>CAWUFW010015134.1:0-376495 GCA_963921515.1 Calotriton arnoldi | reverse complement strand
TTACGTATTGCTTGGGGTTTTAATTTATCCCATCCATTGCCCATCATACCAACCACGCCACATGCCATTGCGACTAAGTGCAAGCGCGTGCGCCACCACCCCCGAGCCCTCCCCAGAGAGGCCAAAGAGTGAATGTGTGGGCCATCAGCCACAGACGGACGCGGCCTGGCCGCAAGGGCAGCCACAGCCACTGGGTGTCGCAGGTGGCGGATCCGGAAGGCGAAGACTGTGATGCATAGTCCATGCAGGCCGGGTCACCATTTGGGGCACCACGCAGGTGGACGGCGTCCCGCGACACATCATACCCTGAGACAGCCCACTCGTGCAACTGGACCCACACATACACTCCTTGCCCTCTCTGGTGCGAGCTTGGGGCTGCCTGTGCAAGCGCTAGCCTCGCAGGTGAGCATGCATATTGGGGGAGCGAGGGGAGGACATGAGGGCTGGGGCGAAGATGACTGTATCACTGTCAGTTAGTACAAGGGATGACCCAGATGTGGAAAGGAAGAGACGTGTCCCGTGTGTACTGCAACTAGTCGCCAATACAACTACCCCCCATGTCCGGAATGTAAGCCCGCACCTAGGCCCGCCCATCCGCCACATCGAACATACCACCAGCACGACAACCTTCCCATTCGAAACACTGACTGGGGGTGGCGACCAGTGTACAATCATGTGTAGCCTACCCACGCGTACATGTGGGCCCTCCATGATCCATGTCACCTGCGGCAAAGTCATGACATGCGCAATGAGGGAAGTGAGGAGAGCTGCCCGCCCCACGCGCAGAAGGTGCATCAGCTCCACAGACCCAGCAGCGAGTCCAGCAGGGGTCACATGTGCAGGGGCAGCTGTGCCTGGTGTGAAGGCACATGCATATAGACAGCACATCGACCAATGTGTAGTCTGCCCACATCTACAGTCCATCATCATGCGGACATAGGAATTGAACACAGGGCAACACATCTTAGTGGGTGCACCCACCGTGACCAACAATGCGCAATCATCGACGTACCCGCCCTGTGCATGGCCCCCCACCCAACGGCGGCACATCCAGTGCCACCATCCCACACACACAAGCCTTCCACGGAACATGCTGTGTCCAATGGTCAGTACAGAGTCAGCGCCCATCTGGTGGATCCTGAACAGGAGACACATGCACACACATGCCAGCTCCCACTATGTACGACTGCCACCTGGCACGTGCAATGTAACCTCTCACCTGTGACGTGTGACTGCAAGCACACAGCCGTCTTGGCATGGGGCTGTCAATGTGGACACCTGTCAATGTTTCGGGAGGTGTGATCCGTACAGTGCTGTACATAGGGTGCAGTGCTGACACCTACTACTGTCTCATATCCCCTCGTGCCACAGGTCCCACTTGTTTTGGCCGCTCAGCCTGTGCCCACATCGTCGTCGTCGTGTGCCATACTCATCCAGCCGCGGAAGCAGTTCCATGCTCAGCAGACATTCATGTTGCCGTGGCGTTGCCGCTTGACGGATATGCAGTCAGTCCCCATCAGCACGCCCCGCAAGTCATTGGGGCCTGGATCCCCATGTGCATGCACATGGCAGTGGTTTGTATCACTAGCCATTGCCATTGTTGGGAGACCTGTGTAAGTGTATTGTGGCCGTGCCGTCCCAGCTTGACAGCTGGGCTGTGGCTCCTGTGATTACTCAGTCATGTCAGTGATGTGTATGCGAAATTGCTATGTGTCGTGTTGCTTTGACATGTGTCCTCTGCCATTGTCCCTAGGCGGAGACCGAACATTGACCACCCATACCAATTGCTGGCGGACATGGACGATACAGAGGTTATTAGGAAGTTTCGGCTGGACAGGCCAACCCTGCATCGACTGTGTGCCATGTTAGAACCCCATCTCCGTCCCCGCAGGGTGTATCCGACTGCTGTCACCCCCACGGCTAAGGTGATGGCCGCCATGCATTTCTTCGCCACTGGGTCATTCCAGCACACAGTGGGCATTGGAGGAGGATGTCCCAGCCCATGTTCAGCAAGGTGCTGAGGGATGTACTGGCAGCCATGATGCTGTACCGGAACAGGTACATCCGCTTCCCCAGGGCTCGTGAATTGGCGGCAGTGAAGGGTGCATTCTATGCCCTTGGCAGAATCCCACACGTCGTTGGAGCCATTGACTGCACACATGTCGGCCTTGTTCCACCACAGGCCACTGAGCACCTGTACCGCAACAGGAAGCACACGCACTCCCTGAATGTGCAAGTGGTGTGCCTTGCGGACATGGTGATCACCCACGTGTGTGCAAAGTTCCCAGGCTCGGCCCATGACGCACACATAATGCGCAACAGCATCTTGCCACGACTGATGTCCAATATGCAACAGGATCGTGCCTGTATTGTCGGTGAGTATGTGGAGTGGTGTAGCGTGCTGGCTGTGCGATGCTGTCCCCTGTCCAGTTGGATTAGCAACGGTTCTCTGTGTCCCTCACACCCAGGTGACTCTGCGTATCCGAATGGGGCATGGCTGCTCAGTCCATTGAGGAATCCTCGCACCCCAGCAGACGATCGCTACAATGAGGCACATGGGAGGACCAGACGTGTGGTCGAGCGTACCTTTGGCCTCCTCAAGTCCAGGTTCAGGTGCCTGGACCGCACCGGGGGTGCGCTGGCGTACTCCCCACAGAAGGTGTGCCGGATAGTGGTGGCGTGCTGCATGCTGCACAATCTGGCCATTCGGAAGCAGATCCCCCTCATCGTGGATGACGGAGATCAACCAGGGCCCCAGCCTGCAGACCAGGACAGCTCGAGTGAGGAGGACAGCGGAGAGGAGGAAGCTGGTAATGTGCGGCAGCAGCTCATCGCCCGCTACTTCACTTGACGGTGAGTGTCCATGTACGACGGCTGATGTGGCTGTATCTGTGCAGGTGTGTGTGTGCTGTGTCAGGGTGGCCGTTTGTTCACTGCGTGCTGTGTGTCAACGCTCCATGGCCAGGGTAGTATGCCACTGTTGGTGGCTGTGGCATTGTGCCCTATTGCTCTGTGCGATGTGTGTACATTGCTTGTAGTTGTTGACATGTACTGTGTGATGGGTGTGTGACACACTCATTGAATGTGCTCCTGTTCTGTCTCCCACCCCTAGGTCCCTACAGGTCCCTCCGGATTCAAATGCCATGCCACGCATCAGGTGCCTTTCCGCCCAAGGTGGCCGTTGTATTCCGTACAAATAAGACACAGGGCACAAACAGCAGTTAGTGAAAAAGGTGCATTTATTACAAACTGTGACATGTGATTGTGTGTAAGGTGATGACAAAAGTGGTGCGTGCAGTGACAATGAGCTGTCGGTCATGGCTGCGTGATGATCAGGGTGTACCCACTGGTTCTATGTCCATAGTCCAACACACACATGCCATCCAGATGGCTGTGTGGAGTGGGATCGTAGTCCAAGTCAATGCAGTGGCTGGTCAAGGAAGGCTGGCGGAAGGCTGGCTGGATGCCTCACTTGCGACTGGAGCGTGCGAAGTCCTCCCGGGAGATCTGTTTCCTCTTCGGACGGCCCCTTCCACGTTTGCGAGGGGGGGTGCCTGCTTGCGACATGCTGGTGGTTGAGGTGTGATCACTGGCTGTGGACGCAGGGGAACTGGACACTGCTGCTCCACCCTGCGCCCCGGCAGGTGGTGGCGGAGGGGGAGCTGCTGTCCCTGGCTGTGACCTCACCGCCACCACCAGCTGTCCCATGAGGTCCACGATTTGGCCCATACGGGCATCCATGGACCTCAGCACCCCCAGCACCTCACGCGTGTCTGAGGCAGACCGGACCCATTGTCCTTGGGCCTCTTCATAGGCCCCAAGGACTCTGGCCATGTGAGGCAGGGCATGGCTCCCAGGGGAGGCTGGCGTTTCCCTGACCCTGCTCCTCCTACCAGTCCTGCTGCCACCGGCCTGCCCACTAGCCACATTGCTCACCACGGTCCTCGCTGTGGCTCCCAGGGTGGATCCAGTCGTCCGGGCCACCACCTGCGCTGGGGCTGGTGCCAGCGAAGACGTGGCGGTGGTGGCGGCGGTGGTGGTCGGTGCGGCGATGGTGGCGGTTGCGGCAGTGGTAGTGGCCACAATGACCGTGGGTGTGGCCGCAACGACAGTGGCAGCAGGGGGCTGTGAATGTTCAGCAGCCCTGGATGATGGGTTGGTGGGTAGGAGGGGTCCTGGGGAGCGGCTGGGCCCTGCCACACCAGATGGGCCTGCTTGGTTGTCCGTGTCCGAAGAGGAGGACAGATCCTCCAGATCCGTGTGTCCTCGTTGGGGAGCTTGTAGGCTGGCTGTGCTGGCTGCTGGCTCCATCCCCAGCATCCAGCAGTTCGTCACCTGTGGAGAGAATGAGATTTGTTATTGTGTTGCACCTGGCGAAGTATGTATTTGTCGTCTGACATTGACAGTTCGTGCAATCTCGTACATGGGTTTCCCGGAGGCGTGTGTGTGGCTGTAGCATCTGTAGTTGTGTGTGCTTGGCAATGGGACTGTGTGCTGTGCACATGTGGCATGGGACGGATTGGCCATGCCGATGGGTGTGTTGCTGTGCCCCTACTTATTGTGACTCTGGTGTATGCGGGCTCCTGGCCCATCCTGGGTCTGGTTTGTACTTTGCTTTTGGGGTTCAAATGGAGCAGCTTAGGAACGCATATGGCAACATGGGGGCCATGCCCCAGATTCGCATTTGGGATGGAATATGCTTTTGGGGTTCAAATGGAACGCTTAGGAACGCATATGGCAACATGGGGGCCATGCCCCAGATTCGCATTTGGGATGGAATATGCTTTTGGGGTTCAAATGGAACGCTTAGGAACGCATATGGCAACATGGGGGCCATGCCCCAGATTCGCATTTGGGATGGAATATGCTTTTGGGGTTCAAATGGAACGCTTAGGAACGCATATGGCAACATGGGGGCCATGCCCCAGATTCGCATTTGGGATGGAATATGCTTTTGGGGTTCAAATGGAACAGCTTAGGAACGCATATGGCAACATGGGGGCCATGCCCCAGATTCGCATTTGGGATGGAATATGCTTTTGGGGTTCAAATGGAACGCTTAGGAACGCATATGGCAACATGGGGGCCATGCCCCAGATTCGCATTTGGGATGGAATATGCTTTTGGGGTTCAAATGGAACGCTTAGGAACGCATATGGCAACATGGGGGCCATGCCCCAGATTCGCATTTGGGATGGAATATGCTTTTGGGGTTCAAATGGAACGCTTAGGAACGCATATGGCAACATGGGGCCATGCCCCAGATTCGCATTTGGGAGGGAATATGCTTTTGGGGTTCAAATGGAACGCTTAGGAACGCATATGGCAACATGGGGGCCATGCCCCAGATTCGCATTTGGGAGGGAATATGCTTTTGGGGTTCAAATGGAACGCTTAGGAACGCATATGGCAACATGGGGGCCATGCCCCAGATTCGCATTTGGGAGGGAATATGCTTTTGGGGTTCAAATGGAACGCTTAGGAACGCATATGGCAACATGGGGGCCATGCCCCAGATTCGCATTTGGGAGGGAATATGCTTTTGGGGTTCAAATGGAACGCTTAGGAACGCATATGGCAACATGGGGGCCATGCCCCAGATTCGCATTTGGGAGGGAATATGCTTTTGGGGTTCAAATGGAACGCTTAGGAACGCATATGGCAACATGGGAGCCATGCCCCAGATTCGCATTTGGGATGGAATATGCTTTTGGGGTTCAAATGGAACGCTTAGGAACGCATATGGCAACATGGGGGCCATGCCCCAGATTCGCATTTGGGATGGAATATGGTTTTGGGGTTCAAATGGAACGCTTAGGAACGCATATGGCAACATGGGGGCCATGCCCCAGATTCGCATTTGGGATGGAATATGCTTTTGGGGTTCAAATGGAACGCTTAGGAACGCATATGGCAACATGGGGGCCATGCCCCAGATTCGCATTTGGGATGGAATATGCTTTTGGGGTTCAAATGGAACGCTTAGGAACGCATATGGCAACATGGGGGCCATGCCCCAGATTCGCATTTGGGATGGAATATGCTTTTGGGGTTCAAATGGAACGCTTAGGAACGCATATGGCAACATGGGGGCCATGCCCCAGATTCGCATTTGGGATGGAATATGCTTTTGGGGTTCAAATGGAGCAGCTTAGGAACGCATATGGCAACATGGGGGCCATGCCCCAGATTCGCATTTGGGATGGAATATGCTTTTGGGGTTCAAATGGAACGCTTAGGAACGCATATGGCAACATGGGGGCCATGCCCCAGATTCACATTTGGGATGGAATATGCTTTTGGGGTTCAAATGGAACGCTTAGGAACGCATATGGCAACATGGGGGCCATGCCCCAGATTCGCATTTGGGATGGAATATGCTTTTGGGGTTCAAATGGAACGCTTAGGAACGCATATGGCAACATGGGGGCCATGCCCCAGATTCGCATTTGGGAGGGAATATGCTTTTGGGGTTCAAATGGAACGCTTAGGAACGCATATGGCAACATGGGGGCCATGCCCCAGATTCGCATTTGGGAGGGAATATGCTTTTGGGGTTCAAATGGAACGCTTAGGAACGCATATGGCAACATGGGGGCCATGCCCCAGATTCGCATTTGGGATGGAATATGCTTTTGGGGTTCAAATGGAACGCTTAGGAACGCATATGGCAACATGGGGGCCATGCCCCTGATTCGCATTTGGGATGGAATATGCTTTTGGGGTTCAAATGGAACGCTTAGGAACGCATATGGCAACATGGGGGCCATGCCCCAGATTCGCATTTGGGAGGGAATATGCTTTTGGGGTACATGCTGTGAGCCATGGGTGCCGAACGTGACATGTGTTGTGGCAGCATGACAGTGCATGGTTTGAGGTGTGTGCATGCTTGACATGGCCTGCATATTTGCTGTCTGTTGTGATTACTGGACATGGCATTGGACGCATCGTTATGAGTGAGTGATGGTTGTGTGCCAGCCAACGTATTGCAGTTGTCCCATCTCCTTGGTGTGCGTGCTGCCCTGTGCCATGTGCATCACTGCAGTGCTCGGGAGGTGTGGCCCATGTTGTGTGTTGTTGCTCACAGTGTGTCATGCACTTCATTGACTTCTGGCACATGGTTGGTCATGGGCATGTATCTTAGCGTGACTGCTGTATGTGTGGCAGCTGTGCGGATGACATGCCTTTCATGAGACTGGGGCTGACGGATGGGATGGATGGTATGTTGTTTGTGCATGGTGTGTCTGTGTGTTTGATGGGTTCAGTGGTGTTCGTGTGCATTTATGTTGTTCCGCTCTGTTGCGTCTAGTGTTGTTTGTCTTACATAGGCGTAGTTGTGGGGTGTGTGGTTGACAGGCAGTAGGGGCTACATGGACAGGACTTCAATGGTGTTTCGGTTGTGTGTGATGAGTTGCACAGTGGCTGCCGTGTGGTACTATATTCAGTGTGGCTTGTGCATGCAGACGTGGCTCCTTGGGTGTTGCTATGTCTGTGATGGGTCATGTGGGGTGTGAGTCTGTTGTTCATGTCCATGTGCACATTGTTCACTTGTTCGTGACGGTGGGCGGTGCTGCGTGTTCGTCTGCTACGTGACATGTCCCATGTGTTGGTCGTGTTATGGTCCTCATGCCTCCAGTAATCCAGCCCTGTCCAGTTTCCCACCTGCAAGTTGTTCGTGCGTGCACTGTACTGGATGCCACATGGCTCTAAGCGGGGTGTGCTCCATGTTGCAGGTCTGTGGGGGTGGGAGGGTGTTGTGGGTCGTGGGGGTGGCTGGATACCCACTGACACCGATTGCTGTGGACCGTGATGTCTGCCTTTCGGCTGTCGTTGTGCACTGCGGTGGCTGACACGTTGCTGTGGGGTGTGGGGGATGCTCCTCCTTGCTGTGCTGTGGGACTGGGGCCTGGTGTGTGTTGTACTTGGGCTGTCCACCGTCCCACCCACTGCACTTTGTGTTCCTGCCACTTACCTGTTACTTGTCGGTTAGTGCAGCTGTGGCGGACACATGGGTGTGGTGGGTGCTCGTTGTGGCGCTTCTGGCATATTTGGGGACCTGTTGGTGGTTACGTGGCTGGCTTAGTGTACACATGTCCCCACGCATCTTACAGTTGTTCTGTTTGGGCTGTGTGTGGTAGTGTCTGTTGCATGTGTGTGTGATGTGTTGTGTATTGTGTGCTGGACATGGGGTGTTTGTCCCTGGGAGCTGTGGCATGGTGGTAGTGCATGTGAGTACATAGCGGTGTGCTGGTATACATTAGTTTGTACTTACCAGCCTCCACTCCCCTGCTAATCCGGCGAGGATCTCCGGATGGATTACGACTCGCACCTTCTCCTCCCACGCTTTGAAGGTCTTAAAGAGCGCGGGATTCCCTCCGCCAGTGACGGCAGCCAGCTCTCTGTTTTTGCCCTCCTTCTTCTTGACCAGGCTCTTTACGTCATTCCAACGTTTGTTGATCTCGACTCTGTTCCTGGGCAGGGTCCCGACTGCATTGACCTGGTCTACGATCCGGTTCCACATTCTGTTTCTGGTGGCTAGTGGTGTGTGCTGGACCATGTTCCCATAGATTTGTGGGTACACCTTGATGATCTCGTCGACCATGACCGTCAGCTCCATGGGCGTGAACTTGGGCATTCTTTGTGGTGCCATGATGTTTGTGGTGCTGGTGCGGTGTGTGTTGTGTAATGTGCAGGGGGTTTGTGGTGCCGGTGTTTGGTGGTGGTGGTGGTGGTGGTGGTGTTTGGTGGTGGTGGTGGTGGTGGTGGTAGTGATGTGTGCGTTTCTGTGGTGTGCTGCTGTCCTTGCTGTGTCACTGTGTCCTCTCCTCTCCTCTCTGGTTTGCAATGTAGCAAGGGGTTGTGGTCTGTGGGAGTGCTGCTTTTGTACTCACCTATGTGGGTGTGTCCTCATGGTCTGTTGTTTTCAGGTGTGTTGTGTCTGGGGTTCTGGCCTTTGTATTTTTTGTTTGTCCGGGGGGTGTTTTCGGGATGTGTACTGTGCTTGTGTATTTGTGCGTGCCTTGCTGTGTGGACTTGTTGGCCATGTTGTGTGCTATTGGTTTTGTTTGCGGATGGTTTCTGTGCAGGTACGTTGGCGCCATGGCTTCTGCTGTGTGGATTCTCATCGGCGTTGTTTCCGCTGGCGGGCGGTATATTTGTGGTTTTTCCGCGCTCATGTCGGTGCGATCGTAATTTCACGTGCGGTGTGTCGGCCGTGAGGGCGGGCGGTTTTGTGTTGTCGTGCGTGTTTCCGTCCGTGGCGGGCGGTTTGTCTCCGACTCCGGACGTTGGCGGGTGGTATTTTATGTGCTTTTCCGCCGATGGCGGTATTCGGTTTGTGTAATCGTAATGGCGTGGTCGGTGTTCAGGCGGTGTGTGCGGGCGGATTTTTGCCGCTTCCATGCCTGGCGGAATTATTTACGCCGGGTATCGTAATGTGCCCCTAAGTTATCGAATACTTATTTTTTAGGTATATTTTAGTTGGAGGCTCTTAGGCATTTTTGGGGTACAGCGTGGGTAGTTAATAATGGAATAGCAATAATTTATTATTTGATAATTACTTTTTTTAGTGAGTAATTATGGAAATTGTTTAATTGCTTTTAATTTTTTAATATATATATATATATATTTTATGTGAATTTTTTTAAAGAGTTTATTATTTTTTCTACATTCATGGGGGTACTCATATATGTGTTTGAAGTGAAGAATTTACCCCACTCTTGGTTAGACTACGGTAGGAGCAGTAAAATTAACCTCTTCACAGTTCAATACTTTCCTTCTGTTGTGCTATTTGGAGTGTGAATAGTATATTTCACCCCTCCAAAATTCAACACTTTCCCTACTGTTGCACAGACTGGAGTGGGAATAGTAAACTTGCCCTCTCCAAAGTCCAGCACTTTCCCTACTGTTACACTGACTGGATTTGGAATTGAAACTTTCATCTCTCCAAAATCCAACGCTTTTTCTACTGTTGCAGAGAATGGAGTGGGAACAGTAAATTTTACCCCTCCCTACTGTTGCAGAGACTGGAGTGGGGATAGTACACTTTACCTCTCCAAAGTCCAACACTTTCCCTACTGTTGCACTGACTGGAGTGGGAGTAGTAAATTTCACCCCGCCGAAATTCAACATTTTCCCCACTGTAGCACAGACTGGAGTGGGAATAGTAAATTTCCCCCCGAAGACTTAGGGCATCATTAGGATGCCCGCCCGCCATCCCAACGTACAAAGGGACCGCCCGCCATAAGTGCGGTGGTCCCGTGGGGGCATCCTGCATTTTCAACATTGCGGCGGGCGGTGCTTTTAGCACCGCCCGCCGCAATGCCAAAAATGCATGTTGTGCATTTGCATGCACATCGTGGCAGGCACCGCGCGGTGCCTGCCATGTTGTGCATGCAAATGCAGGGGGTACCATAGGTACCCCCCATGTGCACCCCCCACCCCCCAGAATCCCTGGGGGCCCGCTACGGGGCCCCAATGTAAAATACTGCATGCCTTTCCGTGGCGCCACGGAAAGGCAAATCCCCGCATGCATCCTGATATGGATGGTGGTGTCTAACAGACACCGCCACCATATTAAAAGCTTCTCCACCCGGTCTTTCCGTCCGCCGGGGTCCCCCCGCCATAGTAATATGGCGGGGGGAATTGGCATGTGGGCGGGAGAGAATATCGGGCGGATCGCCACCGTCATGCGGGCGGTGGCGATCCGCCCGACATTCTAATGGGCCCCTAACACTTTTCCCCTACTGTTGTACTGACTGGATTTGGAATAGCACATTTCACCCCCTCGGCCCCTCCCAAGAATCCAATGCTTTCCCTACTGTTGCAGAGGCTGGGGTGGGAATAATAAATTGATGTTTTAGTGGTATATGGGTGAGTAACTGTGTATGTGAAAGGCAGCATAAGTGTGTGTTGGGGCATATGAGTGACTGTATGGGTGAGTGAGTGATTGTGGGAGTGGTTGTATGGAAGAGTGTGTGCTTGTGTTAGTGACTGTTTAGGTGAGTGAGCACATGTTAGTATCTGTATGAGTAAGTGAGTGGGTGTGTGTAAGTGTATGGGTGAGTAAGTGGCTGTGTGATTGACTAAATGGGTGAGTGAGTAAGTGTGTGAGTAGCTCTATGGGTGACTGACTCGGTGTGTGAGTGGCTGTGGGGGTATATGAGTGGATATGTCAGTGGCTGTATTAGTGAGTAAGTGGGTGTATGAGTGAGTGGATATGTGTGTAGATCTATGAATCAGTGAGTGGGTGTGTAAGTACTGGTATGGGTATGTGAATTGGTTTGAGAATGGTAGTGTGGAAATTGGAGTGAGTGTATGAAAGGTTATATGGGGTGTGAGTGGGAGCGTCAGAGATTCTGTGGATGATGTCATCAGTGATGTTATCAATGATGTCACCAGTGATGCCACTGACCATGTAATGAATGATGAAATATGTGGGGTCATAAGCAGTGCATTGCGGGCATAAGTTATAATTAGCTCACTAACTATACCGGCTGAATTTCTCTGGCTTTGTACGAGTGAAATGTCAGCCTAACTATAAAGTCTCTGTAACCTTTGGTTTTTTCAGTGAATTTCTAAGGTTTTGTTTTATTCCATTTCCTAACTATAAAGTCCCTGTAACCTTTGTTTTTTTCAGTGAATTTCTAAGGTTTTTAAATGCTAATTCCTAACTATAATGTTCCTGTAACCTTTGTTTTTTCCGTGAATTTTTATTTTTATTAAGTAGTAGTCGTATTTGCAGAGTGGAGGAGAAAGAGGGTGGGCCTCCGATCAGCTCTTTGGAATCCTGCTGAGTAGAACTTACAGGAGGGCTTGTTGGCCCCCAAGGTCCCTCAGGAGCAAAGTGGACTTCATGCCCCAAGCAGTAGCACACCACGATCTGCGTTTGCAGAGAGGAGGAGAAAGGGGGCATGGCCTCCGAAGACCTCTTAGCAATCCAAATGTGTGGGACATACTAGAGGTAACAGGAGGGCCCGGGGGCTGGTTGCAAACAAAGCGCAGAAGCCCGCGGTTCGTTTTTTAAAACAGTTTCGGCAGGGATCGCGGATCCAGCATGACTACCGCTAGAAATTTTTAAATAAATGCTGTTTGGCCCCAAAAGAAGACCCCCCCCCCAGAGGCCTAGGGGTCAGAGTGTTTCTAACTTGCCCCCTTTTCTTTTTACATTTTTTTTTTTCTGTGACTCGGTTCTACAGAGTGACAAGATGGCTGCCAACACTTCCTGGTTTGAAGTGTTGGTAGCCAATAAGATCTAAGCACGAGATCGGGAGGGGTTGTGGATCCACCATGCCCCTATATAAAGAACTGGGAATTGCTCTAAATTTCTCTGCAACTACTGAATGGATATAAACCAAATCACAAGAAGGCACAACCATGAACCAACATCTACATTCCTGACAAATTTCGTGTAATTTCGTCCAGCAGTTCAGGCTGTAGCCATGTCTAATTGTCCTCTGGGAATTAACAATGGGAAAACATGCTTTTTAGCACCCCCTGGTTATCCACCCCTGCTTGACGGATCACCCCAAAACTTTCAAGATAGCAGCTGAAGTGAGAATCGTATTAGTTTTGAAAATTTCATGAAGATTCGTCAAACGGCGCCAAAGGTACTGGCAAAAAGAAATACTTCCATAGGGTCTAACTATAACTACCTATATATATAGTCACTGAAAAAACCATAGGTTTCAGGGGCGTTATAGTTAGTTGGACATTTCACTCGTACAAAACCATAGAAATTCCCCCGTTACATTTAGTTCAGCTAACTATAACTCGTGCGCCCGCAATGCACTGCTGATGACGTCACATATTACATCACTCATGACATGGTCAGTGACATCACTCATGACATCACTGATGACATCTCAAATGACATCACTGATGACATCATCCTTGTGATAGAATGGCAGACCTCCTCTCACCCTAATATAACCTTTGATACACACACTCAAAAATACAAACTAACATTTTCAAAACAATGGACATACCAATACCAGTTACAACACACCTATTCAGTAATTCCAAGATCTACACACACATCCACTCATTCACCAACAGTCCCTATACAGTCACTCATACATGTACTCACTCATCATATGTACTCATACACCTATACATGCTGTTACACACCGCCACTCATCCATAGAGTTACTCACACACATAGTCACACATGCAAACAAAGTATCAAAAATCCATTTACTTGCATATACAGTTATACACACACTACCACACTTACTTCTACAGAAACTTACACATACTTACTCTCTTAAACAATCCCTTATAGAAACACCTACTTATTTGTACAGGAACTCTTCCAATCTCTCACTCTCACATATACTCACTTATATACACCAATACTCACATATACTAGTTTAAAACATATGTAGTTACTCATAAAGACACTATTGAGACAGTCATTCACTCACTAACACACCCATACACATACTCATCCACCTAGACAGTCCTGCACACATGCTGTCTTCAACACATACAAACAGTGAGTCACTCATTCATGCATCTATGCACTAAGTAATACCCCCACCGAACCATACAGACACTCAGACACTCATAGTGATACTCAAAAAACCAACTAATAACCCATATAGACACTAATGTAGCTACTCACCAACCCATGCAGCCACTTATACACAAAGTGAGAGACTGATACAGATATTTTCATATTTAAACATTACTCACTAACCCATGTATTCACTAAGATACACTTAGTCAGTTATACAATCAATTTTACAAAAAAAAGTCATCCATTTAGACACTTATATACCCATTTATTCTTCCATCGACCTTGAGATATACATATATAAAACATATTTAATTTTCAGAAAAACACACATTCACTGGATGATGTCATCAGTGATGTCATCAGTGATGTCATGAGTGATGTCACTGACCATGTCATGAGTGATGTAATATGTGACGTCATCAGCAGTGCATTGCGGGCGCATGAGTTATAGTTAGCTGAACTAACTATAACGGGGAATTTCTATGGTTTTGTACGAGTGAAATGTCCAACCAACTATAACGCCCCTGAAACCTATGGTTTTTTCAGTAAATTTCTAAGGTTTTTAAATGCTAATTTCTAACTATAACGTGCCTGAAACCTATGGTTTTTTCAGTGAATTTCTAAGGTTTTTAAATGCTAATTTCTAACTATAACGTGCCTGAAACCTATGGTTTTTTCAGTGAATATATATATATTTATTATACTATGTATGCATGTGAAAATGTCTCGGTCCCCTGTTTGCCTTGGTGGCACAGAAAAAATGGGTGGCACTGACGTCAGCACGCCGACAAGGTCCTCTTATGGCTCCGATGACGTCATACGGTGTCGCGAGCGGAGCCGTGCTATTATGACGTCCTCGTTGATGTGGGAGAGCTAGGAAAGAATTTCCGTGGAATGCTGGTGCAGGGGATATTCACATAAGTGTTCAGGCTAGTCCTTTGGGAGCAACTGTTTATGTTGCCACTCCAGAAACCGAAACCAGTGATCCGAGGGCAGAGGCCCTGCAGATGGCACACAAGGTGGTGTGCCCAGTCGTGGGCACCGGCGTGGCAGCGAAGTGACAAGCACCACAACCCACAAAAAAGGTAACGAGGGCACTGAATAACACAGGATCTTCTCTTTGTATCTGGCAGGAACAATGAAGTTAAAATGCCCTAGTACCAAAATGTAGAATTAGTGCTACAATGGTCTTCAAGAGGACCTGCGATGCTGCTTCTGCCTCCCGTACCCTGGAGGCGGCACATGGGTCACGTGGTACGGTCATACTGCGGTGGGACGCACACTCGTTGACCTCTCATGGCACTGCTCCACACTTCAGGGAGGACGCTTTCCATTAGCTATGTTTTCTGATGACATGTCGCGCCGGCCCAGTCCAACAACAGAACTCCTTTAGATCCAAACAGACTCTTCCACTCTCTCACCGGAAGTGAAACCAGGCCACGCAGACACTTTCACAATACAACAGCCGGGAATGCACTTTTTGGTAAAAAACCACATTCCTTCCTCCTAATTAATCAAATAAGTCTCACTGAAGAACAGGGGCCAGCTTTGATCGGTAAACAGCCGTTACAATGACTTTTTTACTTTGCGATACCATTACAACGCATGCATTACCACGCATGCGTTGTACATCACGAAGTCATTACGCATTTTTTTAGAACGCATGGTCATTTACCACGCATGCCTTTACAATGAATTTTGTTGTAAAGGTATGTATGGTAAATGACCATGCGTTCTAAAAAACATGTAGACGATCCATGTCGTTGTAAGGAAACAGAGGCTGTTCCGTTTCCTCACAACGACGTGCACCGCCCCTCAGAGATGCCGTGAAGCAGGAACCATGAGGAGAGAGGAACCACGAGGAGTGAGAAGTAAGGGCATGGGGTGGGGGTTTCTTTTCTAGGGTTTAGGGTAGTGCAGTGGTATTTGGGTAGTGTAGGGGGTCGTGCTGGGGGTAGTGTTTTAGGGTTTAGGGTAGTGCAGTGGTGTTTGTGTAGTGTAGGGGGTCATGCTGGGGGTAGTGTTTTATGGTTTAGGGTAGTGCAGTGATGTTTGTGTAGTGTAGGGGGTCATGCTGGGGGTAGTGTTTTATGGTTTAGGGTAGTGCAGTGGTGTTTGGGTAGTGTAGGGGTTCGTGCTGGGGGTAGATTTAGGGTTTAGGATAGTGCAGTGGTGTTTGGGTAGTGTAGGGAGTCGTGCTGGGGGTAGTGTTTTAGGGTTTAGGGTAGTGCAGTGGTGTTTGTGTAGTGTAGGGGGTTGTGCTGGGGGTAGAGTTTTAGGGTTTATGTTAGCGCAGTGGTGTTTGGGTAGTGTAGGGGGAAGTGCTGGGGTAGTGTTTTAGGGTTTAGGGTAGTGCAGTGGTGTTTGTGTAGTGTAGGGAGTAGTGCTGGGAGTAGTGTTTTAGGGTTTAGGGTATGGCAGTGGTGTTTGGGTAGTGTAGGGGGTCGTGCTGGGGGTAGATTTAGGGTTTAGGGCAGGACAGTGGTGTTTGTGTTGTGAGGGGGTCGTGCTGGGGGTAGTGTTTTAGGGTTTAAAGTAATGCAGTGGGGTTTGTATAGTATAGGGGGTTTAGGGTAGTGCAGTGGTGTTTGTGTAGTGTATGGGGTCATGCTGGGGGTGGTGTTTTAGGGTTTAGGGTAGTGCAGTGGTGTTTGTGTAGTGTAGGGGGTAGTGTTTTAGGGTTTAGGGTAGTGCAGTGGTGTTTGTGTAGTGTAGGGGTCATGCTGTGGGTAGTGTTTTAGGGTTTAGGGTAGTGCAGTCGTGTTTGTGTAGTGTAGGGGTCGTGTTTTAGGGTATAGGGTAGTGCAGTGGTGTTTGGGTAGTGTAGGGGGTCATGCTGGGGTTAGTGTTTTAGGGTTTAGGGTAGTGCAGTGGTGTTTGGGTAGTGTAGGGGGTCATGCTGGGGGTAGTGTTTTAGGGTTTAGGGTAGTGCAGTGGTGTTTGTGTAGTGTGGGAGGTCATGCTGGGTGTAGATTTAGGGTTTAGTGTAGTGCAGTGGTGTTTGGGTAGTGTAGGGAGTCGTGCTGGGGGTAGTGTTTTAGGGTTTAGGGTAGTCCAGTGGTGTTTGTGTAGTGTAGGGAGTCGTTCTGGGGGTAGTGTTTTAGGGTTTAGGGCAGTGCAGTGGTGTTTGTGTAGTGTAGGGGTCATGCTGGGGGTAGTGTTTTAGGGTAGTGCAGTGGTGTTTGGGTAGTGTAGGGGTAGTGCTGGGGTAGTGTTTTGGGTTTATGGTAGTGCAGTGGTGTTTGTGTAGTGTAGGGGTCGTGCTGGGGGTAGTGTTTTAGGGTTTAGGGTAGTGCAGTGGTGTTTGTGTAGTGTAGGGGGGTAGTGTTTTAGGGTTTAGGATAGTACAGTGGTGTTTGTGTACTGTAGGGGGTCGTGCTGGGTTCTAGTGTTTTAGGGTTTAGGGTAGTGCAGTGTTGTTTGTGTAGTGTAGGGGGTCGTGTTTTAGGGTTTAGGGTCATGCAGTGGTGTTTGGGTAGTGTAGGGGGTCGTGCTGGGTGTAGTGTTTTTGGGTTTAGGGTAGTGCAGTTGTGTTTGGGTAGTGAAGGGGGTCGTGCTGGGGGTAGTGTTTTAGGGTTTAGGGTAGTGCAGTTGAGTTTAGGTAGTGAAGGGTGTCGTGCTGGGGGTAGTGTTTTAGGGTTTAGGGTAGTGCAGTGGTGTTTGTGTAGTAGGGGGTCATGCTGGGGGTAGATTTAGGGTTTAGGGTACTGCAGTGGTGTTTGTGTAGTATAGGGGGTCGCGCTGGGGGTAGTGTTTTAGGGTTTAAGGCAGTGCAGTGGTGTTTGTGTAGTGAAGGGGTCATGCTGGGGGTAGTGTTTTAGGGGTTAGGGTAGTGCAGTGGTGTTTGTGTAGTGTAGGGGGTTGTGCTGTGGGTAGATTTAGGGTAGTGCAGTAGTGTTTGGGTAGTGTAGGGAGTCGTGCTGGTGGTAGTGTTTTAGGGTTTAGGGTAGTGCAGTTATGTTTGGGTAGTGTAGGGTGTCGTGCTGGGGGTAGTGTTTTATGGTTTAGGGTAGTGCAGTGGTGTTTGGGTAGTGGAGGGGGTAGTGTTTTAGGGTTTATGGTAATGCGCCCAACCAGCCACAATATCCGTGGACAAAGGGGATCCTGACTCTTTGGAACGCTCCGTCAATTGAATAATTTGGGTCAAGGGCCATACCACGTCCAAGACCTATCAATTCCTTTCTTGTGATCCCTCATATACTTGGAGAAAAAGGTACATCGTTTCTCATCAATTTCAGGCGTTTGTGCCACCTTCCCCTTCAGTGAGGGCCTGGGGCATTCTCCCCTCATCCTATTCCTGACCTCCCTTTCAAGGGGTTGATGGATTTTCCCCACCACATACTCTGCCACTTTGGCATCAGGTGTCCACTCCACCGACCTAGGATGGTAAATTTGGGTAGGCTCGAACATGTCCGAGTGGACCCCGTCCCCAACCGGGGATTGAGAGAAGTGGGACTCTGGACGCCAGGGACGCCCCGAGTCCTTATCCTCATCGGAGGAGAAATCGTCCTCCGATACACCCTCTCCCTCTAAGGGAAACCCGCCGTCGGGTCTACAATAGTGGTGACAGTGTGGCAATTTTCTCCAGGCCCCTCCTCCTCCCGGCAGGGTGCATGTTTTAGCATTCGCGCACTCTTGAGGAAGGTCTCCGTAAGTTTATCAAATCCTGCCAAGTGCCCCGCGTTATGGTTAACGGCCCTTTTATTCCCCATCTGGGAGCTACTGGGACCCGCCACCACCAGATCTGGGTCACTGAACACCCCAGGGATGCTTTTCGCCAGCTTATCAACCTGATCCCTAAGAGGAGCCAGCGCCCTAGAAATAGCCATAGAGAGGGCTTGGTCCACTGCTGGAGGGAGAAGTTGGGGGGCCATTCTTCCTCCACTGGTAGGAGGAGTAAAAATGGTCTTCTGGAGAAGACATGATAGCAGAGGGTGTGAGCACAGAACAAATGCCCTTAAAATCCTTAAGGCAGCCCCCTCGCCGGTGCTCCAACAGCTGGGCTTTCCCCGAAGCTGTTATAAGAATAGACTGAGGCACAATACCAATTACCACCACCAGGTGGTGCTGGTCACTAACGTGGCCGTGTGGGGAAATCACCGCGTAGCGGTGTCAAAATTAGGCGAGGGTTGGTCGGGAATTAAGCGGACACTAAAGGAGTGACCGGATTCCCAAACGCACGTAAAGACCAGCGGGAGCGCTCGACGGAGCTGCCTCGCTCGAACCAGACGCGCCTGACAGGATCTCACCGCGCGCAGAGCACACAGCGGGAGAAACTGCGAGGGGGAGAACGCGCTCGGGCAAGAGCCTGCTGCGCAGGGAATATGAAACTATACCAAGGCAATAATGCTAATAACGTGCACAAGAAACCGCTATACAAACAGCAACAACGTCAGATTAAGCCAAGAATGTAAGGAATGCACTTAACTGACGAGCAGTGAAGAAAGAGGAAGCGGAAGGGACGTCACGATATTATATACGATGGACTGTGATATGATTGGACTATAGTTGCCTTGGAGACTACCCCTAATGGTTCGTTGGATGTGTAGTCTTTTGTTTAATGATTGTTGTGTTACGTTTTCTTTGAACTGCTATGCAAATAAAGTGAGGAAAGATATGCATAATCCTCGCCTCCGTCCTGCCATAGAATTCATTAAACTTTATTTGATCTGATTTAGAAACATAGATCATAAAAGTGTACATAAAAACAGTAAATCCTCTTTCCTAATACAATACAGTGAGAATTAATTAAAACCAGTAGGTAAAAACGGGTGTTACAAAGCCCGGTTCAGAGCAACTTCAGGTTAACAGAATCGTAAAGTTCAATGTTTCGCAAGATCAATCTCATGTACTTCGTGCAAAATACGCAATAAGGGGTCCAAGTAAGATGTAACGCTCCAATACCTGACCAGTTTGCACTATATAAAACTGCAGAAAAACTAAAAATAAAAAGTGTTTTGCACACTTCTGTCATTGGGCTATATGTGGGCTACATCTGGGTGATATTTGTGCTACATTTGGGCTCTTTTTTCTCTGGTGGCCATCTTGGGAGACTTATTTGTTATGAAGTTTCCTAATTTCATCATTTACTGCAGTCTCCTCAGTAGGAAATGCTTTCAGTTTTTACTTTGATACCATCAAGAAGGCATTCAGATGTGTCACACATTTGCCATAAATTCAGAATGTTAGCACTCTAGTTGTTCATTAGATCACTGTAGTAAAGCTACTGCTCACCAGGGAGTTAACTGGAAGTCTACTGCTGGTATTGAAAGTGATTGTTTCAGTCTGCATGTCAGAATTTTCTAATGAAATAGAAGAGGATTTGAGATCTCACTTAAAACATGCCCTAAATTTTCTTTCTGCAGCACTAACCATAATTTCTATGGCAAAATGAACCCCCTCATTTTGTTCCTTTTTAAATTAAATGTTTTAAGTGTTACCAGTTTATTCCAATCAAGATGGCTTCAAGTGTACCATACTTTTGTCATAAGTAAGACTGTTAGCACTCTAGTTGTTCTTTAGAACACTCTGGGAAGCGGCAGTAGAACACAAAGGCATCATCTGACAGGCTGCTCCTGTTGAAATATAACAGGAAGATATTGAGATCTCACGTAAAACATGTCCTAATTTTTCTTTCTACAGCACTAACCATAATTTCTATGACAAAATGAACACCCTCATTTTGTTCCTCTTTAAATTAAATGTTTTAAGAGTTACCAGTTTATTCCAATCAAGATGGCTTCAGGTGTGCCATAATTTTGTCATAAGTAAGACTGTTAGCGCTCTAGTTGTTCTTTAGAACACTCTGGGAAGCTGCAGTAGAACACAAAGGCATCAACTGACAGGCTGCTCCTGTTGAAATATAACAGGAAGATATTTGAGATCACACTTGAAACATGTCCTAATTTTTCTTTCTACAGCACTAACCATAATTTCTCTGACAAAATGAACCCCATAATTTTGTTCCTTTTTAAATTAAATGTTTTAAGTGTTACCAGTTTATTCCAATCAAGATGGCTTCAGGTGTGCCATACCTTTGTCATAAGTAAGGCTGTTAGCACTCTAGTTGTTCTTTAGAACACTCTGGGAAGCTGCAGTAGAACACAAAGGCATCAACTGACAGGCTGCTCCTGTTGAAATATAACAGGAAGATATTTGAGATCTCACTTAAAACATGTCCTCATTTTTCTTTCTACAGCACTAACCATAATTTATATGGCAAAATGAACCCCCTCATTTTGTTCCTTTTTAAATTAAATGTTTTAAGAGTTACCAGTTTATTCCAATCAAGATGGCTTCAGGTGTGCCATAATTTTGTCATAAGTAAGACTGTTAGCGCTCTAGTTGTTCTTTAGAACACTCTGGGAAGCTGCAGTAGAACACAAAGGCATCAACTGACAGGCTGCTCCTGTTGAAATATAACAGGAAGATATTTGAGATCACACTTGAAACATGTCCTAATTTTTCTTTCTACAGCACTAACCATAATTTCTCTGACAAAATGAACCCCATAATTTTGTTCCTTTTTAAATTAAATGTTTTAAGTGTTACCAGTTTATTCCAATCAAGATGGCTTCAGGTGTGCCATACCTTTGTCATAAGTAAGGCTGTTAGCACTCTAGTTGTTCTTTAGAACACTCTGGGAAGCTGCAGTAGAACACAAAGGCATCAACTGACAGGCTGCTCCTGTTGAAATATAACAGGAAGATATTTGAGATCTCACTTAAAACATGTCCTCATTTTTCTTTCTACAGCACTAACCATAATTTATATGGCAAAATGAACCCCCTCATTTTGTTCCTTTTTAAATTAAATGTTTTAAGTGTTACCAGTTTATTCCAAACTAGATGGCTTCAGGTGTGCCATACGTTTGTTATAAGTAAGACTGTTAGCGCTCTAGTTGTTCTTGTGAACACTCTGGGAAGCTGCAGTAGAACACAAAGGCATCAACTGACAGGCTGCTCCTGTTGAAATATAACAGGAAGATATTTGAGATCACACTTGAAACATGTCCTAATTTTTCTTTCTACAGCACTAACCATAATTTCTATGACAAAATGAACCCCATCATTTTGTTCCTTTTTAAATTAAATGTTTTAAGTGTTACCAGTTTATTTCAATCAAGATGGCTTCAGGTGTGCCATACTTTTGTCATAAGTAAGGCTGTTAGCACTCTAGTTGTTCTTTAGAACACTCTGGGAAGCTGCAGTAGAACACAAAGGAATCAAGTGACAGTCTCTGCCCTTGTTGGATGTACATGTTTTACTGAGAATGTCAGACTTCATTCTCACATGACTGAGAAAGATAATGTGAATTTACAGAAAATATGCTCTCATTTTAGCTTCTGGAGCACCTTCCAAAACTGTATGGGACAAGCATGTGAAAATAGTTTTCTCTCAAACATGATTCATGATATCCCAGCAGAAGGTTTTTCACAGGGTAAAATCACCTTAGAACACACCACAATTCCTGAAATTAGTATGGTACCATCAACAAATGAATTCTAATGTAACTAAAGTCTGTTATCACCCTTTATAGTTCTCCTTTTGGTAACCCTCAAAATCTTCGATTCACTACAATGCATTTCAATGGGGTACTATCATTTATATTGGTCCCAAGATGGCTGCCAGCAATTCCAGGATGAAGTGCTGACAGCCAATCAGATCTCACGATGACATGTGTGGTTAGGCTCCGCCCAGATATCGATGTGTTTTCTTTTTCAAATTTCTCAGGAACTACTGAACCGATTTACACCATTTAACAAAAAGGGTTCTTTCTGAACCAAGAACTACCTCTTTGCCAAATTTGGTGTAATTCCGTTCAGCAGTTCGGGCTGTAGCCGTGTCTAAAGTTTCCTATGGAAAATTGCATGGGGAAAACATGTTTTGGGACCCCCCTTTTTTCTCGGCCCCCGCTTGCCGAATCACCCCGAAACTTTCAGGATAGGAGCAGACCGGAGCGCCCCACGAGTTTTGAAAGTTTCGCGAAGATTCACCAACCGGCGCCAAAGTTATTGGAAATAGAATGTTGTGAATTTCCTATGGAAAATAGGTCCTAACTATAACTACCTACTGGCGACCGCCAGTAGGTAAATATATATATATATATTATCTACTGGCGGTCGCCAGTAGATAGTTATAGTTAGGACCTATTTTCCATAGGAAATCCGCAACATTCTATTTGAAATAACTCTTGCGCCGGTTGACGAATCTTCGCGAAATTTTCAAACTTTATGGCCCGCTCCGGTCCGCTCCTACCCTGCAAGTCTCAGGGTGATTCGTCAAGCAGGGGCCGAGAAAAAGGGGGTCCCAAAACGTGTTTTCCCCATTCATTTTCCCATAGGAAACTTTAGACACGGCTACAGCTCGAACTGCTGAACGGAATTACACCAAATTTGGCAAAGAGGTAGTTCTTGGTTCAGAAAGAACCCTTTTGTTAAATGGTGTAAATCCGTTCAGTAGTTCCTGAGAAAATCAAAAGTTAAGTCACATATATATCTATGGCCGAGTAGGGTCCGAGTACCCTCCCGACCACGAGCTGCATGCTAATTGGCTGTCAAGTGGCTGTCAACACTCCAAATCAGGAAGTGTTGGCAGCCATTTTGTCCCTCGGTAGAACCGAGGGACAGAAACAAGTGCGCAAAGCGCAAAAGGGAGCAGGGTAGAAACACCCTGACCCCTAGGTCTGCTCAGGGGGTCCCACAAGGACCCCTGGGCAGAAAAAAGCATTTAAAAAAAAAAATCGGCGGGATGCGCTCAGGGTGCACGAATCCCGCCGTAAAAAAAATCAAAGCGCGGTCTCCCGCGCTCGATGTTATTTTGCCCCGGGTGGCCCAAGTCCCGGGGGCATGCGGGGGTGTGTTTATAGTTAATGGGGGGCCTCTAATGCCCCCAAGCCCCGAGGACCGCCACCCCCGGGGCTTTCTAATAAAAATGTTGCGGGAGGGCACTCGGCCCTCCGCAGCCCCGAGGACCACCACCTCCCCGGGGCTTCTTTTAAAAAAAAAAAACAGTTCCTGTGTGGGGGGGCTCGAGCCCCCCCATAGGCCCCGGGGACCGCCACCTCCCCGGGGCACTAATAATGTAAATGTGGGGGTCCGTAACGGACCCCTGAGCCCCGGGGATCACCACCTCCCCGGGGCTTTAAAGACATGGGAGGGGGGCCGTGCGGCCCCCCTCCTGGAGCCATTGATGGCCCTGGGGACTGCCACCCCCAGGGCCGGCTCCTGCAGTGGCCCGGGGTGCCTACCCCGGGACACTGTAGTTTGCAATGGCAGGACGGGAGCCTCGCGGCTCCCGTCCTGCCTTGCAAACTGCTTTGCTTCATTGAAGGGAGAGCAGGGATACCTGCTCTCGCTTCAATGAAGCAAAGCAGACGCTTTCCACATGGGGAGCTGCATGTCAGCAGCTCCCCATGTGGAAAAGCAATGCCGAGACGGTGGGGGATTGGGGACCCCCGCACTGTCCCCAACGGAGAGGGCCAGCCCCAGGGGATGGGGTCCCCGGGGCAAGTAGTGGCCCGGGAGGGGGGCCACGCGGCCCCCCTCCCCCCCAAAAAAAGAATAATAAAAAAATAATAATAATAAAGGCCTGCCCTGGGGGATGGGGTCCCCGGGGCAAAAGGAGGCCTGAGGAGGGGGGCCACGCAGCCCCCCTCCTTAATAAAATAATAAAAAGAGTGGCCATGCCCCGGGGGATGGGGTCCCCGAAGCCGGAATCGGCCATGGGAGGGGGCCACGCGGCCCCTTCCCATTTTTTTAAAAAAAATGAAAAAAAGGGGTAAGGCCCTGGGGATGGGGTCCCCAGGGCCCAAAAAAGGAAAAGGAAGGGGGCCACACAGCCCCCCTTCGAGGAAAAAAATAAAAAAAAACGATCGTGCTGCAGGCCCCGCTCCCTTCCTTTACCACTCTGCAAACGCGCCCCTGGCGCGTTTGCAGAGGGGAACGAATTCCCCTTGAATACTGGGGGTCCCTGGGGGCCAACTAGCCCACCAGGAACCTCCAGTATGCGCCAGGGGCTGCATTGCAGAGAGGTGTACAGAGGCCACGCCCCTTTTACACCTCTCTGCAACGCAGCTCTGTGGCGCTTACTGGAGGTACCTGGTGGGATAGTTGGACCCCAGGCACCCTCAGGATTCAAGGGGACTTAATCCCCAACTTAAAACGCGCCACAGGGCGCGTTTGCACAGTGGTGAAGGGAGGGGCGGGGCTTCAGGTGACATGTGTGCAAACAGGCCCCATGGCGCGTTTTAAGATGGGGAATTAAATCCCCTTCAATCCTGAGGGTCCCTGAGGGCCAACTAGCCCACCAGGTACCTCCAGTAAGCGCCACGGAGCTGCGTTGCAGAGTGTTGTAAAAAGGGCGTGGCCTCTGAACACCTCTCTGCAACACAGCTCTCTGGCGCATACTGGAGGTATCTGGTGGGCCAGTTGGCCCCTAGGGACCCTCGGGATTGAGGAGGAATTAATTCTCCAACTTAAAATGCGCCACAGTGCGTGTTTGTAGACATGTCACCTCAGGCCCCACCCCCTTCCTTCACCATTGTGCAAATATTCCTCTAAAATCAGCCGAACTACGAATTCCGATTTACTCACCTGTTATCAGGAGGGACCTCAGTGCTGCATCTTTGAGCCCAGTACTGATCCTGAAAAGTAATTTTAACCGTACTTACCAGTAACTTGAATTTCCTTCCATAGGCTAACATTGACTGGTTTCACTTGGAAATTCTTCTAAGTGTGGCGTTTTGGAACTTTATAATATTCCTCTAAAATCAGCCAAAATACGAATTCCGATTTACTCACCTGTTATCAGGAGAGACCTCAGTGCTGCATCTTTCAGCCCAGTACTGATCCTGAAAAGTAATTTTAACCGTACTTACCAGTAACTTGAATTTCCTTCCATAGGATATCATTGCCTGCTTTTTGCTGAAAAAGTTTCTAAGTGTCGATTTTTGAAACATACAAATATTCCTCTAAAATCAGCCGAAATACGAATTCCGATTTACTCACCTGTTATCAGGAGAGACCTCAGTGCTGCATCTTTCAGCCCAGTGCTGATCCTGAAAAGTAATTCTAACCGTACTTACCAGTAACTTGAATTTCCTTCCATAGGCTAACATTGACTGGTTTCACTTGGAAATTCTTCTAAGTGTGCAGTTTTGGAACTTTATAATATTCGTCTAAAATCAGCCGAAATACGGATTCTGATTTACTCACCTGTTATCAGGAGAGACCTCAGTGCTGCATCTTTCAGCCCAGTACTGATCCTGAAAAGTAATTTTAACCGTACTTACCAGCAACTTGAATTTCCTTCCATAGGCTAACATTGACTGGTTTCACTTGGAAATTCTTCTAAGTGTGGAGTTTTGGAACTTTATAATATTCCTCTAAAATCAACCAAACTACGAATTCCGATTTACTCACCTGTTATCAGGAGAGAACCCAGTGCTGCATCTTTTAGCCCAGCACTGACCCTGAAAAGTAATTCTAACCGTACTTACCAGTAACTTATATTTCCTTCCATAGGAATCCATTGTCTGGTTTTCAGCAGAAAAGTTTCAAAGTGTCGATTTTCACAAACTTCAAATATTCCTTACAAATCGCCTGTATGACTTAAACGCATTCTTTCAACTGTTTACAGGAGATGCACCAGTGCTGGATCCAGGATCCAACACTCAGTAAGAAAAAGTAACGATAACACTACTTACCTGCTAAGTGAATTTCCTCCCATAGGATAACATTGGTGATTCTATGTGAAAAAGTTTCTAAGTGTCAACTTTTAAAATACAATAATATTCCTTAAAAATCACTACTGTAACCAAAACGCTTTTACTCAACTGTTTACAGGAGATGTCCCAGGACTGAATCTAGGATCCAGTCCTGTGGTTAGAAAAGTAATCCATAAAGTAACTAATTGCATTTAACTAGAAATTCACATTGAGCTCAATGTTGCATTGTGTTTGAAATTGTGTTGCCCATTGCAACAACTGTAACTACTGTACTTAAAACTCTATTGCCTATTTGCAAAGTATTTAAACTAAAGTAATTCATTCTGAGAAAGTATATTTTGTAATGTAATGTATAATGTAATTACAATGTAATTTAATAAATAAAATATCTAAAAATAAATAGTTTTAAAAAATGTAGTAAATCAGTATCAAAAAATAAATATAACAATTAATACATTTAAAAATTGTCATTTACCAAACCTTTGAAATTCACTGAAAAAACCATAGGTTTTAGGGGCGTTATAGTTAGAAATTAGCATTTAAAAAACCTTTGAAATTCACTGAAAAAACCATGGGTTTCAGGCACGTTATAGTTAGAAATTAGCATTTAAAAAACCTTTGAAATTCACTGAAAAAACCATAGGTTTTAGGGACAGTTATAGTTAGTTGGACATTTCACTCGTACAAAACCCGTGAAATTCCCCCGTTATAGTTAGTTCAGCTAACTATAACTCGCGCCCGCAATGCACTGCTGATGACGTCACATATTACATCACTCATGACATGGTCAGTGACATCACTGATGACATCACTGATGACATCTCAAATGACATCACTGATGACATCACTGATGACATCACCCACGTGATAATCTGATGCACCTCCTCACACCCTAATATAACCTTTGATACACCCACTCTAAATTACAGACTGCCATTCGCAAAACCATAGACACTCCAACACCAATAACTACATACCCACACACTGATTCTTAGGTCTACACACACACATCCACTCATTCACCCGTACAGTCACTCATACTTATGGTCACTCAGTACAGGACTATCATATGCACTCTTACCCCTATATAGACACTCAAACACCGCCACTCATCCATAGAGGTACTCACACACCTAGTCAGTCATGCAAATAATTAAACACACTGCCATTTACTCACCTATACAGTTATACAGACACCAGCTCACTTAATCATACAAATACTAGCACATTGTTACGCTCTTATACAATCACTGATACAAGCACACACTCATCCATACAGCCACTATCACAATCACTCACTCTCGCTTATAGCTATTTATATACTCCAACACACATATATACTGCCTTTCACATATGTAGTTAGTCAGACATGTACCACTGGGACATACATTCACTCACTAACACACTCTTACACACACTTACCCACCCATACAGTCTATCACAGATGCACTCTTGAAACCATCCACCCAGTGAATCACCCACTCACACATCTATGCACAGAGTCGCACACACCCCTCCCACACAAACACTCAGGCACCCATACAGATACTCAGACAACCATTCAATAACTCATATAGACACTCATGTAGCTATTCACAAACACATGCAGCCACTTACACAGCAACAGACAGACGGATACAGACATTCACCCAGTTTAGTCACTAACCCATGCATTCAGTAAGATACGTTAAATCACTCACTTATAGAGTCAGTCACGCACCTACTAAATCATCCATACAGACACTTATACACCCACTCATTCTTCAATACGTCTTTTCCTATATATATTAAAAATATTTAAACTTTACAGAAACACAGTCACTGCATGATGTCATCAGTGATGTCATTTGAGATGTCATCAGTGATGTCATCAGTGATGTCACTGACCATGTCATGAGTGATGTAATATGTGACGTCATCAGCAGTGCATTGCGGGGGCGCGAGTTATAGTTAGCTGAACTAACTATAACGGGGGAATTTCACGGGTTTTGTACGAGTGAAATGTCCAACTAACTATAACTGTCCCTAAAACCTATGGTTTTTTCAGTGAATATATATATATATATATATATATATATATTACCTACTGGCGGTTGCCAGTAGGTAGTTAGAGTTAGGACCTAGTTTCCATAGGAAAAGCGTTTTTTGATTTGCCAATATCTTTGGCGCCGGTTGACGAATCAAAACTAATGGGGCGCTCTGGTCAGCTCCTGTCTTGAAAGTTTCGGGGTGATTGGTCAAGCGGGGGCCGAGAAAAAAGGAGGTTCCCAAAACGCGTTTTCCCCATGTTAATTTTCATTGGAACTTTTGTCGCGGATACAGTCCAAACGCTGAATGGAATTACACCAAATTTGGCAGAGAGGTAGCTCTTGGTCCAGAGTGCACTCGTTGCTTTAAATAGTGTAAATCCATTCAGTGGTTCCTGAGAAATTTAAAAAATAAAAAAATATTGATATCTGTGACCGCGGTGGGTTCGCGAACCCTCCCGAGCATGAGCTTCATTCTGATTGGCTTCCGACACTTCAAACCAAGAAGTGTTGGCAGCCATCTTGTGACTCGGTAAAACCGAGTCACAAGAAAACAGTAAAAAAAAGATTTTAAAAAAGAAAAGGGGGCAAGGTAGTAACACCCTGACCCCCCTAGGCATGGTCAGGGGGTCCCACAGGGACCCCCAGGGCCAAAGAAAGCATTTAGTTTTTTAATTTTTGGCTGGAGTCAAGCTGGGTGCGTGAATCCGGCCAAAAATAAAAAAAATAAAAAAGAAGTGCGGACTCCCGCGCTTGGTTTTCCTTAAGCCCTGGGGTGGGCAATAGCTGATTATGTAGCGGGGCTCCTGCAGCCCCGGGGACTGCTACCTCCCCGGGGATTGAAAAAAAATGTGTGGGGGGCTCCTTCCTCCCTCACACTGCCCCGGGGACCGCCACCTCCCCGGGGCTTCAATTTATATGGGCTGGGGGCTTCGCGGGCCCCCCCAAGCCCCGAGGACCACCACCTCCCTGGGGCTTCAATATATGTAAAGAAGTGTGGGGGGGCTCTTGCCCCTCCCAACACTGCCCCGAGGACCACCACCTCCCCGGGGCACTAATTATTTAAATACAGGGGTCCGTTGCAGACCCCCAGGGACCACCACATCCCCGGGGAAATTTTGATGTTGGGAGGGGGTCATGGGGCCCCCCTCCTGGAGCCCTACATGGCCCTGGGGTCCTCCACCCCCCAGGGCCGGCTCCTGCAATGTCCTGGGGTGCCCACCCCCGGGACATTGCCGTTTGCTATGGCAGGGTGGGAGCAGTGCTCCCGCCCTGCCATAGCAAATGCTGCTTTGCTTCTTGGAAGCGAGAGCTTCCAAGAAGCAAAGCAGAATTGCTTTTGGACAAGGGGAGCTGTGTGTCAGCAGCTCCCCTTGTCCAAAAGCAATGCTGGCTCCCGCAGGAGGTGGGGAGCCGACTGGGACCGCGGGGGCATTGGGGCTCCCCTCGCGGTCCCCAACGTGAGGGCATGCCCCATCGGATGGGGTCCCCGGGGCAAAAAAAAGCCCTCGGGGGTAATTTTTTTTTATTTATAAAAAATATAAAATGGCTGGGCCTCGGAAGATGGGGTTCACGGGGCAGAATTTGAGTAATAATAGTGGGGGGCTTTTTTTTCTCGCGTGTTGTAGTCACGACTCCATCGCGGCTCTCAGTGTGGCCCCCCAGTGTAAACGCGATGGGTACGCGACTCCAAGCAAAATTTAAAAAAGAATACGTATGTTTTTAAAAAAGTAAGATTAACTGTTGGGTTATAGGGTGGCTCTAAAAAGAGCCCTTGTTTTCATAATGAGTTTGTTGTAACTACATATAAGTGCGAATGCACAGCTTTAGGTTGTTGAGGAAGACTCTGTTTCCTTGATCTCTTAAGTGCACTCCATCACTTCTGTAGATGTCATTCATATCAAAACATAGATAGTTGTTGTAAATGGCCCCATTCTATGATCTCTGAGGTATGCAGAAATAGCTTTATTGACACTCTTCCTAGCTTTCTCAAACTGTGGACAGAATTGGCTTGACCAGTTCCATTTCTGTCTTTGGCATATGTTAGAGTATACAAAGACAGTTTGAGGCAAAAGCAACATCAACTGTGCAAAGGTGTCCTTCATTTTTCCAGACCTACCCCAGTCAATGTGCCTAGGTCATTGCCACCACAGTGCACAATCATGAGGTCAGGGGGTTGGAGATGAAAAAAGGTTTTAACCAAAGGCAACATCTGGTGCCACTTTAACCCTCTCTGTGCAATCCATTTAATGTCCACATTTTCCAAAGCTAGGTGTTTGGCAATATCTCTGCGTTCAGCATACCTTTTGCACCAGTAAACATAGCTGTGTCCTACAATCCACACTGTGAGCATCTTGAAGGGATGTCTGGAAGTAATCAAAAGATGTCTGTAGCTCAGGTAGTCAGTTGGTAGAATGAGAGGTATCTAAAATGGTGGAGAACATGTTGCTTTTTAAAAAGTTGATAAGTGATTGGCTGTTCATCAGGATTGTGCACTGAAAAATAGGATGCATGTTACTTTGCTGTGGTATCATGTTTGTGATTCATTGTTAGAAAATGTTTGAAAGGTACAGTTGATATCATAAGGTAATATTTTGCAAAAGTCAACCACACCTGCTATATGCATTAGTAAGCTTGTGTGCTGAACGTGAAACTACGGTGAACTTGTGACCTGCTAGTACAGTTGAATGTTCCATGAACTGTTACTATGGAAACTGGCATTAAGCAGAATGGGGGAAGGGTTGAAACTTAACTGTGGACTTAAAATGTGAAATGGATATATAAATTTAAGTGAAAAGATAGTAAATTAAGGTTTTCTAAGATAGTAGTATGTGGAGAATTAGTGTGTTGCTGAAAATCTATACTAGTATTATTAGAAATTGGTTTTTGAACTCCTGTGTGGAGTCGCAGCTCCATCGCGGTGGAGTTGTGACTTCAGAAAATTACAGAAGCAGTTTGGGCACCTTTTGAAGAAAGTTAGAAAGGGTTAATATGTCTAACCAATAGAAATGTGTTTTACAATTTGAAATAATGATGGAAGCAATGCGATTTGATACTTACATTTATTTGAGTGCAAAAAGAGAGGGAACGTTTGCCATTTCTGGTTTCACTTTTCTGAGAGAGGTGCATAACATTTCTTGTGTGGAAAAGAAAATCTGTTAAGAGTTTCTGATATTTGGTATTCCGCAATACTACCTCAAACGTGAGTAACCAATTTGTAAGGTGTATTATATATTATTCAGTACTGCTTTATTGTTTCTAGTGATATTTTTACTTTAAAAAAAATTCCAAGTGTTGAAATTGTAAGAGAAATGTGATGTATGAAATATGTTATGAAATGTACAGTTAGTGTTTGTTTTCTGGAATTTAGTGAGAATTATATGTCTAGATTCATGCACTAGGTATGCAGTATTGTCAATATGCACATGTGAGTCCTGGAGTTATGTATTCAGATGTGTGCTCTTATTTAGTTATGCAATCTAGGAGGCACTATCTATATACAGTTGTAATTCCTTAGACTTTAACCATAGATTCGTGCAATCACTCAGGCACTACTATCCCACTCAAACACTCAGTCAGGCACTACCCATGCTCTCATCTACTCACTAAGGTACTACTGATCCACTCATAGAATGGCCCAAGCATTACCCTTATACTCATATTTTGTCTCAGGTACTTCGTATACACTCATACAATCATGTAGTTACTACCACTGCAGTCATAAAATCACTCAGGCAGTACCCATACATTTTTTTATTCTTTGAAGCACTACTCATACACGCTTGTCTTCAACCATGATTTAGCCTTGCACTTATGGTTTGTCTAAGGTATTTTTGCTGCACTGTTCTAATCACTCATTCAGTGCTGCTGCTCTCATGCAATCACCCAGGCAGTACTTTTCAAATGAATGTTTCACTCAGGCACTACCTATCCAGTCATCTATTCTCTCAGGTACTGCCCACTACTTATCTATTTGTATGTTTCTTTGATATATGTTGTGTGTTTTAAAAGGTACATACACATGCATGCATGCTCTCTGGAATATGGTGAGACTTTTAACAGATACATTGAAAAAGTTGCTGCTTTGTATTTGGCTAGGCCCAACACTCTGAGTACTTGCTGAATAATGAAGCTGCAGCCCAAAAGAGAGGTTTAAGATTTGTTGGTAGAAGGATTAGTTATTAGGTTAGCTTGTATTTGTTTGTGGAAATGTACACTTCAAGTATGCCGCATAATTTTAGGTGTCTCTTTCAAATGGGAATTGCAGTCTGTCAAGTTTAAGGGACAGTTAGTCTTATGACTGAGGTATGTGCCTGCGTGCGCATGTTTTCTCACATGTGTTATGCCTAAACAGATGGTAGAGGTATAAAACTCTGGTATACATGTATCTGTATGTTTCTTTTATATATCATGCCACTAGGAAAAGGCACAGGCACATGCATGCCATGTAATGCCTCAGACATTAACCATAGATTTGTGCAATCACCCAGGCACTACTATCCCACTCAAAGATTCAGTCAGGCACTACTCATGCTCTCATCTACTCACTCAGGTACTACTGATCCACTCATAGAATGGCCTAAGCATTACTCTTACACTTATATTTTCTCTCAGGTACTTCCTATACACTTATACAATCATCCAGCTACTACCACTGCAGTCATAGAATCACTCAGGCAGTACCCATGCACGTTTCTATTCTTTCTAGCACTATTCATATACTCTTGTGTTTAACCATGCATTAGCATTGCACTCATGGTTTGTCTAAGGTATTTTATCTGCACTGTTCTAATCACCCATTCAGTGCTGCTGCTCTCATGCAATCACCCAGGCAGTACTCTTCAAATGAATGTTTCACTCAGGCACTACCTATCCAGTCATCTATTCTCTCAGGCACTACCCACTACTTATCTATTTGTATGTTTCTTTCATATATGATGTGTCTTTTAAAAGGTACATACACATGAATGCATGCTCTCTGGAATATGGTGAGACTTTTAACAGATACATTGAAAAAGTTGCTGCTTTGTATTTGGCTAGGCCCAACACTCTGAATAGGTCCTGAATAGTGAAGCTGCAGCAGAAAAAAGAGGTTTAAGACATGTTGGCAGAGGGATTAGTTAATAGGTTAGCTCGTAATTGTCTATGGAGATGTACACTTCTTGCTTCTTTCTGCACCCCTCTTGTCTCTTTCTGCACCCCTCTTCCCTCTTGCTATACCTCTGTTGCCTCTTTCTGCACCTCACTTGTTTCTTTCTGCACTCCTCTTCAGACCCTCCAGCTTTTCGCGATTTCGCGATTCACGAAAAAATCGCAAAATCGGCTAACTAGCGCGATGGCCGCGATTTTTGCAATATGGGCCGCGATATTTACAATAAAGTGTCTACCGGGAGACACCAAAACAAACAATGCCCTTTTATTGGCTGTGCGCGCGCACGCCATTACGTGCCGCCGTCCAATACCTGCTTCCTCCTGGCCAAGCTGTGAGAGGCAGACAAGAAGAAACGTTTCTGCACAGCTTTGCGTGTAGCAAAAGGCGTGATTTCATTGCCCACCCGGTCAAGTATCAGTTATAAACCCGGCATCACCATGACCCTGCAGTGCGTTTTTCAGTAATGTCTGTTAATTGGAGCTGTTTTAGTCTTCCTGTGGCCGGAACATCTGGCAGGTGAGCGGACCCTGCTCTCAGCCTTGCCTCCTGATAGTGACTGACAGCAGCAGGTGTGAGAAAGTCAGGAGGGAAGTCTAGATTACAGTGTCAAACAGGCATGGTATTTCTCTGCTGTAATTTTAGCCACGTTTGATGATTTTCGTCACCTACCCTGTTCGGCACGGGTGCTTCGAGAAGTTTTTACTGAACTCGTGGCATTCTCTTGGTTAATGTCTCCAAGTTGGACGTGTCTTTAATATGTACTGCCGGATATAATCGTAATTCACGGGTTCTGACATAGTGGAATAATCGTCTGTCCAGTGTTTGTTTTATGTATTTTTTTAAGTTTATTTTATGCAGTGAAAGTAACCTGCCCTAAGGCAGCGTGCATCTTCCCAGCCGGCCCTCTGCTAAACCTTGGAGTTTTGTCTCTGTAATTGCCATGGAATTATCAACTCGGTCTACAATAAAAACACACTATTCCAGGGATGGCATTGATTTACTGTTTGGTGCTTGGACAAGGAAAACTGCCACTTTGAGGCCTAGAGTCAGATGTTGGAATGCAGAGGAGCATCGTGGGAAGACATGAAAAAGACAGTCTTGACCGAGGGTAAGGCTGTAAATTGCTGAAAACATTCACTGCCTTCCCTAGCGCCTGTTGACAAATCAGACCCTCCAGCATTTTGCAATTCCAGGGCTTTAAGTGGGCCGGGTCTGGCCGGTGCTCAGCACCAGTAGTTCTTAAAAGCAGGTGCAGAGACGGTTCCCTATCGGGCTCTCCATTTTTACCCTCGGGGGTGAAAAAAAAACAAAAAACCTGCAGCTGTCACTGCTTTAGATGTAATTTTAAAGAAACTCGTTTTTCAGTTTTATACAGTGCAACCTTGGAGCGCTTTACATGAGCATGTTTTTAACCATACAGAGGATGTTGAGCTGACATGAGGCTCGAACCATGCCGCAACCTCGCGAACAAGAACTGAAACATTTTCAAACTGATATACAACGAAGTCATAGTTGTTGCTTATTTCTCTTATGCCTATTTCACAGTGGAGTACTCTGCTAAATCAGTTTAAGACTGAAAAGGAAAGATTACGAGTACAATAAAGTGCCGCAATAATGCCGCTAAATTTCCATTTTTGTGCCGCTAAATTTCCATTTTTGTGCCGCTAAATTTGCAAATCTATGCCGCAATATCCTGGGGGGTCTGCCTCTTGGCTCTTTCTACACCCCTCTTCCCTCGTTCTGTACTTCTGTTGTTTTTTCTTCACCCCTCTTCTGTCTTTCTGTACCTCAGTTGCCTGTTTCTACAATTCTTTGTGCAGTTTTTTGCCTCTTTTTCCATTTCTAATATTTGTTTCTGTACCTTACTTGCGTTTTTGGACAACTGTTTCCTCTTTCTGTATTTCTTTTGCGTCTTTCTGCACCTGTGTTTTTTCTTTTTTGTACATCTGTTGCTTCTTTCTGTATTTCTTACATTTTTCGGTAGTTGTGTTGTTTGAGTATTTCATTTTGCTGTTTGTAAACCTTTTGTTTTTTTCCTTTCTCCTTTTGGCTTTGTGACCATCTATTCTTGTGTTTTTGCATATGTTTTGCTTATTTTTATACTTTTCTCTTCTTATGAGATATAAATGCAATAGAAATTTAATTATAATTTTGTGCTTAGTCGTTATTTTTTAAATTGAAATGTTATTAATTTAGAAATTCTAATTAATGTACTAAAATAATTAAACTATTATTTGTTTTTTAGGGAGATATTTTATTTGGATTAGAAATAAAAGATGACAAGAAAACATGAAAAGAGAAGAGAACAAAGGAAATAGAAGTACTTAATGAAAACTAAAACGAGTAGAGTAGAAAAACACCAAAAAGATGTTCAGGATAAAGTGGCTTCTGGTAAGAGAACTAAATAATTTATTTAAAAAGTTGTGCAGAGATTGAATGATCAAAATGCTAAGCAAAGAAGGAAAGAAATTTTTCGAACAAAGGAGAAGCAAATGAAGAAACACAATGGAAAAGAAGGACATGTGATAAAAAGACAGAAACAATTTAAGGACATATGTGTACATATGTTTTGAAATAGAGTAATTCAAAATGTATTAAAAAATTGTAAAAAGTATAAAAAAAGATCTGCAACATATAAGAAGAAACAACAGATTAAAAGTGTAGTAGATACTGCTTTTGAACTTAAACGGAAATTATTTATATCGGTATTGAAGAGAATGAAAACATTGAATAAAACAATGAACTTTATGAAGGAGAAAAGCAAAAGAAAAAGACAGGTTAACAGAAGTAACTTTAGCAAAGCTTTTTCTGGTGAATTGAAGCATACTTCTAGTACTGAGCCTTTTTTTAATGAAGAAAGTTATTTTCAACAAAATACATTAGTTCACGCAGTTGATACCTGTGGTCGTTGGTATGAAATGAAAAATGGTTGTCCAATTGAAAAGGAAAAGATGGTTCCTAGAGATGTTGAAGAAGTAATAGCTGAAGAAGTTCAAGGGAGACATGCACATGCTCCAGTGTATAAGTGGGATTGTAGTAGTATTTGTAGTATTCCACAGGAATCTATTTATATATTACGAGTTTTCTTACGAGAATATGCTAAAAAAAAGTGTTAAACAGAAGATATGGGGAGAGGAGTTGGCCTAACGGCTAGGGCGGTCGACCTCGAATCTGGGGAACTGGGTTCAAGTCTCGGCAATGACGTTGAACATCCTGTGATTCTGGGCAAATCACTTAATCTCCCCGTGCCTAACAAAAATGAATGTGTGTCCTCATGTAACGTAACTGGTGCTATGTAAAGCGCTCTGATACCCGATTCGGGTCAAGTTTGCGCTATATAAAACTGTGCAAAAAGAAAAAAGAAAAGATTAAGATGTTGCAAGGACTAGATCCATGTAAAGTAAAAAATATACTAAGTTGCAGGGTCATTCTCTCACTTGTCTCTCTAGAAAAGTGTGTAAAAGTACTTTTCATCATTTAAGAATGTTATTAGTACATCATACAGAAATGTGGAATTTAGTAAGGAGATTGTACTACGTAAAAAGTCCTGCATTATCTTTAAGTGAAATGAATGCAGCTCTTTTGCATGGTTCAGTATCGGATGTAAAAAAGTTTGTGATGATATCCAGTTTCATTTCTTTGGATCACAAGAGGAGTGTACAGAAAGTGAGAGCTTCATAAGTGTAGGTGTTGAAGAACAGGTAGAAGATATTAGTACTGAGAAGTTTTCAGTAGAAATTACAAAGTTTAAGATACTTTCATGTGAAAAACCAAACTATGTTTGTATTTGTTGTCGACGTACTCTCTATAGAAGTCAAACTAGGAATGTTGATGTATATTTAAAAAGTGAAAAGGAAAAGAATGAAAAGTGGGAGCAATTTGATGCTTATTTTTTGGTTGAAGGTCGTTTTGAGTTGGGTACCGATAAACGTATTTGTAAATATTGTTACACTAAATTAGAAGAGAACAAAATGCCAGCTAGAGCAGTACATAACAAGTTAGAGTTGGTAGCTATTCCTCCAGAACTGGCAGATTTAAATACATATGAGTCCATTCTGTTTCAATCTGTGCACCCATTTCAGCCTATTGTTCGCTTGGAGCCTAAAACAGGTAAGCTTCCTCCAACAGATTTACAAAGAGGTCTGAAAGGCAAAGTTGTGTACTTACCTTTAGATTTTAAGAAAAATATTGAAACTGTTGGTATAGAGAGAGAGGAAAGTGAGCCTGTAGTTATTCTAGTTAATGGTGTACCAACAAAGAGTCGAAAAATATGGCAAGAGTTAGTAGATGTGACCAAACTTCAAAAGGCTACAGTATATCTTGTAAAGAACAATATTTATTATAAAACTGTAAATGTGGAAGAACAGGAAATATGTTTAGGGGATGATACAGAAATTTCAACTGGCCAAATAGAAAAAGTAGACAAGTCCAGGAGTGAAGAGATTTACGAACATTACAGTATACATCCTCTACATTCAAAAGAAGTGATTGGAAACAGTATTGAATTATTCCAAATGAAGAAAGCGAAGGGAACTCCCATGAGTGTATGGGAAAAAAGTTTAGAAGCTCGTTGTTTTCCACAGCTGTTCCCCACTGGAGAAGATGGACGATATGATAAACGAGCAGTACAGATTCCAGCTTCAGAATACTGGACGACAAGATTGTACTCAGAAGATCCAAGATTTCGACAGTACATTCCATATATATTTCATTTTCTATTTGAAAGTGACTTGTCTGGATTTCATATGCTGTGAATCACATATTAAAAACAGGACTTCATCTTACACATGTTTCTGCAAAGGAATTTATGGACAAAGTTCAACAAAGAGACGATCATTTAGAATCTCAGTTAATTAATTTGATGGTGTGTCAACGTGGTACTAATGAGCATTGGTATCGTCGTCACGGAGAACTTAAATGTATGTTAAGAAACTTAGGTACCCCTACGTGGTTTGTTACGCTTAGCTGTGCTGAATACGCATGGGACGATTTACTTGAATTTCTACGACAAACAAATTCAAATGTAAAAAACATTGAATTGAAGACAGCTGGAGAACTGTGTTCCTTGGATCCTGTAAATGTGTGCAGATATTTTAATCATAGGTTTCAAGCTATGATATCTTTTATCTGCAATAAAAATAACCCACCTCTTGGAGAAGTTACTGATTTCTTTTGGAGAAAGGAGTACCAAGCTAGAGGTGCTCCTCATATACACATGTTATTATGGATCAAGGATGCACCTACATTTGGAACCGATTCTAATGAAAGTGTTTTGTCTTTTATCGAAGTATATGTTACCTGTGCCATTGCAAAAAAAGGAGGAGAACAGAGCTTAAGAGAACAAGTTTTGCGTTTTCAAAGTCATCGATGTGGAAAATATTGTCGATGAAAATACAAGTCAAAGGGGAAATTTTATACAAAATGTTGTTTTGGATTCCCACGTCCAGTAATTTCAAAAGGAAGACTCAATAGTTTTATGTCAGCAGTAAGACACACTATAACACGAAAATCTCCAAAGAATACATACAACATAAGAAGAACTGAAGATTCAAAGTATGTTAATGACTACAATCCAGTGATTTTGGCAATGTGGAATGCTAACATGGATATCCAGTATGTTGCAGATAATTCAATTGCTGTTGCTTGCTATGTTACGTCATATATAACGAAATCTAAAAAGACAGAGTTGAAGGAAATGTGGAAAGAAATTTCACAAGAGAAGAGTCTTAATAACAAATTGTACAGCTTTAGTTTGAAAATGCTTTCACATCGAGAGATTGGATCCTACGAATGTTCGGATCAGCTGAGTTCTGCGAGTTTATATTCAACGTCAAGAAGAACCATTTGGGTAAGTCTAGGTCTTGCGGCTACACGAAATAGAGTTTTGAAATCTCTACAAAAAATTCAATACTTAGCATTGAATGAACCAGAAAGTACAGGTATTGTTAAAACTAATATGTTGGATACGTACTATCCCAAAAGGAGTCCACACCTGGAAAACGTTTGTCTCTATGAAGTACTGCAACATTACAGCTTTAAGAGAAATGTTACAGAAAATATAAATGAAGAAAAATATACAGTAATTGGATGTGATGGATGTTTGGTAAAACATGCCAAAGGGAATCTTATTAACTACAGAAAACTGAGTTGTGAAACTTCTGAAAAAAGGAAATTTTTCTATTTAGCACTACTGCAACTGTTCAAGCCTTGGCGCAGTGAAGCAGAATTAGTTGGAGATTTTGACTGCTATGAAGATTATTTTAATGCATGTAAAGATAACATTCAATGCACAATTTTCCCTACTTATCTACAAATGTTAAATGAAGAGATTGAACAAGAAACTAAAATTGCAGCTGAAATAGCTAGAGACAGTTCTCAAGATAGTCAGAGTTCTGCTCCACTAAGTCAAGATCCACTAGGACAACCAATTATTGAAAATGAAGCAGTAATAGCCATGAATGAAGTAGAAATGACAATGCAACAAGCACAACAGGATATTACTGAGTTGGGAAACTTGGAAGAACAACTAAATATTGAACAAAGAGAAATATATGAGCAAGTGACACTACAGATACAGCATGGTTTGCTACATGAAAAAAGAATGCCAATGCACATCATTTAAACCTATTCGAATGTCAAGCTGGAACAGGAAAAAGTTTCTTAATTAAAGTTTTCACCAATTATATACACAAAACTACAGGATGCCATTTATCTTGTGTTGTTGCAGCTCCAACTGGATTAGCAGCACACAACATTAAAGGGATTACTTTACATTGATTACTCATGCTACCAGTTGAACATGAAAATAAGTTGGAATATCACAAGCTATCTGGAGAAGCTTGTTATGAAGTTTCAAGAGTACTGAAGAAAATAAAACTTCTAATCATTGATGAGGTAAGCATGGTCTCAAACTTAATGCTTGCCTTTGTACATTTAAGAATGCAACAGCTTTTAAAAACAGATTACGATGTTCTATTTGGAGGAAAAAATGTAATTGTATTTGGTGATCTACTACAACTTACTCCTGTAAAAGGACAACCTGTTTTTGAAACACTTGTCCATGAAGACACTAGGAAATCTTTGGGAAGTGTTGGAAATGTGAACATTTGGTCTCATTTTGAATATAAAGAACCTATTAAGAATAGGCGACAAGCAAGTGATGAATATTATGGAAACATTCTTCAAGATATAAGAATTGGTGTTTTGACAAAACATGGTAAAGAAGCTTTACAAAGTTGGCTACATTGCACCTGAAATAATGTACAAAAAAATTGGAGAAAAGAAGACTATAATTTGCCTAATGCCTACACTGCAAGAGTGGTCTACATTCAATCAAGAACTTTTGAAATTGGAAAAACAACCAATAGTGAAAATGGAAGCTATTGATAAAATGTAACACGAAGGAGTTACTATTCTTCTCTCAGAGAAATTACAATCAAAATTGGATTCTTTGGAAAATTCTGTGTCTAAGACTGCAGGTTTAGAAAAGACTTTATATGTATGTATAAACTGTCGGGTAATTTTACGGCGTAATTTGGATGTAGAGAAAGGTTTAGTAAATGGAGCAATGGCAAAAATTGTTGATTTTGTAAATTATGAGAACAGAGATGGAATTGAATTTTTGAAGATTAAATTTGATCAGATTGAAGAGGTAAAACAGATTGAGCGTTGTGCTGTTCGTTTTCTGCTTGTAAAAGACTTGTATGTTCGTAGAAAACAGTTTCCTCTTTCTTTAGCATATGCAGTAACCATTCATAAATCTCACGGTTTAAGTGTAGACAGTGCTTTGGTAAATATTGGAAGTACAGTGTTTAAAGAGGGCATGGCATACGTTGCATTGTCTCGAGTAAGAACATTGTCTGGTTTGTATTTGATTGATTTTGATGAGAAAAAGATTAGTGCTGATGCAAATTGTGTAAGAGACTACAATCGGTTAAGAAGACTTTATGCTCCTAACTTAGGTGAATATCCTGTATATGAGAAACGTGTAGTGTGTCGAAAACGGAAATATAACAAACATTCTACTGAGATTCAAAAAAAGAAAACAATTCAAGAGAATCATGAAGGCGCAAAAAAAATGAAAATGGACACTGTTGATGATATTGTAGGAAACCAGTTAGAAAATAGTTCAGGTATCAAATGCTATGCTAATGTAATTGTGAATGTTGTCTTTTATCTAGAAGATCTTCATCATAAAATTATGGAAAATCGAGAAAAAAGATTCTGTTCTTTACTACATTATATTTTTCAAAAGTTGGTAACTGATAGAAGTAAAATCCATACTGTTTCTGGTATTCGGCATCTTTTGGATATATGTACTGGTTCTTCGCAATTTACACCCAATGTACAACAAGATGCACAAGAATTTCTTATGTTTATGCTTGGAGTATTGGAAGATGAAGGAATAGAAACTGAAAATTTATTTGGACTAAGTTACAGTTGGGAACATAAATGTGAAGAGTGTTCATTTTTTTCTACCACTGAAATAGACAGTGAACGATTCAAGTTTCAAGTTTATTTTTATTAGCATATAGGCACATGCATCAAGGTAGGATTTTGCGAGTCCTTAATTGCGATTATTAAGGAATCGCAATTAAGGACTCGCAAAAGCCTATGCATGTAGGAATCGCTATAAAAATAGCGATTCCTACACATTCCTTATTTGCGACTCGCAAATTGTGCACCACAAATAAGGAATGGCTTCCCATTCATTCCTATGGGCCTACAGGCCCATAGGAATGAATGGGAAAGTACATGTGCAATTTGCGAGTACCAATTGGTACTCGCAAATTGCGCATGCAATTTCAAGGTGCAAGGGTGTCAAAAGGACACCCTGTTGCACCCTGAAATTGATCTGTGCCCAAATGTTGCACACACACATGTCCCAAGGACATGTGTGTGCGCAACCTACAACTTTGAAAAATGCACTTTAGTGCATTTTTAAATGTTTTTGCAAATTACCATCAAGTTCAACTTCATGGTAATTTGCGCCCTAGTAGCGAAATCGCTACTTCATAGTGGTTCTTGCATTGCATTTAAGGAATCGCAAAATGCGATTCCTTGAATGCTATCGCAATTTGAGAACTCGCAATTACATGGTCAGTGACATCACTGATGACATCACTGATGACATCTCAAATGACATCACTGATGACATCATCCATGTGATAATTTCATGCATCTTCTCACACCCTAATATAACTTTTGATACACCCACTCTAAATTACAGACTGCCATTCTCAAAACCATAGACACTCCAACACCAATAACTACATACCCACTCACTGATTCTTAGGTCTACACACACATCCACTCACTCACCTGTACAGTCACTCATACTTACAGTCACTCAGTACAGGACTATCATATGCACTCATACACCTATATAAACACTCACACACCGCCACTCATCCATAGAGGTACTCACACACCTAGTCAGTCATGCAAAAATTAATCACACACCCATTTACTCACCTATACAGTTATACACACACCAGCTCACTTACTCATACAAATACTAGCACATTCTTACGCTCTTATACAATAACTGATACAAGCACACACGCATCCATACAGCCACTCTCACTATCACACACTCTCACTTATAGCCATTGAAATACTCTAACACACATATATACTGCCTTTTACATATGTAGTTACTCGCACATGTACCACTGAGATATACATTCACTCACTAACACACCCATACACACACTCACCCACCCAAGCAGTCCATCACAGATGCACTCTTGAAATCATGCACCCAGTGAATCACCCACTCACACATCTATGTACAGAGTCACCCACACCCCACCCACACAAACACTCAGGCAGCCATACAGATACTCAGAGAACCAATCAATAACTCATATAGACACTCATGTAGCTATTTACAAACCCATGCAGCCACTTACACACCAACAGACAGACGGATAAAGACATTCACACAGTTTAGTCACTAACCCATGCATTTAGTAAGATAGTTTAATCACTCACTTATAGAGTCAGTCACGCACCTACTAAATCATCCATCCAGACACTTATACACCCACTCATTATTCAATACACCTTGGCATATATAGTAAACATATTTAAACTTTATAGAAACACACAGTCACTGCATGATGTCATCAGTGATGTCATCAGTGATGTCATCAGTGATGTCACTGACCATGTCATGAGTGATGTAATATGTGACGTCATCAGCAGTGCATTGCGGGGGCGCGAGTTATAGTTAGCTGAACTAACTATAACGGGGGACTTTCACGGGTTTTGTACGAGTGCAATGTCCAACTAACTATAACTGTCCCTAAAACCTATGGTTTTTTCAGTGAATTTCAAAGGTTTTTTAAATGCAAATTTCTAACTATAACGTGTCTGAAACCTATGGTTTTTTCAGTGAATATATATATTCATATATCAATACATTCAAAATAAAGGAACATTTATATAATGTAAAGTAAACATTAATAATTATGTCACACTATGTATACATATATATATAAGAAATGGGTTGGGTCTATGTGGCATTCATGATCGCTCTCTGCCTTTCAAAGTATGAAGCAAAGCACGGCACTGCAAACATGGTTCCCAATGATATTTATTGCAGAATGAGCGCTTGTCAATGCGTTTCGGTTGTTACATCAACCCTTGTTCACCACAGTGAGCTCCATCGCTCTTAGTGCTTATGTAATTACACGTGATCAAACAAAATTACATGGAAACAAACAACGGTGTGTCTGCATACTCTCCTTTTCACTTTGCGGGCAATCTTGTAACAATTCATACTGGTTTAAATACAACTGTATTAAAGTAGATATTTTTTATACATGTTAAGACAAAGAGGCAAACCATACTTACGCATTTTTCCATAACATACTCAAAAAAAATGCCTGTGCATATACAATGAGTTAGGAGGGGTGCCAGTACCGGCTCTATTATATGCGATGATACAATTTTGTTATCACAAACTCCGAAGAGATTACAAAATCTATTGAACTGCTTCAGCGAATATTGCGTTTTAAAAGGCCTCGAAATAAACTCTAACAAAACCAAATACATGGCGATAAAACCGCATAAAACGTTTAAGAAAAATATCACAGTTCAAAAACAAAAGCTAGAATATGTGTTCAATTTTAACTACCTTGGTATTACATTAGACACAAAATTAACATGGAATCCACACTTACACAAATGCAAGGCTACTCTGCTCCAAAATTCCATGCCAATACTGAAAAAGCATCAGAAAAGTGCATCCAAGGCAGTGTCTCCCGCCCCGGAGATTTGCAAGTACAGGGCACAATCCGCAACTCTCTATGGCGCAGAGCTCTGGGGGGCCATTAGGCAGAACATTCTCACAGGGGAGGAAAATAAGTTCTTAAGGAGGCTACTACATTTGCCTGTACGCATACCCATGATTCCCATCATTCGGGACATCAACGTAAAACGCATAGACCAACAAGCCACACTGAGACCTCTGTTATTCTGGGCCCTTTTGTGGACCACACAAGAACTTAAAAACTATAAAGAGTGGCTAATCGAGATTCTGACACTTGATCACCATATAACACTTCAATGGGTCAGACATGTGCGAACATGGTTTTGCAAACTAGGTCTTAACTACTTTTGCGATACACCCAGCACATTAACAACACTTTCAAAAAAGCTTTTGAAAAATACATACTGTGCATACATGCAAAACAGTATCCGCCATTGTTCTGAAATATATAGGCTAACATCCCAGTTTCTACTAGCAAAACCACTCCCCTTTTTCGTACAATATCTGGATGAAGTTCAACCGCAACTGGCCAAATCACTGTACATAAAGTTTCGCTTTGAGGTCCTACAGGTTAATTGCAATACAGCTAAATGGCTACGTAAGAATAGTGATGACAGGGGCCTTTTGTCCCTTATGCCCACTTAATGCAGTAGAAAATGACTCCCATATATTATTTTTTTGCCCAGCGTATGCCATTCCAAGGAAAATATGGATTAAACCCATTTGCCGAAATTTGGGAATCAGGTCACATTCAGGAGCACTTAGAATTTTTAAAACGGATACATCCCAGAAAATTGTTTTTAGTGTAAGTAGATATCTATTTGCTGTTGACTTCGTATGTAAGGGAAAAGGCAAGAACTTTTAGCTATCAGATGTTTGATTATATTTTAAATGTTTTAATATGGTATATTACACTAGTATGTTCAAACACTCTATTGCACTTGCACTTTATTAACTTTTGCCTCAAACTAACATACCCTCTATGATTGAGCATTATATAACAGCACTAGAATCAGAATTTGTTTTATATTTACAACCGATGTATCTGTGATTTATTTTAAGATAAGCTCAGAATACTTCATTGTTACTGGAGAGATGTGGGCACTTTTTAACATTTGATTTTAACCACTGTGTATGTATGAATTTGATACATTTGCATCTTTTATGGTTTTTCAAACCGAATAAAGATTAAATATTGATATACAATGATTTGCTTCATCGTGATCCCAAAATAAATATTGTTTGAATCATTGGTGCGCCCATTCTCTCCTTGGCTGTTGAAATATAACGGCAAGTCCCTATGTAGAATGTTAGTCGTACGTTAGTGTACACCAATGCATAATGAAATAAAGCTGGTCTATCCACCATATGGGTGCTAGTGCACTAATGATTCTCCCAAATAGGATGAATAGCATACAGACCATTTATATTATATACATGGTAGCCTAACATCAAATATATTTCCAAACATCCAAACCCAAGTGGGTATTGAACACTGGCCTAGGATCTTACACACCAAAGTTAGGCTAAGTTCATGAAATCACTGACAATATACAAATTCAAAAGAAAAAGAAATTGAAAGGAAACTTATTGAGCATTGTATTATTCATCTTACTTTATATCTACAGTTAAAATAAGCACAGAGAGGTCACTCAAGGGTGTGCGTGTGCAATGTAGGGTGGGCAATTATCCTAGAAACTAATGCATTTCTTTATCTACAATAATGCCACGAAGCTCTTTACTGTCTAATTTGAGTATGAAATAGGTTTCCAGTCTATGCAATTCTTTTTCTCTGTTGCCCCTCTCTTTCTTTCGGGGACATGGGCCAGGCAGCCATATGTCAATTTAGTGGGATCGCTATGGTAATTCTTTTCAAAATGACAAGCAACTGGATAACTGCAATCCTTATTTACAATAACTCGTATATGTTGCTTTATACACTTATGGACAGGCAGAGTTGTGCTCACCACATATTGTTTTGCGTATGGGCATTCAAGAACGTACACTACAAAGCTGGTTTTGCATGTCAGGACTCCTCTGATTTTGATAGATTTCTTAAAGGGGGTCAACATTTTCGTTACATTTTTACAGTTCCATGTCCATAGAACTACATGATAACTTTTTAATGTCAATATGTGCACACAAATCCACAGGTAAATAATGTATTGTAGGGAGAAGCTTTACCTTTTCTCACATATTTTGGGAATTGGCCTTTCATTATGCCACAACCTATATGAAATGAGCATTTGAAAATCACACTAGTTGCTATCATTCTGTTTTGTGTTTAGATGAAGTCCAGCTTGCCCTTAACACTTCAATGGTAGCTAAAGTGGGAACCGTGTGACTTTCACCATACTGATTCAGACTTGTCTTAAGTACTACACTGTTCCCATTTTGTACATGTACACGTAGTCATGGTGGGGTGCAAGTTATAGTTAGCTAAGTAAACTGTAACTGGTGAATTTCAGTGGCTTTTTATGTTGTTTTAAAACATTAGTTTTTGTGTTATTTCAACCCTTGACAACACTTTAAACTTTGATTTAAAAAAAAAAAAATCTAAGGTTTTTTGTTGATGATATTCACCCAGCTCCTCTGCTGAGCACAACTTATGGCCATGTGCAGTGGGGGGTGGTCTCAGGCTATGGCCTCTGCCCAGACCCTCTCCCAACCCCGCAAGGACCCCAGTCTCTGTAGGCACCTAACCCCCCACTGGTGCCCAACCCCTGTGTGCGCAAGGCCTCCATTGTTCATTTTGATTGTCTTTCTTGGGATTGCTGAGTTTGGGGTTTTTGGGTGTGAAATATTCCTTTATGTCAGTGTGTGATCTCAGGTCCATTTTGTAAAGGGCAAAATGCGGTGTACATATTGCTGGTGTGTAACCCCTTTAGTGTGGGTGTCGGCCTTAGCCCACTCTGGGGAAGATTTAAAGGAGCCTCCAGTGCTTGCACCGGAGGTTTCATTTCTTAAATCCCCGGGTGGAGGCGATACAAAGTCCCTTCTGCCTCAGCCTTCACCCTTACACCCACCCGTCTGTGACAACAGCGAACTGCAGGGCATGGTATTATCAAAAATACCAATTGGAGTGGTGAGGAAGATCAGGTTAGTGTTCTCCCCCATGTCGGTGGGGATTTTGGGCCCTAGACAACCTCCCTAGATTTGATGCAAGCATTGTTGGGAAGGGTAGAGTCTCCCCTTTACAGTGATGTCTTTATCAAATAATTTCGTGCTCATGGATTGTGGATGCGCTGTGATCCTCAGACAGGAAACTACCAAACACGAGAGATCCACTAGATCCTCATGGAATATGAGTTTTCTGAGTGTCGCCCTCCCCCTTGTATTTGGTCCTACATGGACAATAGTTTTTTAGAAAACTGTTTGTTTTCCCCTGTGGGTGCAATAGCGATTCCTAGGGGATGTGATCATGCTCCCCAGGGGAAAACACAATGGTGATCATGCATTCACATGGGCCGACCCCCTCTGGGGGCAATAACTATTTTAAAAATTGTTTGTTTTCTCATGGGGGATACGATTGTGCCCCAGAGGAAAACAAAATGGCCATAATCCACTGGACAACCAGGGAGTATGTGGGACCATGTAATGGGCAGTTTTATGTAGAATTGATTTCCCTTATATTACCACAGACGTTGCCTGTAGCAAGCACAAATGCATGCAGTGTCCTATACCGTGCAAAACAGCTATACATTTTGCCCCAAATTGAAAATGTGGGGTACTTTTTATGTGTGGTGTTAGCTATGACCTTTAGATTTAACTAAAATAAATACTTACAAAGATTTTACTTCATGTTCATGTGACTTTTTTCATGCATACCCGATGCAAAATGCTTGATGGAATTTTACAAAACAATGCAAATGGCTATTTGTATAATAAAAATACGTAAGTGAGCACATTGTGCTGCATTGCATTACTTTGCATCAGTTAGGTGTTCCATGAATGGTGCATGGGACCTAAATTGCATCCACCTTTGGGTTTTGATGCAAATCCATATCTGCAAAGACTTGTAGACATGAGTTGGTGCCAAAATCCAATGCCTGCTTGAGGCTAGAGTAACAAGGAGAAATATATTTCCTTCTTCTTTTGTATTTCCTGTCAGGATGTGTGCTGTTTTATTAGGAGCCTTATGAGTCTCCGATTGTGTAGTTTGTCATAAATGTATTTTATCTTCCCTCGAATAATAGCACTAAAATAAATAATAACTAAAAAAAAAACACTTAGCTTATCAATGCTGCGATCCTCTAAAAAACTCCTACAAAGACACAAAAAAAGACAAGAAAAAGTATTACTTTAACTTGCAACATACACATATCTTCCAAGAAATTGTGCAGTCGTGCTGTCTCCATGTGCTAGCTCTCTGCATTCCACAGCACACATACATAGAGGGTAGTTTTTGTTCAGGTAAGGGCCCCTTCATGCAAAAAACTATCCTGACCATACCAAAGACACATTTGCCCTATGGCGTAAGCATGACTGGGTTGGCACAAGGCAGCACACAGAGAGCTAGCGCATGGAGACAGCAGGACTGCGCCATTTCTTGAAAGATATGTCTATGTTGCAAGTTAATGTAATACTTTTTCTTGTCTTTATTTTGTGTCATTGGAGGAGTTTTTTAGAGGATCGCAGCATCCAGAAGCTAAGTGTTTTTTGTAGTGTTAATTAATTTTAGTGCTATTATTCCAGTGAAGATAAGATACATTTATGACAAAATACACAATCAGAGACTCATAAGGCTCCTAATAAAACAGTTTCCCACCCCAAACAATCAATTTAATACATCCCCAACAAGATCAATATCCATTTACCTCCTATACAAGGCAAGTAACATCAGGGTAGAAAAAAACAATTCTTGTTTTTAGAGCCTTCTTAACACATCTAACTCTCCAATAGACAAAACAGAGCACTGATCATATTAAAACATCCTAAATGCCGCTCATATTAATGACAAACTTCTCTTCTGCCCAGCACTTAATGTGGCAGTGCTTCAATCAGTCCCCAAGTCTCATACAGCCTTAAAGTGCTAAACATCAATGGGTGAATGGGCTCATTCAGCTTTAAAGGGAATTAGACTCCATAAATAACAATATGCATTTTGCTAAATACAAATATCTTACTACTCCCTAGTGCATTTCCTCCATTTCCTGTAACGTTGAGTGGAACGTTTGACTCTAGCAAAATACCAGGCTTCCCTCTTGCTGACCTTCCGCATTTTCCCTTCCCATTCTGCCAGCCTGGGAGCAGTGGAGGTTTTCCAATAAGTGGTAATCAAGGAGAGGACCATCAGCATTACTATAAGTATGAAATGCTCTGTGTCATATTGCCTATCTTCTCATTATCACAAAGTCCCAGTAGGGTCATTTTCGGAGTAGGTAGGATATCCCATTCAATTGTCCTGCCTACTGCCTGCAACACGCCCCACCAGAACGTCTCCAAACTAACGCAGGGCCCAGAACATATTCAGCCAATCCCTTACCGGATCACATTTCGGGCAATTTCTAGATATAGTGGGGAAACATCTTATTCAATAACCGCGGTGTAAGGTACAGCATCAGTCCATTAAAAAAAGCCATGCGGTGGAAATTGGCCCCTCTGAGACTAGAGTAACAAAGATCAAAATATCTTTCCAATTGTATCTCTTTTCGTTTTATCCCCATAAGGCTTTCTAAACCATTTCTTCTGATTCCAGATATAGATATTTATACCAGTAACTCTGAGTTACGTTAACTCTCCTCTTCCCTGAACAACTGTCTGACCCTATTTCTAGAAAAGTCCAAGTTCACCCCTTATAAATTATGGAATATGACCCTTATTTGGGTGTACATAAAAAAATTAGAATACACAAGGTATGTTTCACAAGAAGAGGGCCCGGAGGGATTTCAAACTTACCCCTTAAAAAAAAAATCCTATCTTTAAGATGGATGAATTTGCCCATTTTCTTATTGCACCTTCAGTCCAAGCGGGAAGGAGGAACTGCCAATAACACATTGGAGTCTCTGCATTAAACCTAGGGATTCTACATTTAATAAACAATTTATTTTTTGGCAGCCTGATGAGGTTTAAGGACTTGTATCTAACTTTTTTAGGTGGTTTAAGAATTTGAATGCACCACCTTAGTTCAGACACCTCCATTTTCTTCAGCATAAATTGGAGAATAGAATTATCAAAATTTGAGTTCGGAATTGACAGACAACCACAGTTGAAGAATAAAAGTTCCATGTAGTATTTCTATAAATCTGGGACCCCCAAGCCTCCCTCACTTTTGGGCATCTGCAATATTTTCTGCTTTACTCGTGGGCTTTCCTGATTCCACAGAAAAGATGGTATGAATGTTTTAAAAAGGAAGCCTCTAGATTGCAGGGAATAGCTAAAAATAAGAAAAAACAGCAATAAATTGTAATTTTTACTCAGAGCTGTAAGCCAGCAATTGATAAGGGCAAACCTTTCCATATTTCCAATAAACTGAAAATCGTATTCACCAACGGTTTAAAATTATTGTTAAACACTCACTCCGGTTCCTCTGAGTAAAAAAAAAACAATTACCTTTTCAGGCCTGTTCTATAATTTTCCCTCAGAACTAAGGGGAGGGTTTCCAAGGAGATATTAAACAGTAAAAATTCAGTTTTTGTTTCATTCATTTTGTAGCCCCCTACATTTGTGAAAGTTTTAATCGACTGCAAGGCCCTGTTAATATTAAAAATATTCAGGGATAAAGATAGAGCCATGTCATCAGCATACAGCTTTATTCTGGAGCCAGAAGGTAAGGGTGATACAATATTTGTGTCCTGTCGCATATAGTGAGCCAGGGGTTTGATAAAAAGGGCAAATAAAAGTGGGGAGAGAAGGTAGCCTTGACTGGTGCAGCGGTCCAAAATAGGTTGGCCTGCAAAAGAGTTATTGATTATTATGTGTGCTGATGCCCCTTAGTATAATAGCTGAATAGATTTCAAAAACTGGGGTGGGAACTGGACCTTCCCCAGGATTTGAAATAAGCACCTCCAGTTTATGAGATCAAAAGCCTTCTCAGTGTCCAACAAAATGATCACTGCTGGGATGGCATCTGCCTCCACCAGATTGATAAATTAATTCATGAAATGAGTAACCCTGGGCGTAGTTCGCGTAGTAGAGCTACGCGTAGCTACGCGAAGTGCACTTCGCACTACGCAAGCTACGCGTAGCTACGCGAACTGCGTAGTGCACTGTGCAAAATGCTGTTCGCACTGATTGCACAGTGCCGGATGCTTGTCCGCACTGTGCAATCATTGCAAACCGCATCTTGCACAGTGCAAGCGGTCGTTTTCTGCCGCTCGAGTAGATTTGTACTCGAGCTGCAGCTTTCTCAACGCGGACTGGTAGTTTCTCATCGCGAGCGGTCGCGAGCATACGCGACCACTCGCAATGAGAAACCTGACCTCCCCGCGTTGAGAATCTCGCCGGGAGGTTTATTTTCCACGCTCGCGATCGGCAACTTGATGTTGCTGATCGCGAACGAGGAAAAAGTCTCGCCGGGATGTTATTTTGCTCGCTCGCGGTCGCCAACTTGACGTTGAAGGCCGCGAGCAAGCAAAAAATGCCCGCTACGCTACGCATTTTTGCACTGTGCTACGTGCAATTCGCGTAGCGCGTAGTTGCGCAAACTACGCGAGCGTAGCGTAGTCCTACGCCCAGGGTTAGAAATGAGTATTAGTATAATAATTCCGACCACTAATGAAGCCATTCTGATTCCCTGCTCTGAGTAACAGGGCTACCTTATCAATCTGATTCGCTAAAATGCTGGTGTAAATTTTATAATGAGAGTGCAAAAGAGTTATTTGTCTATAAGATTTCAGATTCTTTGCCTCTTTTCCAGCCTTTAAAAGGTTTACCAAAACCCCTTTCGGAAATGAATCCGGTACCTGACCCACGGCAAGTAAATGATTGAAAAGGGAAACCATGGGGCCTATTAAAAAAATCATGAACTTTTTATAAAATTTTGAGCCAAACCTATCCTGTGGCTTTACCATTGGGGAACTGTCATATAGCCTTCTCCACCTCCCTCTATGAGATAGGGTTTATTAAGATTGAGGCTGCTTTTTCAGTCAAGGCAGGTAGTTTTATCGTTTAGAGGAACTCTGCAATTTGCTGCTCCAGACCTATATTACCAGCCTGTTCATTTGAGCACAAATTGGTGTAGCACTCAGAAAGCGATTTGCTTAATTTCCTCTATGATTTCTGTGTACTGCCCTGTTTGTGGGTTCTAGAGATCAGATTTTTATTAAAACTATCATTTGCACCCCAGGCTAAAACCCAGCCTATGAATTCCTCATCCTACTAAAATTGTTGTTGAAAAGTCTGGTTACTGAACAGTGCCTTTTGTATGAAGAAATGTCTTATCTTTTCCTTTGTCCTGATCCACCTTTCTACTACAGCATCTGTTCTGTCTAGCCCTAGGGCCTGACAATCTCCATCCCCATCAGCTTGAAGTGAGGCAAGTTCTTCCCTCTTTTTCTTGACTCAGGATGCTTATTTAGAGAAAAGGATCCCCCTGACAGTACATTGAAAAACCTCCCAAATAATTGATATATTCACTGAGGACTCATTAATTGTAATAAAAATAACTATATCTAGCATAATTAGGTCAATCACAGCCGCTTCTAAAATCTTCTAAAATAATTGTCTTGTCCATCATCCATCAACCCTTCCTTGGTTTAGACAAGTCCAGACCCATATACGGTACAAACTTAAAATCTCCAACAGTTAAAACCTCACCCGGCAAATAGTTTAATCCCTAGCCAAGCTTCTGTAAATGGTTTGGATCATTGATTACTGGACCATAATAGAGGCGATATTAACTTTTTGATTCTTTATCTGTATTGGGAGTATTGCCCAATGCCCCTCACCATCTGTAATAAGTGGTTCATACTTTACTTGCAGATCGTTTCTAATGAAGATGACAACTCCCCTTTGGGTGGAATTACCAGAGGAGAAAAAATAGTCCTACTGCCTTAAAGATTGCACCTTGTGCCTCTCTTTCCCCCTTACCCAATGAATCTCCTACAAAAAGATTATGTTTGACTTAAATTGCCTGCACCAAGCATAAATGGCTTCCCACTTTACTTTGTTATTGAGCCCATGAAAATTAAGGCTAATCACTGTCAAGCCGGTCATACATGGAAATCCAGCATGCATAATCTAATCTACTAGCTGGCTCCACCTTGGAAGGGGACCTTTGCCTAACCCAACCTGTATCTTATATGTGTAATTTCTCATCCTTTTTGATGCCACATAACCAATTACCTTCTCCGACCACCCAAACCACTCCTTTCCCCCATCCCTCACCTTTGTGTCCCTTCCCCCAACCTCTCCAATCCAGCATTCCCACCATAGTCTTCCCGAAAGACTCAGCCCCTGAAAGCTAAGTCTTCACTTTCTGAACATATGCTAGTTGAGTTGTTTAAGCACCTGAGGTGGCCACAGCATCTAGGTCCCTTATCAAAGCCCTTATCCCCCTTGATGGGGTCTGGGTGGGCCTCAGACACCACCTATATTAGTGAGAAACATTCATGCTTCATGCACTTCAGAATAGATCTGAAATCTCCCTGACCAAGGAATTTTCAACTTAGCTGGTTGAAAAATTTGGGCAGGTACCCCCTTAGCCTTAAATTCAATAATCAACTGTTTAAACTGCTACCGTCAGCAAGAGGGTTCAAAGGACACATCAGGGAAGATTTGAAATGAGAGGTACTTGTCTACATATATAGTTCTATATTGTATAGCCTACCGCAGAACTTTCTCCTGAATTGTACCAATATTATCCGGGGCTTTTTCTCATCCTTGGGCCCAATTCACAATGGAACTCCTTGGGCTCTTGCTATTTATGGATCTGATAGAGGTTATTCAAGTTCATGAGTTGAGATAAATTTAGTTACATCCTCTGTCATTTCGAAGTCTCTCTCCCATTTTTGACGGATTCAACCAAATGCAGATTGGATCTGCAGGACAGATTCTCTAGATCCTCAATCTTCCCATTCATGCTGCGCAGATCTTTTCATATTTACTGAGCCATCTTAGTCTGATTAGCGATTATATCTGCTAAGATGGGTACTCTCTGCTCCATTTCTGTCTGCTGGGCATTCAGACCCGTGATTTTTATCTATATGGCCTCCAATTTTGCTTCCAGTTTGTGAGCCCTGAAAACTGCCCCTCCTCCCGTCCTGAGCCCTAAAACTATCGCTGCTAAAAACTACCCTCCCCTCCTGAGCACTACCCCTCCCCACCAAGCCCTACTTAACAAGCCACGATCTCCTCCTAAGTCCGATCCTTCCTGTTCCTCTCCCTGCCCATCCGGTCTCTGCAACTAGACCGCTGACTCCTTTAACCACGCATATGCTCTGCTTGTGTGGAAACGGCACTCGTGGCTTAGCCCGCGTAGTTAATGCCTTTTCGCATCATAGAAATCCCTTCACAAGGGGATGTGTCAGCTGGTAAACCTTAGGGTCCCACATGCTGCTGCTGCTCGCCCTACATGGCGGAACCTGGTGAAAAACTGCTCACCATGCACTAACTTTCTGCACCACTAGCAGCAGTTGCCATTATCTAGCTAGTGCAGTGTCAGATGCCGCTCCTCCGATCTGCTTTCCTTGCTTCAGTTGGCTTTTTTGGACCCACTCTCTGATCCGGCTCACCTGCCTCTTTTTTACGAAGCCAGCTCAAGGCCCTTCAGCAGCCCTGCACTCATATGCCTCTATTATCCTCATCCAGAACTTATCACTTGGAAATACCCTCCAGGCCTGTCAGCTCTACCTTGCTCAGACACTGAGTAGCCATGACAGGAGTAATCAGGCACACTGTCTGTCAAGTAAACTTCATCCCATTATCCCTCCAAGAAGCTAAGTGCTTGTTTGCTTTTCCACTTTGACGTATCTCAGATATATATTCCAAATATCACACAGACACAAATAACTACCCACTACTTTAAAGAATAGTTGTGCCCGCTACATAATAGAAAGTGTTTCCGGTGGAAGGGAGGATTTACACAGGTTTTAAACATTTATCAGAGATGGCGTCTCACTGGACGACTATTACCCAGGTCCTGACTCAAATACTGGAGGATATATCTGAGGCAAGATCAGATACTGAGATAGCATCTGAGGACGAGGAAAATGGAGCAGAATCTAGGAGTGATTTTTCAGTTGGCACGGTTCCATCTGAGGACTCATCTTCCAGTAATTCTGAGGAAAATGGCATGACAGTTTTGACGTCCCTTCACAAGCATGATTTGTGCAACAGAGATACAGCAGCAGGGTAGATCATTCCAGAGAGCAAGCACATGCAGTTGAAAGCACAGTCAGAGCGCTCTCTTGGCAGTCCCCCAAATTAGTGCAATTTCCCCATTCATTGCAAATGCTGGATGTAAAGGCAATACAGCAAATTGTTTGCCTATTGACTACATTTCCTCTTTCTGGCTGTTAAATTCCTGGAGGAAATTGTGCACCAAACAAATTTGCGTGCTGAGTACTTTCTGAGGGAGCATGGAGGCACTCTTAAGAATCATTCTAAGGAATACAGGTGGACTCCTACTTCACTTGAGGAGAAGAAATTTCTGAGCCTTATGCAGGGTTAGCCTCTGCCGTCCTGAGCTCTCTCCAGTGCTCGACCGGTTTTCCTGCCTCCCCCCCTCCGCTCTGTGACATTGTTCTGTACCTCTTGTTGTGTTTTCCCCTCTTGTTGTTGCCTCTCCCCACGCTAGTCAGCCTACTCCCCTGTTATCAGTAAGCTTCCACAGTGCCACACCTTTTTCCCACTGTTTCTTTCACGATGACTCCCAGCACCCCTCCCACCCCCAGGACCTACTTAATTGAGGCCGCAGCACAGCCCCATTGAGCAGGTCCAGGACCAGCCCCCCCTGATGCCCCTGCCGCCCTGAGCTCTCTCCAGCGTTCAACCAGTTTTCCCGTCCCCCCTTCCAGCTCTGTGAGTTTGTTCTGTGCCTCTTGTTGTATCCCCCCTGAGGTCATTGTATTTTACTTTGTTTTACTGTTGCTGCCTCTACCCTTTCTAGTCAGCCTGCTCCCCTGTTACCAGTCAGCCCCCACTGCGCCACAACTTTTTTCTGCCGTTTCTCTCCTGATGCTTCCGAGCACCCCTCCCACACCCAGGACATGCTTAATGGAGGCCACAGTGTGGCTGCACAGCGTGTGCCAAAGGCGTGCCAAAGGCAATCCCATCTGTGCACGTCTGCACCTGGACTGTGCCCAGTGCCAGAACCCTGGCCACTCTGCCATCCACCATTACACTGCAGACGAGCTGCGGTCCCCCAACCCCAGGAAGAACACCAACTGCTGCAGCACAGCACCGAGAACTGCAGAACGACCTTTTGCCTGCCAGCACTGTCGCTTCACTTCCGACGTCAATACCCCGGCAAATCCGACCCAGCCGACACTTGCCCACAGATCAGTGCTCCACTGTGCACTGCTCAACATTCAGTCCCTCTTCAAGCACGCCACGGAAATCTCTGACACCATCACCACCCTCGACGTGAAGTTCATCACAGAAACATGGCTCACCCCCTCATCAACGCCTGACATCTCTACTGCGATGACCCCTGACTACAAGATGCTTCACCGCGACCACACAAGCAAATGTGGTGGCGGCATTGCCATCATACATAAGGGCTTCCTCCAATGCGCCACCATAGAGGACCACAGTACGCTGTTCATGGAACATCTCAGCTTTCGGATCAGAACAGATGCGAAAACCACCTTCAGAGGAACTCTCGCCTACAGACCTCCGGGTCCTCGTCCAAGCTTCTGCAACCCAATTTCAGACTTCATCGCCCCCCCCCCGGCGATCGACTCCAAACACTACATCTACCTGGGAGACCTGAAGTTCCTCCTCTAAGAATCCAACGACACCAACTATGCTGACCTTGTGGATAACATGAGCAACATAGGCCTCTTGCAGCTGGTCACCACCCTCACCCACATCGCAGGACACACTCAGGACCTGAACTTCACCAGCGACAGAATCATGTTCTCTCACGCAACTGAGTTAACCTGGTCAGACTGGAGCATCATCCACTTCACCATCGCTGGCTCTCCATAACCCCCACCCAAAGCACCCACCCATCCTGACCGAAACTGGAGCATAGTCACGGAACCCCTCTGGAGCTCTGCCCTGAAAGAAACCAAGCATGACTTCTCTGACACCCTCGAACGCAACGTCCATAGCTTCTCAAACTGGATCTCCATCACCGCTGACTCGATCTCCCACAGGAGAAACACCACCAGCAGCAGACCCGTCAAGCACGCCAGCTGGTTCCCTCCCGAACTGCTGACCCTCAAACTTGACTTCAAGAAACTTGAAAGACGTTGGAATTCCAACAAAAACCCCACTGACCTCAGTTCCTTGAGGTCAGCCCTCAACAACCAACTACCACCACCACCTCAGGGAGGCCAAGAAGGATGCTCTCACCAACCTTACTGAGGCGAGCGCAAACCATGCCAAGGAACTCTTTAGCATCGTCAGAGAGTTCGCCTCCCCAGCTGCCACAAAGAACATGATCCACCCCTCCCAGGCCCTCTCTACGACAACCTTGCGGACTACTTAAACCATAAAATCACAGACATTTACAGCAACTTTGGCCCACAACCCACTGACCTCAACCACTCCGGCATGCAAACCAAAGCCACCTTCAGCTACCAGCTCATCGACTGGAAACTGCTCTCGATCCAAGACACCACTGCCATCATGAACTCAATCCACTCCGGGGTGCCCTCGGATCCCTGCCCGCACCACATCTACAACCTAAGAAGGAGAGAAATCAGCAGCAGACTCACAGAGATCCTCAACTCTTCCATCACCGCAGCCACTGTCCCTGATGCATGGAAGCACGCAGAGGTCATGCCTTTCCTGAATAAAGCCTCGCCGACCCTAGAGAGCTCAAGAATTACCGCCCCATCTTGCTACTCCCTTTCACCACCAGGGTCCTGGAGAAAGCCATCAACTGCTAACTCACTGAGTACCTCAAAGAAAACAACGTACTGGACGCCTCCCAATCTGGTTTCCAATCTAACCACAGCACCGAGACCACCCTGATCGCAGCAACAGACAAAATCAGACATCTCCACGACAAAGGTGAAACAGCAGCATGCATCCTCCTCGACCTCTCAGCGGCCTTCAACACCGTCTTCCACCACACCCTCATTACCAGACTCCACCACATTGACATCCAAGGCAACTCCCTCAACTGGATCTCCTCCTTCCTCACTGGCCGAAATCAGAGAATCCATCTACCTCCCTTCTACTCTGTACACAAAACCATCATCTGTGGCATACCCCAGGGCTCCTCCCTCAGCCCCACCCTCTTCAACACCTACATAACACCGCTAGAAGACATTGTCCGCACCCACGGACTCAACATCATCTCCTACGTAGACAATACACAGCTCATCCTCTCCCTCACAGAAGACCCTGACACCACCAGAGCCAACTTCCAAAACGCCATGCCAATGTCACCACCTGGATGAAGTCCAACTGCCTAAAGCTTAGATCGAACACAACAGAAGTGTTCATCTTCAGGAATAAGCCCTCTCCCTGGGACAACACCTGGTGGCCTATGGCACATGGCCCGTCACCTACCACCACAGACCATGCATGCAACCTCAGAATCATCCTATGCGGCCAACTGACCATGAAGCAACTGGTCAATGCCGTATCCTCTTCCTGCTTCCATACCCTCTGCATGCTCTGCAAGATTTTCCGAAGAATATCCACCTCCACCAGGAAAAAGTCACCCAACCCCTCGTATCCAGCCGTCTTGAGTACGGCAACATACTCTACGCCGGAGCCACCTACCCACTCTTCAATCTACCTAGAAGGACCAGCACCACCCCCCACCTCAAAATCCTGCACAGGCTCCCTGTCCAGAAAAGATGCCTCTTCAAACTCCTGACAGATGCCTACAAAGCTCTCTACAACTGTAGACCCGCCTACATCAAACACAGCCTGAAATTCCACGGACCTACCAGGGAGCTTCTCTCCGCCTCCCATGCTTTGGCCCACATTCCCCGCATCCGTCGGGCCACTGAGGAAGTCATTCCTTCTTCCTCCTAGCCACCAAGTCCTAGAAAGACCTCCCCCTTTACTGGGGAATCGCCCCTCCACTTAAACATTTCTGGAAGAAGCTCAAGACATGGATACAGTCCCACTGATCTACTCACACGGTTCGAGTAACACCCAGCTTTGCACCAATCATGAACAAAGATCGTTTTTTAATATTGCACCGTATGCTGCATTTCAATGATAATGCTGCTGCATTGCTCTGGGACCATCCAGACCATGACAGGTTGTTAAAAATTAGACCTGCTGTGGAACATTTGTCTGCCTGAATTCCAGATATTTATACTCCAGGAAAGAATATAGCCATTGATGAGTCCTTGATCATATACAAAGGGCAGCTGCTGTGCAGGCAGTACATACCGAGCACGAAAACTTATTATGGCATCAAGATGTACATGCTGTGTGAGACCTCTACTGGATATATATACAGCCTGATAGCATGTTTAAGAAAGGACTCTACTCTAAATTCTGTAGGTTGCCCTTTCACACTAGAACTCACCTGCTCACTACAATCCATTATGAGAGCACGTCAGTTGGCCAAAGTTTACAAGCCCGCCTGTAATTTGATTACAAGTACATGGGCAGGGTTGATAACAATGGCCAAGTACTTCAGCCACATAATGCAAGTCATAAAACTTGCTCATAGTATAAGTAGTTGTTTACTCACCTGATCAAGTTGGCAATACACAATGCGTATGTTTACCATCAAACTACCACTGGAAGACCAACGTCTAGCCTTGACTTTCAGTTGACCGTCATTGAAATTCTTACTGCTGCAGAAGCAGTAGCCTCTACTTCATCTGATGTGGAGTGCGTTTCAAGGCTGCAGGATAAACACTTTGCTGATTGTGTTCCTGCAAGAGAGAGAAAGACTGAACAATGAGTTGTTGCAGAATCTTTTCTAAACAAGGGAAGAGGCAGGACAGTTGGTATTACTGTCCCCAGAGACCATCTCAGTAAGCCCTATGTTTTCCAACTTGCTTTGTGTTGTACTATATAGAAGTGAAGTATAGGGAAATTGTCTAAGGTAGAGCTGCCCTACTGATAATATTTAACTTTTAATGGATGTGTATGGAAACATCCCTTCCATCAGCCACTACTTAACTAGGCAAGCCACCTTTCAAAGTGTTTCATCTAGTTGAGTAAATCTGGGAGTTGCTTTTGGCCTGCTTGACACATTTATTCACCATCAGAATGTGGTAGATGTTCTGTTCGCTGTTTGTCAAGTGCACTCCACTTAACAGTGGACAGAATCTAGGCCACTTTCTCACAGAGTATCTTGTGCAGCAAAGCCTAAAGTCATTAGCAATAATTGAAGTGCTCTTGAAGGAACTTAGAACACTCTTTCTCACAATTATTACCTTAGTTTCAAAGGAAGATATGGTCTCTCAGTTGAGGAATTTTGGCCTTAGGCATCCTTAGATACTCCCCAATAAACTGGAAGAAGCTGGATTCAGTACAGCGAGTGCACTGAAGGCGCATGAAAGACATGTCTTCCTGAGCCTCAGAGGGCTGCCACTGAAGTCATTAGTAGAGGATCACTTGGCAAGTATACAGCATTAGTCAGGACTTTGAAGGAGACAGAGACATGAGCAGGTAGGAAAAGCGTAGTGTAGGTATGCGTTCATGGGGATATTGCATAGGCAAAAGGTAGATAGCCAAGGTAGGAGAGATACACATGCCGTCACTTCATCTTCATCAAATGACTCAACCCCTTGTGTGCCACACTCACCCTGATACTCAATGACTTCCCCACTCAGCTTACCAGACAATTTCAAACCATACAGAAAGCAGCAGCCTGACTTACCCTCAACCTCTCAGCCCACACACACATCACCTAGACCTCAAAGAGCTTCACTGGCTCCCCATCCACAACTGAGCTTCCTCCAAACTCTTCACACACATATTCTAAGCCCAACACTGGTCAAGCATACCTCAACAACTGCATCAGATTTCAGAAATCTTCCAGACACCTACACTCAACGGGACTCCTATTCACACATATTCCATGCATACGCAGCACCAGTACCAACAATCGTGCTTCTCCTACCTTTTTCCTAAATTCTGTAGCAATCCGCCCCTACAAATCAGAGCCACCTTGTAAGAAGCAGAAGGCTTGGCTCTTCAAATAGTCGAGTCCATGACTCGACCAAGACTTCTCCTCTAACGGTGGCAGGATATCATCCTGAGGGACAGTGCACTTTACAAAATCACATAACATTACACAGAACTCTGTACCCAACACTACAAAAATGGGTCACATTTGTCGCCTGATTGCCATGCTCATCCTCCTTCATATTGTTGTAAATGTTATGTTCACCATATGGCAAATTCATTAAAGTCACAGCACTGTATATAACAGTGGATGGGCCAAATTGTCACAAAGCACCCTGTGGGCCTAAAACCAATGATCTTAGTAGTTTTGGACGTGCTCTTTAGCAAACTTACGATGGCCTTCCCTAGCATATTTTACTTAGTTTAAAATGCAAATATGCTCACTCAGTTTGAGGAATATAGGCCTTAGACATCCTCAGACATCCCCAACTTATATCTACAAATTGAAAGGTGGTAGATTTAGCACAGCGAGTGCACTAAAGTGAAATGAAAGACACATTTTCCTGAGGTTTTATGTGGCTCTCATGGCAGCTGATTGTAAGGTATCATTTGGCATGCTTTTGACATTGCTTAGAACATCAAGGGAGGCAGATAGTTGAAAGGTAGCAAAACCTACTTAGGTTTCTTTTCATTTATAATGTTGTGAAGCTTGCCACTGGATTCAAGCTAGCTGGCTGATGAGGGGTGAGGCCCCGAAACCAGTCCCAGGATGCTTGTTTCTGGTCCAGGGAAGACCTGGCTTGGCAGTTTGGGATGCACTGTTCCCATGAGAAGCAGGGTTGAGACTGATTTGCATATGGCTGGGTCCAAACTAGGGTGGTGTGGTGAGCAAGAGAACAATGGATTAAACCCATATAATTGTGACTGGGGGTGAATGTTTGCATTGTTCAGCATTCCGTCCATCATTTGTTCCTTTTGGTTTTGTAACCCTAAGTGGGAAGGGTATGCCCAGATGTGGGTCCAGTGCTCACTGTGCCACAATATTCAAGCTAGCCTGGCTGATGAGGGCTGATGCCCCGAAACTGGTCCCAGGATTCTTGTTTCTGGTCCAGGGAGGCCCTGGCTTGGTAGTTCGGGCTGGACTGTTCCCGTGAGGAGCAGGTTCAAGACTGATTTGCATATGGCTGGGTCCAAACTAGGGTGGTGCAGTGAGCAAAAGAACGATGGATTAAACACAGATGTTTCTGACTGGGGATGAATGTTTGCATTGTTCAGCATTACGCCCATCATTGTTCCTTTTGCTTTTGTAGCCCTGAGTGAGAAGGGTATGCCCAGATGTGGGTCACTGGATTAAAGCTAACCTGGCTGATGAGGGGACATGCTCCGAAACCAGTCCCAGGATGCTTGTTTCCGGTCAAGGGAGGACCTGGCTTGGCAGTACAGGCTGGACTGTTCTCAAGAGAAGCAGAGTCAAGGCTGACTTGCATATGGCTGGGTTCATACTGGAGTGGCGTGGTGAGCAAAAGAACGATAGATTTAACCCAGATCTCTGTGACTGGGGGTGAATGTTTGCATTGTTAAGTATTCCATCAATAATTTGTTCCTTTTGCTTTTGTCACCCTAAGTGGGAAGGTTATGCCCAAATGTGGGTCCCGTGCTCACTGAGCTACTGGATTCAAGCAAGCCTGGCTGATGAGGGGTGATACCCCGAAACTGGCCCCAGGATGTCTGTTTCTGGTCCAGGGAGGACCTGGCTTGGCAGTTTGGGCTGGACTGTTCCCATGAAGAGCACGGTCAAGACTGATTTGCATATGGCTGGGCCCAAACTGGGGTGGCGTGGTGAGCAAAAGAACAATGGATTAAACCCAGATCTTTGTGACTGGGGAGAATGTTTACATTGTTCAGCAATCCATCCATCATTGTTCCTTTTGCTATTTTCGCCCTAAGTGGGAATGGTATGCCCAGATGTGGGTCCAGTGTCCGCTGAGCCACTGGATTAAAGCAAACCTGGCTGATGAGGGGAGGTGCCCCTAAACAAGTCCCAAGATGCTTGTTTCCGGTCAAGGGAGGACCTGGCTTGGCAGTTTGGGCTGGACTTTTCCCATGAGGAGCAGGGTCAAGACTGATTTGCATATGGCTGGGTCCAAACTAGGGTGGCGTGGTGAGTAAAACAACTATAGATTTAAGCCAGATCTTTGTGACTGGGAGTAAATGTTTGCATTGTTCAGCACTCCACTATCATTTGTTCCTTTTGCTTTGTCGCCCTAAGTGGGAAGGGTATGCCCAGATGTGGGTCCCATGCTTACTGCACAACTGGATTCAAGCTAGCCTGGCTGATGAGGGGTGAAGCCCCGAAACCGGTCCCAGGATGCTTGTTTCTGGTCCAGGGAGGAACTCGTTTCGCAGTTCGGGCAGGACTGTTCCCATGAGGAGCAGAGTCAAGACTGACTTGCATGTGGCTGGATTCAAACTGGAGTGGGATGGTGAGCAAAAGAACAATAGATTAAACCCAGATCTCTGTGAATTGGGGGTGAATGTTTGCATTTATTTTATTTTGATTTTAAAAGTTTTGTTTAGCGCGAACATGACCCAAGCGGGTATCAGAGCGCCTTACATACGGGTTGCAGAAAACATGGTAAGATAGCTGTAGGAGAAAGGGAAGAAAAATAATATACAGCAGGTACATGAAAAGCAATATACAACAGGTACAGAATGACATAGTGGGGGGGGACATGGGCCGTAACAAATGTCAGGTAGTAGCTAACACAGGTAGTAGCTAACACAGCTAAACAAGATCGGAGGCAGGAGGAGAAAAACTTATAACACAGCGCCTTGTTCATGAGGAGGGCCTTAACATCCCTTTTGAAGGCAAATGTTGAGGGAATCAGTCTTGTTTCCATGGGTAGGGAGTTCCAGATTCTTGGGGCAGTGCCAGAGAATGTACGATTGTATGTTTTCAGTTTTTTAAATTTCTTCGGCTTAAGCAGCAGTGTGCTGGTGCTCCTCGAGGGCCGGTTGCAACCGGAGAGTTCGAGCTTGTTTTTCAGGTAGAGTAGGGTATTGAAGTGTAGGGCTCTGTGGGTCATGCATGCAATTTTTGAATGGATCCTTGCCTCAAATGGAAGCCAGTTGAGCGAATTCAGGTCTGGAGAGATGTGGTTGGTTTTCTTGGAACCAGTGATGAGTCTGGTTGCCGCATTAAGAGAGGCTCTGAGAGGGGCTAAGCTGAGTTTTGGCAGTCCGCAAAGCTCTGTCATATTCAAGTCTAGAGATGACTAGTGCTTGCACCGCCGATTTGAAGTCATCCTGGGGAAGGTAGGGTTTGAGTTTTCTTAGGATGCTCATTTGGAAGTTTGCTCCTTTGGTAGATGCTCTGATGTGATCTTGCATGTTAAGGTTCCTATCTAACACCACTCCCAGGGATTTTGTGAAGTCAATTATGTGTGGTGTGCAGTTGAGAGCGGTGAGGTTACTTAGATATTTCGTAACAGTGGGGGCTTGCTTAGTGGATGAGATGAGGAGGAATTCCGTCTTGAGGGCGTTTAGTTTGAGGTGGTTGGTGGTTAGCCAATTTAGGGTTTTGAGTAGGGTTCCGTTGAGTGACTTGATGTCTTCGGGGGAGGCTATTTTCATGTACAGTTGGGTGTCTTCCGCATACATGTGATATTGTATGTTGGATGCTTTGAGGATTACAGTCAGAGGATCAATGAAAAGGTTAAAGAGTGTGGGGGAGAGTGAGGAGCCTTGGGGGACACCCAGAGTGCAGGGGCTGGAGTTGGATAGAGTTTGATTGGATTTGACTCTCTGCATTCTATTGTTGAGAAAAGAGGCAAACCATTTAAGGACCATGCCTGAGAGCCCCATTCTGCTTTCCAGGAGGTTAAGTAGATTGTCATGTTTGACAGTGTCGAATGCAGATGAGAGATCAAGTAGTATCAGTAGGCAGGTTTCATTATGGTCGAGCACAGTGAGAGCATCATCCACGATATGAGTGATGGCTGTTTCAGTGCTGTGGCCCGTGCGGAAACCTGATTGGAATTGGTCGAGAAGTTGGAATTTCTCAATGTGTTGGTGCAGTTGTTCATGAACACATTTCTCCAGGAGTTTTGCAAGGGTAGGGATGTTTGTGATTGGACGGTAGATATTCAGGTCTTCAGGGTCCGCCATGGGTTTTTTGAGAATAGGGAGCACCAGGCCAGTCTACAGGCAGTAGGGGATTTCACCTTGAAGAAGGGAGGCGTGGATGATCTTGGTCCAGAGCGGGACTAGTGATCCTATAATTTCTTTGAAGAAGTTAGGGAGAAGAGAGTCATTGAAGTGATTAGAAGGTTTCAGGGTCGAGAGTATGTTGAGGATGGCAGTGTTATTGAGGGGTGAGAATTGACTCCGGGAGGCATTGTTTTTGGGGTAGAGACATGGCGGCGTGGGAGGGGGCGTGGGTAAAGAGGAGTCAGGAGAGGGTGCGAGTTCGATTAGGGCCGATTTAAGATCTGCTTCGATCTTGCTTGCCTTACTGAGGAAGAAGTCAGCAACAGCATCACAGTTTGGTTGAGGGCAGGGGACGTGCGGGGGTTGGATAGAGGTGTTAGTGGATTGTGACTTAATCAGCTAAAAAAGCCGTTTCGGGCGGTTTTAGGCTTTGTCCAGTTGGGTTTTGAAGTAGGTTGCTTTCGCCGTTCTGTTAAGTTTGTGGTATCTACTTCTTTTTAGTCTTAGCAATTTTAGAAGAGCCGTGGATGGAGAGGATCTCCAGGCGCGTTCTGCTAATGTCAGGCTGTGTCTGTCATCATCTAGGCTGTCATTGAACCATGGTTTAGAGTGTTTGATGGGTATTCTTTTTAGTTGGAGGGGGGCAGTTGCATTCAGGGCAGACATCATGGTGGTATTATAGTGCTCAGTGAGGTCGTGAACGTCGGCCACGTTTGTAGGTGGTGGTAGGGAGATATTGCAGAGAGAAATGAGGTCATTAACATTTGTATTATGGAGCGATCTTTTCCACAGTTTTTGTTTTAAAGGTTATGATCTTTTGGAGTTCCAGCTTACAAGGATATGGAAGTTGATGTAGTGGTGGTCCGACCAGTCACAGGGGAGAATAGATTCGAGATGAATGGAGTTGGGATTGGAGATAATTAGGTCAATGGTCGAGCCTAAGTTGTGGTGCGGCAGTCACAGAATTGAGTCAGGGAGAGGTCAGTTAGGAAGTTTTTAAGCATGTTAACCGCCTGATCGTGCGGGTGATTCCAGTGGAGATTGAAGTCACCAAGGAAGATCTGGGGACAGTGTCGGCCCAGGTTGGAGGAGATGGTCTCCATAGTTTGTTCAATTAGAGGGAGGTTGTCTCCTGGAGGGTGGTAGAAGATGTGCAGGGTGCATAGGGGTCTGTGTGTGATAGTGATGTCTATGCATAGAAATTCACAGGATGAGAGATTAGCTGAGTGGGACTGTTTTGCTGAGAGAGAGTTGAGGTAGATACAAGCAATGCCACCTCCAGTTTTCTTAGCTCGATCGAGTCTGATAATGTTGTGGCTGGGAGGGACAAGCATGCCAAGGATGGGGCCTGAGGAGTCAGTGAGCCAGGTTTCAGTAAGGATAAGGAGGTCAAGTTCTTGAGCAAGGATGAGGTCTGCAAGGTCTGTGGCATGTTTCACCGCTGATCTACAGTTGAGTAACATGCATTTAAGGTGTGATTTGTTGTCAGTGATCAAGGGCTGCATAGTGGGGATCTGCGTGAGGTTATTAATGTTTAAGGTATTTGCGTTGAGTCTGGGCGCTCTATGTGGGTTAGATGTGATGCTTTGGATAGTCTCAGTGTTCCCTTGCTTGGGATAGGCTGTGCCCGGGGCACTTAAAGGGGCGGTTAGTGAAGTTCTAGGAGGAAGTGTTATGGGCGTAGGAGGGGCGTTGTAGGCTCGGAGGAGGGAGAGAATGTCAGGTTCTGATAACTGGTTTTTGGATCTGGCGGGTCTAGAAGGGGCATTCGGGTAGGGAGAGGTATTCCAGGTCAGGGCTGTCGGTTTCAGCCCGGGGTCACTCCATAACATAGTGGAAGGAGGAGGAAGGTTATGGTGGGGTTGGATCCTAATCCGGTTCTCCTGCGAAGTCTTGTTGGAAACGAGATTGCGGGACAGCTCCTCAGTGGAATTAATGAGATTTTGAATAATAGTTTTGAGATTAAGAAGTTCCTGGTTTATTTCCTTGAGCTTAGCAGCAGGGTCCGGGTGTGGGTTATGGGTCTTGTGTAGGGGAGGAGGAGGGTTGCTCACTAGGGAGGGCGTGGGCGAGTTCAAGGCCAGGGGACGCTGGGGAGGGGGGACATATTACGAGGAAGAGATCCAACTCTGATGAATGGGAGAGCGAGGTGAGTGGGCACTGGAAGGGATGTTAGGGGGGCTGAATTCCTGGTGCTGGCAGGGATGTTAGGGGGGGCTGAATTCCTGGCAGCGAGTCAGCGAGTGAACTGTGGGGGGATGGAATTGTGTGGGAAGGAGCTAGTGAGCGGGTGAGTGGGGGCGGTGTAGGTGAGGTGATCGGCGCTAGGGGTAACAATTGCTCCAGCATTACGGACAAGTGGTAGGTCAGGTCGGGGCATGGTGGGTGAGTCTGGGGCACCTAGGTTTGGTGGAGCACAGGCGGTCCTGTGAGTGTTGCTCGAGGAAAGTGGGGCATTGCTCAAGTGGCTGTGACGCTCGAGAGAGGGATCAGGATGGGCCTGAGTCAGCGTTAGGGGAGGGGTGTTTCTAGAGTGGCTAGTGTTGTCGCTTTGGTCCATCGATTTTTTAATGAAGGCAAATCTGTCATCAAAGATGCCCAGGTTGCGATCTGTGGCCTGAATCAGTATAATCCTATTGTTATAGATTGAAATGGTAGCATTTGCTCTAAATGTGGGTGACGTCACAGCCAAGAGTCTCATACCGTGAGGAAACTTCTTAGCCGAGGTGATTCTGAGTAGAGAGTGTAGCGAGTGTAGCGCATTGTTAAGTATTCCGTCAATCATTTGTTTCTTTTGCTTTTGTCGCCCTAAGTGGGAAGGGTATGCCCAGATGTGGGTCCCATGCTCACTGCGCCACTGAATTCAAGCTAGCGTGGCTGATGAGGGGTGATTCCCCGAAACCGGTTGCAGGATGCTTGTTTGTGGTCCAGGGAGAACCTGGCTTGGCAGTACAGACTGGACTGTTCCCATGAAGAGCAGGGTCAAGACTGATTAGCATATAGCTGGGTCCAAACTGGAGTGGCGTGGTGAGCAAAAGTACGATGGATTAAACTTAGATATTTGTGAATGTTTGCATTGTTCAGCATTCCATCCATCATTTGTTCCTTTTGCTTGTGAAGCTTGTAGAGACACCAGCATGCAACACATCTGGCCATATGTGTGCAGAAGTTTTCTTGTGGTTTGTTCGTATGCAAGTTGCTCAATAACTACATAAGAGATGGTGTAATTGGTGTTTCCATTCTCTGGGATATGAATCTGATGAGCTCTTAAATGGTGGCTGTATGTTGCTGTGAGTGTTTTGCTGTGTTGGAATGGACTCGCTGCTGACAGTATGAAAGTCATTCTGTTTGGTGCCTGAAAGGCAGGTTGATCGCCCGTAAAGTGTTTGGTGCCTTGACTTGGTTTTACGTCTCACCTCCAGCAGCCATGGGTTTGATATTTTGATGCTATTATTAAGATTTTCTTTTTAAATCTAGCTCTTCTGGAGGTTCAAAACCAACTGGCAATTAGAAACTGTACCCCACTTATGTGGCTGGGCATGGTGCCCGCAAAAGGAGCAGATCAAACCAAATTTGTTGGGAGTCCTTTCAAGGGGAAATTTGTGAATTCCTTCTGATTCCAGAAGTTATCATCAGAGAAATGTAAGGAAAATGTTTGATTTTAGGCAAAGTTTGTGGTACCCGAGTGCAGGCTGAGCCAGCACTGAAAATTCACAGCTAGCAAACTTGGAAAAAAGGGTTGGTTTGAGAGGAAAATTTGACCAGTCCATGTTACGTTTTGGACCCTTTCCTGTTGCAAGCATTAGGCCCATCCACACAGCTGAGGTATTATTTATATTGGGCGACTTGAGGGGCTGCGATACCCATAAATGGGACTATCAGTGGTGGCCTGCGGCACTGGGCACTCCGCCCCAACCGAAAAGTGTAGTCAAGAATTTGGGGGTCCTGTTGGACAACGCCCTCTCTTTCGAGCTTCACGCCAAAAAGGTGGCAGGTACTTGCTTCGGCCATCTACGCGGTCTGAAACCCATTCTGGGGTATTTTGATGCTTCCACTCGACAAGTGATTATTCAATCGGTGGTTCTGTCACGTCTCGACTATTGCAATGGACTGCTACTTGGCGTAAATAAAACTGTCACTAAGAGACTTCAAAGGGCACAGAATGCGGCTGCCTGCATTCTCTTCGCTCTCCCTAAGCACTGTCATACCTCCCATCTCTTGCGCCGTCTACACTGGCTGCCTATCGAACAGAGAATTCAGTTCAAAACTCTCTGCACCACCCATAAGATCTTATACGGCCAGGGTCCCCAGATACTGCAGGGGCTCTGTACACTATATGTTCCACCGCAAGCACTGCGCTCCGCAGACCTGCATATGGCCTGCACTCCCCGGGTGCGTAGGAGCAGAGCTGGGGGGCGCTCTTTTAGGGCCTTGGCCCTGGCCCTATGGAACTCCATTCCACTTGCGGCGCGCAGCACACAAGATCATTGGGCATTTAGAAAACAGATCAAAACCTGGCTGTTTTCATCCATCTAGCTTCACGGTGTATGCGCATGGTGCGCACATGATCCTTGGGCATTTAGAAACAGATTATACCTGGCTGTCTTTTCATCTGTCTAGCTTCACCTTCCTTGGCCACCCGTCCGCCAGCGCTGGGATGCCCCGGTGTTGGGGCAGCCATGCGCTATACAAATATATCTAACATAACATAACATGCTGAATGGTAAGAAATTTCTGGCTCCTTGCAAATTCCAGAACTTTCCCTCACAGACATTAGGAAAATGTGCATTTTCATCAAACGTTTTGTGTTTGCAGGGCATTGTGGGTAAGATAATACAGTGGGATCCAGGAAATGAACACCACCCTCGACTCCCCCCAGGTGTCTAATTCTCAGAAATTAGCGGATTTGGTAGATTTTACTGAGAGCCGGCTCAGCTGGTGTGCAATATCAACTGCTAGCCAATCTGGAAAAAGGGTTTGCTTTGAGTGGAAAAATTTGATCTGTCCATGTTGCATTTTGGGCCCTTTCCTATCAAGGACACAAAGCCCACCCTCACACAAGTGAGGTACCATTTTTATTGAGAGACTTAGGGGAAAGCTGGTGGGAGGAAATATGTTGATTTCCACAGATTTCAAAACTTATCCTAACAAAATTGTGAGCAAAATGTGTGTTTTTAGCCCAATTTTGAGTGTTGCAGGGCATTGTGGGAAAGAAAACATCTTAGGATACACGTGATGCACACCACCCTGGACTCCCCCATGTGTCTAGTTTTCAAAAATGTCTGCGTTTAATAGGTTGCCCTGGGTACCTGCTGAGCTAGGGCCAAAATCCACAGCTAGCCAAGTTGGAAAAAATATTTGCCATTGAGTGGAAAGTTGTACTATGTTCATGTTGTGTTCTGGACTCATTCCTTTCACGGGCATTAGGCCTACCGAACAAGTAACGTACCAAATCTATTGGGGGCATAGGGGAAGGTTTGCAGGGCATTGTGGGTAAGAATAAGTCAAGGAATCCACAGGATGCACACCACTATGGAATCCCCCAGGTGTCTAATTTTAAAAAATGGGTGGGTTCAGTAGTCTTCCCTAGATTCTGGCTGAGCTAGCACCCAAAATCCACAGCTAGCCAACTCAGAAAAAAGGGTTGGTATTAAGTGGACAATTCGATCTGTCCTTGTTGCATCTTGCACCCACCCACACAAGCAAGGTACCAGGAGACTTACATGAACTCTTTGTGGTTGGACAGTTGTAGCTCCCCACCGATTCCAGAACTTTTTCTCACAGAAATGTGAAGAAAATATGTGTTATAGCCCCAGTTTGAGGTTTGCAGGGCATTGTGGGTAAGGAAATCCACACGATGCAAACCATCCTGAACTCTCCTGTGTGTCTAGTTTTCAGAAATGTCTGGGTTTGGTATGCTGCCATGATTTTCAGCAGAGCTAGGGACCAAAATCCACAGCTGGAAAAGTTGCAAAAAAGGTTTGGTTTCAAGTGGAAAATTGTAATCTGTTCATGTTGCGTTTGGACTCATTCCTGTCGCAGCCGTTAGGCCCATCCCACAAGTAACGTACTAATTATATTGGGGGACATGAGGAAACCGTGGGTGGTAGGAAATTTGTGGATTCCTCTTAGAACTGTGAGGAAAATAGGTGTTTTTAGCGAACGTTTGAGGTTTGAAGGGCATTGTGAGTGCAATAAATCGTGGAATCTTTGCAAGGCACGCGATCCTAGACTCCCTCGGGTGTCTAGTTTTAAGAAATGTGTGGCTTTGGTAGGCTTTCCTGGGTGCCGGTTGAGCTAGTCAAGTTGGAAAAAAGGGCCTGTTTCGAGGTGCAAATATTTGATCTGTAGTGTTGCGTTTTGGACCCTTTCCTGTTGCTGGAGTTATGGCCCACCTACACAAGTGAGGTACAGTCTTTATCAGGAAACTTGGGGAAATGCTGAGTGGTAGGAAATTTGTGGCTCCCAATAGATTTCAAAACTTTTTCTCACAAAAAGCTGAGGAAAATGTGTGCCTTTAGCCAATAATTGAGGTTTGAAGGGTATTGTGGGTAAGAAAGCTGTGCAGGATCCACCCAAGGCATACCTACATGGACTCCTCCAGGTATCTAATATTCAGAAATGTGTAGGTTTGGTTGGTTTCCCTGGGTGTTGGTGAGCCAAGAGTGGTAAACTAGGGCCTAAATTCCACAGCCACCAACATTGCAACAAAGGGTAGTTTTTGCAGTGGAAACATTTGTCCAAGTTGCATTTTGGACCCTATCCTGTTGCTGGCATGCAGACCACCCATACAAGTGAGGTGCCATTTCTATTATGAGACTTTGGGCTGCTGGCTGGTGGTAAATTTGTGGCTCGCTGTAGATTCCAAAACTTTCCATAACAGAAATATGAGGAAAATGTGTGTTTTTTTAGCCAAGGTTTGAGGTTTGCAGGGCATTGTGGGTAAGAAAACCTTGTAAGAACCACACATCACACACCACCTTGGACACTCCCATGTGTCTAGTTTTCAAAAATGCCTGGTTATGGTCACTTTTCCTGGGTGGCAGCTGTGCTGGGACCCAAAATCTGTAGCTATTTATATTGAAAAAAAGCATCCTGCTGGGTGAAATATGATGTCTCAGCCACACAAGTAGGGCACCCTTTTTATTGGGAGACATGTGGGAACCCAGATTAGGTGGACATTTGTTGTTAGCCATTGAATTTCTAGCCATGTTTGGATTCCAAATCTAAGCCAGTCTACAAGAAAGAAGGCATTTTGCAAAATGTCCTCTGAATTACATGGTAGTACAGGCACCCAAACATTCTGAGATATACAAATATCCACTGCTCCTAAACTCAGTATCTGGTGTGTATTTCAGAAATACATGCGTTTCCTACTTACTCATTTTTCACTTTTTACATTTTACCAAATGTATTTCTCTACACTTGGTTCATAATGAAAAACCATTGTAAGGTGCAGTTCGTTTTTGGGCTCTGGGTACTACAGGTTCTTGGAGAGCCTACAAACCCTCTATCCTTCCGACCAGAAGGGCCTAGCAGATGTAATGGTATACTGCTTTTGTAAACCAGCCATTTTTTTTATTATTTCAATTGTTAGTTTCTTTGGGAAAACCTTGAGGGATCTACATAAATGGCCCCTTGCTGAATTAAGAATGGTGTCTACTTTTCAAAAGTGTTTAGCTTTAAGGCATCAGACATTAGTTTCACACCTGTTTCGACCACAAACTGGAAGTAGGTTGAAAGCACAAAAATTAAACAAAATGGGCTACTTCTTAGAAATGCCAAAACTGTGCTAAAAAGTGTTTATATACAGCTTTGCTTGTTCCTGAAAGCTGGGAATATATCGAATGTAGAACAGCAAATTTTTTATTGATGCCAGTTTTAGGATAAAGATAATTAAACAACAAAAAGGAGTCTACCCTCAAGGATAGAGAAGTCTATTCATTCAGCACGGAGGATGCGCAAAGAAAATAAATCCTTTCTAAAAAGACCCCTCACTCACCAACCTAGTTGGTAACATGCTTCATCATTGGGGTCCCACCCGAATAGCCGAATGCTACCCGGGTGTGCTACGGCACCTGATTACAGTGGAGCGGGTTGGTTTGAACAACAGTGGTAGTGTAAAGTGAGTGCCAAAAGGTGGTGAATATTAAAAATTGTCAAAGTTTAACTCCCTACAGAAATTTAATATGGAGTAACTCGACAAATATTAAAAACAGTGTGAGACACTAGCCAGGCTAATTTGACCTGTAGTGTCTAAGTGAAAATAAAAGTGATGGTCTACATGTTTCAACCTGTAGTGGGATTACCAGGTTTTCTTCAGGACCGGAAATGGCCTGGGTGGTCTACACGCTCTAAGGTGTACCCAACCCAAGGACCATGGAAAATGCCACACTGGTATTACTCCCTGTATGGCGTCCCCTCATCAAATCATGTAAGGTGTCTCACACTGTTTTTAATATTTGTCGAGTTACTCCATATTAAATTTCTGTAGGGAGTTAAACTTTGACAATTTTTAATATTCACCACCTTTTGGCACTCACTTTACACTACCACTGTTGTTCAAACCAACCCGCTCCACTGTAATCAGGTGTCGTAGCACACCCGGGTAGCATTCGGCTATTCGGGTGGGACCCCAATGATGAAGCATGTCACCAACTAGGTTGGTGAGTGAGGGGTCTTTTTAGAAAGGATTTATTTTCTTTGCGCATCCTCCGTGCTGAATGAATAGACTTCTCTATCCTTGAGGGTAGACTCCTTTTTGTTGTTTAATTATCATTACCTTTTGGGGACTAGGAGTACTCCCTTTTTATATATTCTCTTATATATAAATAAAACCCTACCTCTCTTATTTGTTTCCCTCAGTTTTAGGATAAAACCAGACACTTTTATGCACAGCACGATTTTCCCATTTTTCATAAAGAAACAAAAGAGGACAATATTTTGGCTATTCCTCTAGAAGAATTGATTAACCCTGGGTACCTTCAGATGCTTAGATGTTCGGGAAAAAAGGGCACGAATTCGGCATGGATACTGTTAGACCTGGCACCATTGGCGTGGGTCTCCCTTCCATTCTTCGCTGTTTTCCCCCTGTTTTTGCTGGTATTAGATGCTCTGGGCGCTGTGCCACTGCCCTTCAGTGCCACTGCCCTTCAGTGCCACAGCGCGAATGCTCCCTGTGTAAAGATGACATGTGAATTGGTATATCCATGATTGGCTTATTTGGTTTACCTGTTAGTCCCTAGTAGCGTGGCCTGTGTGTGCCCAGGGCTGGTAAACCAAATGCTGCTGGTGGGCCTGCAGCGCCGGTTTGCGCCACCCACAGAAGCAGCTTGTAAATGATGTCTCAGACCTGCCACTGCAGAGTCTGTGTGCAGTCCAGAACTGCCATCTTGGCTGTGAAGTGCACCCACTTCCCAGCCCCTGAACCTTCCCTTGGCATCATGTAAGTCACCCCTATGGTAGGGTGCATTGTATGTGTGAGGTAGGACATGCCTTGGTGTGTGTAGCATGTCCTGGTAGTGACTTACACCCAATTTCGTTTTTCACTACTGTAAGGCTACCTGTTCCCCATAGGCCAGAATGGGCAGTTTGACTATTACATGCTATAGTCCTAACTGACCCCAGGAACATGGTAGAAAAACGAATTTAGTATGCCTGAGCTCAGAATATTAAAATACATCTTTTAGTGAAGTTTATTTTTATATTCTGTGTTTGAAAATACCACTTTTAGAAAGTAGGTATTTTCTTGCCTAAGCCTTCCAGTGTGCTCTGCTGTTATGTGTATTGGCTGTCTGGTTTTGGAGGGACAGGGCAGGCTGAGCCAGACCTGGGTTGAATAGAGAGATCTGTGTTTGGAGTATGGGGAGGGGTAGCTCCTTGACTTGAATAGGGCTGTGCCTGACAAGGTGAATGATGGCTCCACCTCCCACTGTGCGTCTGATAGCAGACCCCCTCTTCCTGAAAGGAAGGATGCAGCCTGGTAAACAAAGTGCTCCAGGACTGAACAGAACTGGTTCTGGCTAGGCTCAGTGACTTGTAGCTTTTGAGAACAAAGACTTTTGGGGTATAAATATCTGTCCTGAAACCCCTACAAAGGTGTATTGCTCCTGGACATCAAGACGAACCTCTGTCCGTGTAACTGAAGGAATCTGCAGGAGGTGACTATCCTTGTGCTTGTGTGCTGTTTCTTGGATTGGCCTGCAGTGGTTACCATTGGACTTGGAAGAAGAGGGAAAAGGACTTTGAGAGAACTTTTATTAATCTTGCTAAAGCAATAACCCAAGGGCTAGGAGAGAGCTAGCCTCCTGTTGAAGTCTCAGGCACATCAGACTTCACCATCAGCCTCCTGATTCCTCCCAGCGAGGATTTCTATCTGAAGGTGAGGCTCCTGTGAGTTCCAGGGCCTCTAGTTCTACTACAGAGAAGAGAGTGCTGAAATCGTCGCTAACGCACGTTTGCGAGCCGCCGCAGCTGAAAGCGCCCGAAAAATCATCGCGCTGCTGCCGCCGAGTGCTCGCAACCAAAGATCGAGTCATCGCACCGAGATCATCGCTTCACGACATTGCAGCGCGGACGCCGAGCGTCCGCCATTTTCATCGCATCAGGATCGTCGCTCCCTCGCGAAGCGCCATTTCTTCGCATCGCAACCCGATCGCACACGCAACAGGATCGTCGCCTCGTCTCCTCCCTTGCGGCAAGGAGTCATCGCACCAGCGGTCTAGCGCGCAGAAGTTTGTCGCATCGTCTCCACACGCATCAGCAGATCGGTGCATCATCCTCCCTCGCGGCAAGGATTTAACGCATCGCCGGCCTTGCGTGCAGAAATTCATCGCTACAGCTTCTTTGCGACAATTTGTTGATTTTGCTACGAAATCCAGGTACTTTGTAGGTAAAAGGGTCGCAGAGACCACTGCTTTGAACTGAACTCCTCTTTGCGCACTTGAACTATTTTTGCAGCATTCCAAGAGTGATCCTATTTGACAGTATTGTGGCTTTTTATCGTTATTGGTCTTGTGTTAAGTCTATATATAAAGATACTTATTTTTTATAACTCCTTCTGTGGTGTCCCTTTGTAGTGTCCTCACTGTGTTACTGTGTATAGTCATAAATGCTTCACACACTGCCTCTGAGATAAGCCTAGCTGCTCGTGCTACGTTACCACAGGGTTGAGCAGGGGTTATCAAAGGGTGTGGCTCTCTTACCCTGACTTAGGAAGAAGGGTCCCTACTTGGACAGTGGCCAGCCACTGCCAACGAGAGACCCCCATTTCTAACATTGGTGGTCAGCGGTGAGGATCTGGACTTGCATTTATGATCGCATACAGTAATTATAGTGTACACTACTAGTGAGTGCAGACCATAACGCAACCACATACATTTTGAGTTTTTTTCTGATTCTATTTTTGATTAATATTGCCAGTTATTGCTACAATGGACAAGCCCAGATCCAATGCCTCGGAGGATCTCTCCTGGGAAGAAGAGAAATTAGAAACCTACAATGCCAAGCAGCTCAATATTTTTGCAAACGCTTTACAGTCCCTATCACAGGTCTCACTAAAAGGGAGGAGTATTACAAGGCGCTGAAGGCCTGGCTAGAAGCCAGGGATTCCCCTAAGAATATGGGAGAGCCTGTGGAGGGGGAAGAGAATGCAGGAGAGCAGCAGGGTGAGGTAGTAGATTTGGTGGGAGATAAAGCAATTTCCAGCCCGGGCACTAGTGTGTCCGCCAGGGGTCTGTCCCCAGAAGAGATGGAGGACAGGGAGAGAGATAGGCGGCATAATATGGAGATGGCTAAGCTTAAAATGGATGGTCACAGGGACCTAGAGAACAAGAAGTTAGAATTTGAGACTATGAAAATGAAACTTGAGCATGAGAGAATATTGAGGGAGTTGGAGATTAAAGCAAAGAGTGTAGAGATCTCCCCTCTGGTGGCAGTATACCTGTAGTGCATACTGAGAATAGAGTGTATATACCCAAGGAGGTTATTAAGGATTTCCACAAAAGTGAAAATATTGGGCAATGGTTTGCCGCTTATGAATTAGCCATGGTGTCCCACCGGGTCCCTGAGAAGGATTGGGGAGCGGGGTAGTGGGGACGCTTTGTGAGTGAGGGGAGGGATACCTTGTTGGACCTGCCCCCAGAAAGTCGAATGGTTTATGGCCACATGAAGGAAGCTTTGATGACGCGCTATGGTTTAACCCTGAGATGTATAGGCAGAGGTTTAGGACCTGCAAGAAGCTAGAGGGTACCACGTGGGTTGAATATGTGTCTTTTTTTTGCAGAGCAATGGAACGCTGGGTAAAAGGTAGCAAAGTAGAAACTTTTGAGCAGCTTTATGATTTGATTGCATGGGAGCATTTATCTAGTAACTGTTTTCCTGAGCTACGCCAGCACCTGATTGATTGCAAGCTGACTAACACTAGGAATCTTGCTGAGGAGGCGGACCACTGGGTGAGCACCCGGCTTCGCAAGGGTCCAGTGGGAGACTTCGCCAAAGATGGGCAGGGTCCCCAGCAGAGAAGTGGGGGGGACAGGGGTAAACCGGTGGAGTTCCAAAGAGGGCCCCAAAGTAATTCCCAAGGGAACCAAGCAGTTGTGTCCCAGCCTCCCCAAGAGAGGAAGCCAGTGCCCCCGACAGGTAGGCCTGTTCAGAGGGGGCCCCTTACTTGTTATAAGTGTGGTCAAGTGGGCCACAGATACTATGATCCCCAGTGTCCTCAGAGGGATACTAGTGCACTACCCCGTGCACCACCCCGCCAGCTTGCTAGTGTAGCCCTGGGAGGGGAGGAGATGGGTGCCCAAGGTGGGTGGGATCCCGTAGAGTTGACCCTTGCCTCATTAGAAGACTTTGAGATGGTCCCTAAGCCTGCACTGCCTGATAACACTAAAAAGTACAGGCAGTGGGTGACCATCAATGGCCATAGGGTGGAGGCTCTAAGAGACACAGGAGCCAGTATAACTGCTGTCAGCTCCCGGTTGGTGTCCAAAGAGCAGGTTGTCCCCCATGCATTCTACCCAGTAGTGTCCGCAGACAACTCAGAGAGCCAATGTGAGGTGGCTCAGGTTCCCTTTGAGTAGAGGGGTCTCAGGAACTCTTCAGGTGGCTGGAGGCCCGCCATGCCTGTAGACTGTCTGTTGGGCAATGATTTAGAGAACTCCCCGTGGGCTACGGTGGAGAGGAAATCTCACTTAGAGATGTTGGGTCTGCCTGAGTGGGCGTGTGCCACCACTCGGTCCATGGCAGCCAAGGAGGGTGTTGAGAAGGACCTGGAGCCTGAGAGTATGGCCCAGATCCCTGCCTTAGAGAGAAGGGGCAGGGGGCGCGGGGAGCCGGCCCCCTTGGTTCCCACGGCCCAGGAGGGAGCAGACCCTGAGGGGATGCCCTGGAGCCTACCGGGGAGCAGATCACCGAACTGGGGGACCTGCCTGAGCTGACCCATTGGCAGCAGGAAGGGGGACCCACCAGGGAGGAATTTTGTGAGCAGCAAAGAGTTTGCCCTTCTCTTGAGGGTATGCAGCGTCAGGCTGCAGCCCAGGCAGCAGGTGACCTGTCTGGTTCACATCTGATTTATTGGGAGAACAGTCTCCTGTATAGCGAGCCTAAGGCTGCTGAGCCGGGGTCAGCCCGTGTGCTGGTGGTACCCGAGTGCTTCAGAGCCTTCCTACTGGGGTTGGCTCATGACATTCCATTGGCAGGACATCTGGGGCAGACCAAGACCTTTGAGAGGCTGGCCACCCACTTTTATTGGCCCCAGATGCGCAAGAGTTCAGACACTTATTGCAGGACATGCGAGACCTGCCAGGCAAGTGGGAAGAGTGGGGGGAAGATCAAGGCCCCACTCCAGCCCTTTCCAGTTGTTAGTACCCCATTCGAGCGAGTGGGCATTGACATTGTGGGGCCTCTGGACCCCAAGACAGCCATGGGCAACAGGTTCATCCTGGTCTTGGTGGACCATGCCACCCGGTACCCTGAAGCCATCCCGCTTAGGACAGTGACGGCCCCGTGGTGGGACGTGCACTGATGGGGATTTTCTCCCATGTGGGGTTCCCCAGAGAGGTGGTGTCTGACAGGGAGACCAACTTCATCTCCCAGTACATGAAGTCTCTGTGGAAGGAGTGTGGGGTAACTTATAAGTTCACCACTCCTTACCACCCCCAAGGTAATGGTCTGGTTGAAAGGTTCAACCGGACCTTGAAGGGCATGATCATGGGCCTAGAAGAGCCCCTGAGGCGTAAGTGGGACGTCCTCTTGCCATGCCTGTTGTTTGCCTACCATGAGGTGCCACAGAAGTCCTTAGGGTTCAGTCCCTTTGAACTCCTCTATGGCCATCCGGTAAGAGGGCCTCTGAGTCTGGTCAAGGAAGGCTGGGAGCAATCTCCCAGGAAACCTCCCCAAGATGTATTTAGCTACATGTTGGCCTTCAGGAACCAGACTCGGCGTTTCAGAAAAATTGCTGAGGCAAATCTGGAAGCCAGCCAGGAGGAAATGAAACGTTGGCACGACCAGAATGCTACTCTGGTCGAATTTCAACCTGGTCAGAAGGTTTGGGTACTGGCCCCAGTGGAGCCTTGTGCGCTCCAAGATAAGTGGACCGGCCCATTTGAGGTGGTGGAGCGCAAAAGTCCAGTTACCTACTTGGTGGACTTTCAATCTCCCAGGAACCCCTTGCGGATCCTGCATGTGAACCGCCTGAAGCCCCACTTTGAGAGGTCTGAAGTGGGCATGCTTCTTGCCACAGATGCTGGGATGGAGGAGGAGAGTGAGCCTCTTCCTGACCTCCTGTGTGCAGGAGAGAAGGATGGGTCAGTGGCGGGTGTGGTCCTCTCCACCACACTGACCCCTGAGCAGCAGAGAGATTGTCGCCAACTGTTGGAGCAATTTTCTGATTTGTTCTCCCTGGTGCCTGGTGTCACTGATTGGTGCATCCATGAGGTAGACACCCGGGGACAGTCCTCCTGTCAAGCACAAGGCTTACAGAGTGACTGACAGGGTCAGGGCTTACATTAAGGAGGAGGTCTCCAAAATGTTTGCCCTAGGGGTGATTGAGTCCTCTAGCAGCCCTTGGTCCAGCCCCGTGGTTTTGATACCAAAAGCTGCAACGCCTGGTGCCACACCTGAACTTAGGTTCTGTGTGGACTACCGAGGTCTCAATTCGGTCACGAAGACCGACGCGCACCCCATCCCCAGAGCTGATGAGCTCATAGATCGGCTAGGGGCTGCCCGGTACCTAGCACGTTTGATCTGACGTCTGGGTACTGGCAGATCGCCTTAACTGATGGGGCAAAAGAGAGGTCAGCATTCTCCACACCAGATGGGCACTACCAGTTCCGTGTGATGCCCTTTGGGATGAAGAATGCCCCTGCCACCTTTCAGAGGTTGGTCAATCAGGTGTTTGTTGTGCTGGAGGATTTCAGTGCCGCCTACCTGGATGACATTGCAGTGTTCAGTTCCTCCGCGGAGGACCACTTGCGCCACCTCTGGGAAGTGTTGATGGCGCTGCGCAGAGCAGGCCTCACAATCAAGGCCAGTAAGTGCCAGATTGGGCAGGGTTCTGTGGTGTATTTGGGACACCAGGTGGGGAGTGGCCAAGTGGCGCCCCTGCAGCCCAAGATTGAAACCATCCTGGCTTGGGAGCCCCCAAGGACCCAGACCCAGGTGAGGGCCTTCTTAGGACTCACAGGTTACTACAGGAGGTTTGTCAAGGGGTATGGCAACATTGTTGCACCCTTGACTGAGCTGACTTCAAAAAGCAGCCAAAGATTGTGAACTGGACTGACACCTGTCAGAAAGCTTTTGATGCCCTCAAGACTGCCATGTGTACAGCACCCGTACTCCAGGCGCCCAATTTTGCTAAGGAATTTATTGTCCAGACAGACGCTTCAGAGCATGGGGTGGGGGCCGTTCTGTCACAGATAAATGAGGAGGGACTATACCAACCTGTAGCCTTCATCAGTAGGAGGTTACTTCCCCGGGAACAGAGGTGGAGTGCAATTGAGCGTGAGGCATTTGCTGTGGTCTGGGCACTGAAGAAGCTGAGACCATACCTGTTTGGGACTCACTTCCGGGTTCAGACAGACCACAGGCCCCTCAGATGGTTAATGCAGATGAGGGGTGAGAATCCCAAGTTGTTGAGGTGGTCCATTTCCCTACAGGGTATGGACTTTACGGTGGAACACCGCCCTGGTACAGAACACGCCAATGCTGATGGTCTGTCCAGATTTTTCCACCTTAGTGATGAGAACTTCCAAGGGGATGGGTAGTTCTCCCCACATTTCAGCTGGAGGGGACACGTCTTAGACCTGGCACCATTGGCGTGGGTCTCCCTTCCATTTTTCGCTGTTTTCCCCCTGTTTTTGCTGGTATTAGATGCTCTGGGCGCTGTGCCACTGCCCTTCAGTGCCACAGCGCGAATGCTCCCTGTGTAAAGATGACATGTGAATTGCTATATCCATGATTGGCTTATTTGGTTTACCTGTTAGTCCCTAGTAGCGTGGCCTGTGTGTGCCCAGGGCTGGTAAACCAAATGCTGCTGGTGGGCTTGCAGCGCCGGTTTGCGCCACCCACAGAAGCAGCTTGTAAATGATGTCTCAGACCTGCCACTGCAGAGTCTGTGTGCAGTCCAGAACTGCCATCTTGGCTGTGAAGTGCACCCACTTCCCAGCCCCTGAACCTTCCCTTGGCATCATGTAAGTCACCCCTATGGTAGGGTGCATTGTATGTGTGAGGTAGGACATGCCTTGGTGTGTGTAGCATGTCCTGGTAGTGACTTACACCCAATTTCGTTTTTCACTACTGTAAGGCTACCTGTTCCGCATAGGCCAGAATGGGCAGTTTGACTATTACATGCCATATTCCTAACTGACCCCAGGAACATGGTAGAAAAACGAATTTAGTATGCCTGAGCTCAGAATATTAAAATACATCTTTTAGTGAAGTTTATTTTTATATTCTGTGTTTGAAAATACCACTTTTAGAAAGTAGGTATTTTCTTGCCTAAGCCTTCCAGTGTGCTCTGCTGTTATGTGTATTGGCTGTCTGGTTTTGGAGGGACAGGGCAGGCTGAGCCAGACCTGGGTTGAATAGAGAGATCTGTGTTTGGAGTATGGGGAGGGGTAGCTCCTTGACTTGAATAGGGCTGTGCCTGGCAAAGTAAATGATGGCTCCACAACCCACTGTGCTTCTGATACCAGATCCCCTCTTCCTGAAATGAAGGATGCAGCCTGGTAAACAAAGTGCTCCAGGACTGAACAGAACTGTTTCTGGCTAGGCTCAGTGACTTGTAGCTTTTGAGAACAAAGACTTTTGGGGTATAAATATCTGTGCTGAAACCCCTGCAAAGGTGTATTGCTCCTGGACATCAAGACGAACCTCTGTCCGTGTAACTGAAGGAATCTGCAGGAGGTGACTATCCTTGTGCTTGTGTGCTGTTTCTTGGATTGGCCTGCAGTGGTTACCATTGGACTTGGAAGAAGAGGGAGAAGGACTTTGAGAGAACTTTTATTAATCTTGCTAAAGCAATCACCCATGGGCTAGGAAAGAGCTAGCCTCCTGTTGAAGTCTCAGGCACATCAGACTTCACCATCAGCCTCCTGATTCCTCCCAGCGAGTATTTCTATCTGCAGGTGAGGCTCCTGTGAGTTCCAGGGCCTCTAGTTCTACTACAGAGAAGAGAGTGCTGAAATCGTCGCTAACGCACGTTTGCGAGCCGCCGCAGCCAAAAGCGCCCGAAAAATCATCGCGCTGCTGCCGCCGAGTGCTCGCAACCAAAGATCGAGTCATCGCACCGAGATCATCGCTTCACGACATCGCAGCGCGGACGCCGAGCGTCCGCCATTTTCATCGCATCGCATCAGGTTCGTCGCTCCCTCGCGGAGCGCCATTTCTTCGCATCGCAACCCGATCGCACACGCAACAGGATTGTCGCCTCGTCTCCTCCCTTGCGGCAAGGAGTCATCGCACCAGCGGTCTAGCGCGCAGAAGTTTGTCGCATCGTCTCCACACGCATCAGCAGATCGGCGCATCATCCTCCCTCGCGGCAAAGATTTAACGCATCGCCGGCCTCGCGTGCAGAAATTCATCGCTACAGCTTCTTTGCGACAATTTGTTGATTTTGCTACGAAATACAGGTACTTTGTAAGTAAAAGGGTCGCAGAGACCACTGCTTTGAACTGAACTCCTCTGTGCGCACTTGAACTATTTTTGCAGCATTCCAAGAGTGATCCTATTTGACAGTATTGTGGCTTTTTATCATTATTGGTCTTGTGTTAAGTTTATTTATAAAGATACTTATTTTTTATAACTCCTTGTGTGGTGTCCCTTTGTAGTGTTCCTCACTGTGTTACTGTGTATGGTCATAAATGCTTCACACACTGCCTCTGAGATAAGCCTAGCTGCTCGTGCTACGTTACCACAGGGTTGAGCAGGGGTTATCAAAGGGTGTGGCTCTCTTACCCTGACTTAGGAAGAAGGGTCCCAAATTGGACAGTGGCCAGCCACTGCCAACGAGAGACCCCCATTTCTAACAGATACCTTATGTGGAAAAACTTTTGTGGAAGCATAAGCTTGAAGTACCTCAAGTAGCAAAAAAGGTGGAAAGCCTCAGCAGTTAAGCAGTTAAATGGGTGTTTAGAAGGATTTTGTGTTTGTTGGTATGTTTTGTTGTGAGTGATGTAGTTAAATTGTGTGAAAATGTTTTGTGGAAATAGTGTGTGTTTCGTTTTGGAGGACTTGCGTATGATGTAGTATTCAGCAGGATAGATGTGATCACTGGCTATTTTTCCTGCATATTTGTCTTTGAGTGTGTACACGTGTATGTTTGTGTGTCTGCCCCACTATTTACAAGCATGGTGTGTGTGTTAGACAGCCTTTGCCTCTGTAGATAATTGTGATGCGTCTCTCTTTTAAGAAAGTATGGGGTATATTTAGAAGAACTGGCGCACTGCTATTTTGCCGCAGAGGTGCTCCAAAGAAATTACCTCTGCGGTATGACAGATTCCTATGCCATGTTTGCGTCATATTTACAATACGGCACACCATGGCATTAGGAAGAAGCCGGTGTTGTAAAAACTGACGCTCGTGTATGCGCCGTGTTGTAAGAAAATCTTATGCTAATGCTCCAAAGTGACATTCAGCCAATTAGTGCCTAGAAAATAGATGCTAGCCATCCTAGCATCACTTTTGTGCACCTAGCAGGAAGAACAAAATGTAAAAAACGCTGCTATGTGAAAAAAAAGGCAAACTTACCTGAAAGCAGCAATGGAGCGGCCAGCAGTGAGCACATACAAGGACAACCCCAGCAACCCCAGTACCAGCCAGGATGACCAGTCAGAGTGCCAGGGGAAGAGGAAGTGCAAGTTTAGTGAGGAGGAGAATGACATCTTGATCACGGAGGTGACGGAGCATCAACACCAGCTCTTTGTCAGCTCCAAAATGTCACTGGGGAGGAAAAAGGACATATGGCAGACCATAGTGGACAAGGTGAACAGCGTTGCCAAAGTCAAGAGGACAGTGAGTGACTGCAAAAAGCGCTGGCATGATTGCAAGCGCCGGACAAAGGAGAAACTGGCAACCAATCTCAAAGCAGCATTGCAGCCTGGAGGTGGTAGTCCAGCACCCCAGGAGCAGCTGGATTCCCTTGGAGGAGCAGGTGTCAGCGGTCATCTCCGAGGAGTCGTGGTTGGAGTTGTGGGATAGGACAGTGCTGGCTAGGATGAACTACAGCAGCAACAGGTTAAGTTGCAACAAGGGACAATGTGGGTAACTAGTTCATGTTGTGCAGAGCAGGCAGCTATGTACTAGCGCTCTGCGACACTGTCTGCAGGCCAAAGGGTAGTATGATGGCTCATCTATGGTTAAACATAACATCAATAGAAGGCTCATGGGCATTTTGACAAAATGTTGCCGTAGGTCAGCGCCACAAGCCTTCTAGCTGTGCTGCCCTACGTCAAAAGAAACGTACAGGAATGCACCATATCTACAGGGTATGGTGGATTCCTGTCCTTTCTGCCAGTGCAGGCACACAAACAGCAGCTGACCACCAAAGCAGGCTCCCTTGCCCCATGGTACAAGAGTACCTGTGTTGGCGTTTGGCAGCCTATTGGGCACCAGCACAGAGAAAAGCATAGGGATGTGTTGTATGTAAACATAGTGCATCCTTGCACTTTCCTACTGACACAGCTTGGAGCAGCAAGATGGTTTGTGGTGCTGCACTTCACCCTATGTTTCGGAAATATGCCCCTCTGTCTCACCTGGGCCCATGCACATTAGCATAGCATGGAAATCCATAGCATGGAATGCGCTTCTCTGAGGAGAAACTCACCTGAGAGTTGGGGGAAATGTGGGCCATGCGAAGTGTCTACACATAGGTACATTTCAAGAGCCCTGTCCATAGTAGCCTAGATTAAACCACATTGAACGCAGCTGTCCTGGCATGCAGGGTCAGAGCACACAGCTTTCAGCTGCCATGGTAAGGACTAATTGTACTCCTCTTATCTACTAAATCTGACTGGTTGTGGGGGTGAATGCAAGGGATGTACACCAGATGACCATGGGGCATATTTACAATGAAATGGTGCAGCGCTTCAATGCAAACAATTCTGCTGCGCAGAGCTGTGTCATTTAGAAATGCAGGAGTACACTGTATTTACAGGAATACGTGCCACCCCTGTGCTCACACATGCGCTGGTGCAAAAAGAACAGCCTTGCACCAACGCAGGCACCCTTGCGTTTCTCACCCCTAAAAAAAACCTAAAACTACTACCCCTACACTATGACTACACTAACTAACCTAAACTAAGCTATAAAAACATCAAGAACAATATTAAAACTATGTACGGGGGAAGGGCTGAAAGGCTCTCTGTGGCTGGAATTAGGCTAGGGTCTTGTCAGTGCCTACTTCACTGCAATGAGCAATCTGAGAGCCTGGTTCATTTTGTGCTCAAGCATCAACACCCGCAACTTTAGGTCTGACAGGTCCTTTTTTATTTTGAGCTCAAATGGGCTAGTCCCTCCTATGGGCTGAGGTGTAGGGACTGGTGGTTGTAAGGGTATGCTGGCAGAGGTGCTGGGTACCGGTGCCTTTGAGGTACCTTGGCCTGCTCATCCATCTGTTCCTTGGCTTCTCTTTTCCAATGTTGGTGGTCCCAGAGGGAAGACTTTCCACTTGCCCAGAGCCTTCTCCTCCGCATGTTGCTTCCTCATCACCCTGTTTGCTTTAGCTACATGTCGAAGGTGGAAATAGTGCTCCTTCCTCAGGTTGTGCTTCCTCAATCACCCTGGGATGATGTCTGTTTAAGCAAAAAATAAAACTGTCAAAAGGTGACTAGGAACAGGTGCAAAGATTACGAGACAATATGATTTTCACAACATCAAAGGTAGCAGCCCCTACAGCCTAAATTCATCTTGCAGCTTAGAGTTAGCATACACATTCCTATTTACTAAGGCCAAATTACAAGGGCATGTCAATTGTTGCACAATGCAATTGCACCACCTTGGCACATCTAGGTATGACCATATCAGTACATAGTATGCTTAGGAACAATGCTGTTTTGTACCCATGGTATGGTACACATGTCATCTTTATTGAACATTAGTGTGCCTTCTGCTATGGCCTTTATGCAATGTCTGCAAAGTACATGTATTGTCTCACAACACAGTGTAGCTGATATGGCAAGGACCCATATCAGGACACATTGCTAACTATACTGAACACTTGGCAGGTATTTTATATAAAAATGGATGCTGGATAAGTTACTCACATCACACAAAGGCATAAGAAACCTCTCCTATCTGAACTGTTGTAAGTAGATGGTGGACCATGCCTCCTCTCATCACATGCTCCTGATATCATAGCATGTGCAACTGAGATGCATTTTGAATTCTTCACATCCACAATCATGTTCAGATGTATATCCACTACCACGTTTTCACATAGTCTGCCACTGTGATCATGGCTCCCCTGTCAAGCCTCTATCATGTGGTCCATCCCAGATTGGCAATGAATTCTCCTTGGGCCCGATTCACAAAAGCAATCTGAGACAAAATCCTAACTTTACGACTTTCGGTATTCACAGAAGGCATTTAGGAGTACTAAAGTTCGGATTTTGTCTCACTTAAACTTAAGTTTTGGTCTTAAGTTAAACTTAAGACAAACTTAAGTTTAACTGAGACAAAATCCTAGTCGTAAAGTTAGGATTGTCTCAGTTAAACGTACGTTTGTCTTAAGTTTAACTTAAGACCAAAACTTAAGATTAACTGAGACAAAATCCTAACTTTAGTACTCCTAAATGCCCTCTGTGAACACCGAAAGTCGTAAAGTTAGGATTTTGTCTCAGATTACTTTTGTGAATCGGGGCCCTTGACATTAGTCAAAGGCGGATACACATGCAACAAAAAACATCCACTTTTCCTGACTTATTAATCATTAGACAAACATTTATTTTTGATTGGGATGCACATTGAATGTGGCAATTCACACAGCATCTGACAACACCCTCAATCCTTGCACTACACAATTAGCATTGATGAAGGCACCCAGTGTTGAAGTTGGGGTCCTTGAAATTGTCTACCTCACCAACTGTGTATGATGGTGGTCACAACAATTAACTTAGAACACATATATTATATGCAACCAAAGCACAGTACATATGTATAGCTATTGGCTATGTAACCCTTCAGGTTGTAAGTAATCAAACAGCAAAGTTGACATGCCTGACTGATACATATAGGTAAGGGAGGCTGAAGTGTACATATATTTGATGAGCCAAAACATGCACCTGTTGGCCAATTTGCAGAATCAGTTCTCCAACTTCATCACTACTATATTTCGCTACGATAGCAGACTGTGATGAGTCTCTGCACCTACATAACTCACATACCATACTCAGCAAGGTATAACATTACCCATGCCCTCTTAATATTGACACCAGGAAATGAGTGCCCCTCATATATCACACAATATGTGTACTTGTTCCTTAAGTGAGTTCTGTACCTGTCAGTGCTGCAGAGTACCAGATATTGTTCAGACATGTTCCATGCATCCCTAAGTATTTTATTGGTAAAATAAACAGTGACATATATGGGATATTTTGAGATGTGCCAGATTCAGGCTTGCATACCCTTGGATACAGTACTATGTGAGTGGGATCCCCTCTGACATTCATTGGGTCTCTTTTACAAGAGGCATGTACAATGGGAGTCTCATATGTAAGGACAGCTCCAGTGGCTCTGGCCGCAAAAACACCTCCATGAGTCCATGCAAAGCCAGCATGCGGATCTGCTATGCATTCCCAGGTATGTAGTCATGCAAGCCAGTGCAAAGCACAGTGTAGCCATACTCGACATCAAGGAGCCATACCGTTTACTTAGGAAATGCTGTTCAAGACCAATGATATGTGTTTACCACATTCACAGGTTAGCTAAGCTGTGTAAGCCATGGCAGGCCTCATTAATGCATGACTACCCAGGGGAGGTGTGCCAAGGACGGTCATCAGCACACCACTTTGTGTTATTCAGTATTGTATGCGTACAGCATTCCAATGCACACATACAAAAGTATCATACTCTGCCTTAGCATTTCTTTGTGCTGAGAGCTGTCTTTACCAGTACAGTACCAATCATGTCAATAATTCACAAAATGTGCACCATAGGTCAAGGGTGCATGTGTATGTGAAGCACACCAAGGGGATCATTTACAAGGCCCTTGCACCACTGAGACATCACTTTTTTATATATGAAACGTGACGCACCCACACCGCTAGGGGCTTCTAAATAAACACTGCTGTTGGTAAGGTGGTCCACTATAACTCAACGCACTTCCCCTTTATCAGTGACTTCTGTCAAATTGTACAATTTCTGTGTCTTGGTAGCAAGGACAGGGCAAATCCTCATTGAGCTGTGCAGCACCATCACTTGTGATTTGCACTCCCATAGAGTTTTGCTGACAACTTTGGGGCTTTTTTACAAAGCCCTTGCACCACAGGTGCATCACTTTTGATAAGGGAAAGTGACATCCTGGCGACACAAGGGGCTTGTAAATACGCCCCTTCATGTGTAACGCATGTTCTGTAATGGTCCATCACAACTGTACCTGACAAATACTTGCTATGAAAGAAGCACATCTGGAGTTGATCTACACTACCTGGTCTGTACTCATATACATTGTCCAGATGGGCTATGAACATATGCATCAGCTCAATACTTCAATTGAACTCATTTGTATCATCTAAAGGGACATTAATCTTTGTGTGGCCCACTCAGAGTCACAGATAGCACTGGTGAACAGATCATGCCAGTGCTATTGCCAATGATTTCCCTCCTTTAAAAAGGGGCATGGCTATTTTGAGAAAAAAATCATGTGAGCCATACTTAATGTCACCACTATTCATCAATGGATAAATGAGACACATAGGAAAACACACAAATCAAGTGTACTTACGAACTTGGATGTCAACGTAGTCCAGGAGGTCAGACGTCCAGCCAACCACATCCTGCCAGCGATGTTTGAGCTGATGGGTGTTCCAGTCTACTCCATTCATCCTCAGCATCTGCTGGCGCACTCTCTCCCAACATTGATTCCAATCCTTCACAGGGTATCACAGGAGCATATGACCCTCATTAGCTACCATGCTCCCTTCCCTTTATCATAACATCACTTCCTGGGCAGATGCATCACATTTTCAGTCGATGCGTCTTTTTTTTTTTTTTTACTACCAGTCAATGCATTGATTTCACACATTTTCCCTTGCAGGCGAGTTCTGCAATTGGCTGTAACTACCTGGAAGGTGATGTATAGATGGCACCATATGATTGATTAAGTATAGGCCATTTTTATTCAATAGTAATACCCCACAGAGAAAGTAACAGTGTCAGCATTTGTGGGCCACATGATTCTCACTCATGCTGATGGTGCTATTCTAGATCACCATGCATGCCTTTGCGTGACCTCATACATATTGCTGACAGTAAGGCTGTGTAAATCACACCATAACAATACTGCTTCAAGGGGGTGTTGCTTGAGCATAGCAGTGGGTGTTCACTTGCCACACTAATGTAGTTTGACACTGAAACAGGTGATGAGACTCACATGGACCTGGCACAGTCCACAACTTACCAGGCATCACCAGTAGAGCCAGAACAAGGATGTATCAATTGATGTAACCTGTTTCCATGTGTACTGCATGCTGTTGCTTACATTGACCATGTAGAACTATTCTATGAATGGTTTATGTGAGGGAAGTGTTGAGAGAAGCCACCATATCATGTTGTGGTACACACACATCGGCTGTATGGCCTTCTGTCTGGAAGGATATGTGCGGGCCATGCACATTGCAATTGCACATAGTCTTTACCACCAAGTGTAGCCTGTGATTTTTAGGTCATGAGGCCAGACTTTCTAGCCACAACTACTCCAGTGTAGTGCAATTATAAATGTTTGCCATTGGAACCCATCACAATATGTTTCTAGGCTGTGTGGCAAATAGAGGTTTGATGATGGTTATTCATTCAGACATGAATTTCCCCTGCAATTTTCTCGACAAGTTTGAACACCATATCTTGGGACTCATCGGAGCATGGCACCTTGGCTGTATTGACCTTGCTTTATGTGATTTGTGATGCTCAAATGTTACATATTCAGAATCTGGCTATTGTGTCTTCACATTCGCACTAAGACTGTACTGAGAGGAGTTAAGCCATTGTTTGTATCTAAGTGCAATACACCAACATTGTAGACTACATCACTGCTTGCCCGATAAGCATCTTTGCCTAGTGGGGCAAGTGTGGCTACAGTCTCACTAGGTAGACAGTGTTGCACTGGAAAAGTATAGTATGTAGCATTTATATGTGTGATATGAGATCGCCTAATGGATTTCATATGTGGATAGATTTTGATGTAGCCTTTGTAGACTGTAACACACTGTCTACTTTACCACACTATGCGAAATTGTGGCTGGCAATGGAGGAATATTTGCTACAGGTAGTTGGCATGCACTCTATTTTGTTTGTACCAGATGTTGTTCAATGCTGCTTGTTACACATAGCTAGATACATTTTCTATGTGGCAATTAGCAGCAGGTGTGATGTGAATGTTTTCGTGTTTACTGTGACTATGGAATCAAAATGCATACACAGTGGTAGTGTGCATGTATTTACATATATATATTTATATATACACAGTTACGTGTCATAATTTTGTGACGTCAAGTAACGGACTCATACATCAGTGTAAAAGATGTTAATTATATGTCCCTTCACTGTGTAGCAGCTACTGATGGTACTATTCTATGCGACCCCTCATCTTCATCGTCTGGTGGTTCCTGCTCCTCATTGCCACAAGCCCATGGTGCACATGTCAATACACAAATGTTGTGCAATATCCAGCACACAATAATAATTTTACACACCATTGGTGGAGAGTACAACCATCAGCCCCCATGCATTTCCAGGCTCCGGAAGCAGGATTTTAGTACACCGAATGTCCCCTCGACTATCGAGCGGATTCTGCTTAGGGCATGATTTTACTTCTGCTGGGATTCCATCTGGGGATTTTTAAGAGGAGTCGTCAGCCACGGCTGCAGAGCATACTCTTGGTCAGCTGCAAAGACAGAAGAGGTAAAATTAGTTAAGTAACATGACAGGACATGGCCCCACATTCATGTCCATACTGTTATCTTTCCTAAATGACTCATACATCCTGCCTACTGTAAGAGACGTTCTATGACACTGTGTGGCATACACGCAAATAGGATTGGATATGACTGACACTGTGCTACACATACAGGTGAGCTGTCCTCTGTGATTCACTTACTATTTGTCATAATTGTGAGTGCCAAGGCCATGAAGGTGATGATCTGTCGCCAGCAAGGACAGTCAATTCGCCATTGAGTCGACAAATTTCTCGCAATCATCTATTGTGTCTGTTTTGGCTACTATTGCCGTTCCTGTATTGATACATGTCTGATTTTACAACCTGTAGCTGGAGTAGGTGATGCTGCGTACTTCAGTCACACATATTTGTCAGTGAGAGTTGGAGTCTATGTTGCTCAATGTGTACTGCCATGGGAATGGTAGTGAGTGGATATCAGTGTGGGACATGATAGTATACACATGGCGATGCACAGTGTCCACTATGCTGAGAGTACACAAGGGGTTTGAGATATGTGGTAATCTTGCACTGTGCAGTACAACTGGTGGACTAACTACAAGTACACTACCACTGCTTTGGGACAGTGTAGGACATAATTTCCACATGATTCTCTGGCATATTTACCAGGGTCATTGTGCCACCTGACCGTCACTTTTTAGGATGCTCCGGTGGCACAATGCCCTGCTCCATATTTACAAAACGGCATTTAGCCACTTTGCATGGCTTAACGCTGCTTTGTAAACATCGTACTCTTTCACGCAGGTATCTGCGTGAAAGGGGTATGCAATGGGTGCTGCTGTAAGCATTTCACCGCAACACCCATTGCTTTTTGATGCTGCCTCAGATTTACAAGGATGTTTAAATCTGAGGCAGCGCCAAAACTAACACCACTGAATAGCAGGCGTTAGATTGGCACAACAAGAATACTTTTATTTCTCCTTGTTTTTGCTCTTTCTATGTGTGCTGCAGAATGCAGCACACATTGAAGAAACAAATTTCCTTTAAAGATTGTTTATGTTCTGGAAGGTGTCCCTTCCTGCACATAAACAATCATCCCTGCATCACAGACACACTCGCACCATGGTGCAGGAGTGCTTGTGCTGCAGGGATGATTCCCAGGGGCGGCCGCTATGGCTCGTGGGGGGGGGTTGGTGCGGGGGTCATGAGGGGGGTTGCAGGGGGTGTCACAGGGGGGTATGCAGCATTGTGATTGGTCTGAATGCCGTGACAGGGAGCTCAGCCAGGGGCTGGAGGGGTGGGCGTGTTTTCCTTGCAGGCTATATTGCAGCCTGCATGGGGAACAGGGAAGTGCGCATGACTGTTTTGGGCGGCCCGAAAGGGCTGACCAAACAGTCATTGTGCACTTAGAAGTGGGCAAACCACTCCTTCCCTGCTCCCAGAGCAGAGCAGCACTGCCCACCCGCCCGCAACGCAGACGGCCACAAACCATAAAATGATAAAAGTTATTATCATTTTATGTTTCTAAAGTGGGCACTGCTGTGAAGCAGTGAGGCAATGCTCCTGCACCATAGCGGAGATGCCGCCACTGAACGCAGGTTGCAGGGAATCATCCCTGCAGTGCAGGCACCCTTGCACCATGGAGCAAGGATGTCTGTGATGGCCATAGGCAGCTTTTTTTAGCACCAGCACAAGGGAAAACACAGGGGTGCACCGTATTCTTGTAAATACAGCGCATCCCTGCATTTATGAAATGACGCAGCATAGCTCCATTGCTTGCAGTGCAGTGCTGCACCATTTCCTTGTAAATATACCCCTCTGTGTCCAGGGTTTCGTACCTGCACTGGCCCAAAATGTGCAGCATTGCTCCAAGACAGAAAAATTATTCCCAAGATGACTGTGTTGTTGACTGTCATGGAAGATGTAGTTTGTGCTTGAGGCTACACCTCGATGCCAGTCGAGAGCCTTGGAGGACTGATTGAGTGGTTTGTGCACTGCAAAACTGTTTGTACATAGGATGTGATGTGTGTATATGATGAGTGATGACATGTAGCATGGTAGACATGATCTTGCTAGGTTAAAATCTGCTTTATTTCTCAGTTTCACAGGTTTGGGATACATCATACGTCTCATGACCATTGGATTTATCTGTGGACACACAGACTAGAGACAGGGAATCCCTTACTTCAACAAGGTATTTGGGCGCAGCATTTCACATGGTGTTGCATTAGTGAGGCTGTTTCACACTATATAATGCACACACAGGGTCTCATTTAGCATTTGTTGCCACTGGGAAGCACTGGATGTCATCTGGCTGTGCTGACCTGAATACAAAGTGAAGGGGTGGAATGTGCCATATTCCTAACATATAGCACATCCATGGTTCATACACACCATCACATGGTAGTGACTAGTGCAAACACACCCCTCTTGCACCATGGTGCACGTGTGTCAGTGTAGTGTCCTCAAATAACTTAATGATTTAAGAAACATATTCCTGCATCAAAAGCAAAACATCTATGCTATTTCCTTCTTCTTTGTGTTCTGCGGAACAAAGGACACATAGTAATTGGACATGACGAAGAGACATGTAATTATGTATCCTCATTTCACCTACCTTTGGGAGGCACACTATTTGCAAAAAGTCCCAGGGTCCCTGATCCTTGTATATGTGTGAGATCTTCAATGGTGTTGCATGGGAAAAGCCATCGCAAGGTCCATGGAACACATCCTTAACGTAGGGTGAATAAATGCTGCACTCTGCTCTGTCTTGGCTTCCTGCATATATTTGAGGCCATGCAAGGGCACGCAGACTGACTCTGCATTGCTTCATTGATATGAGTTGGAGACCTGCTCCACCAGGGCATCATGGACAGTGATGCTCCAGCAGCACAGTTCACCTGTACAAGTGGCGAACAGTGGCCTAGGCGATCTCAGCATGTGTGACTTGTAGGATTGTATTGTGCATATGCCATGTAGTATGGCACAAGTATGTAGGCCGACACCTACCACATCTTCACTGTCTTATTCAGCCCAATATTAACATGAACACGTATTCCAACATAAATGACTGTCATGTGGTCTGTCATGTGCTTGAGAAGTACTTATCAACCAGTAGGCCATTCCCATACGTCCCATTCTGGAAGCGCTCAATGATGGTGGAATGCCGGAAGATGAAGGAATCATAAGAACTTCCTGGGTACTTCGGAAGGACATTGATGAAGAGGCCCAGATGGTCCACGATTGCCTGCACGTTCATGGAATGGGTGTGCTTTTTTTTGCTGTACAGGTGTAATGTAGCCGCTGGAGACACAAGTTGCACATGAGTGCAGTCCATTGCCCCCAACACATGTGGAAATCTTGCAATGGCATAAAAGCCTTGCTTGTTTTCCTGTTGTTTCTGCAATGTGTTCGGGAAGAAGAGGTACTGGGGTGTGAGGCTTATGAATGGCATCCTGGACAGAGGGGAGGAACCTAGAGAAGGATGCCTAGGATACTCCTGCCACTCTGGCTTTGGTGGGTTGGGAATTTCCAGATGGCAGCATGTGTAGGACAGCCAGTAGCTTGGCCTATGGAGGGATATGGTGCACTGCTGCAATTTTGGTTGCAGCCTTGGTGCAATCGGGTGCAGCAGGCGGACAATGGACTCCTTCCTGAACCTGTAATGGGCAATGACGTCCTCCTCCCTGAGGTCAATGAGGGTAATCCTCTGGTGGTATATCCGCTCCCTTCTCCTGCGCTGCCTCCGTGGTGATGATGGTGGTGATAGTTGAGATGGTAGTGGTGGTGGTATTCTTGGTGGTCCGAGCTGCAATAGAAGTACGTCAATGGTGCTGTTGAGCCTGCCAAAGTGATTTGGGTATGTTCTGCTGTTATACAAGTGGGCATGCGCATAGCTGCCAAGGTTTCAGATTGCTATGTGTGACATTTTCATAATTTCAGTGTAATTATGAGAGACATTTCAACGACGATGTGTGAAACTTTCTAGTGAGCAAAATGAAGCAATGAAGACAAGGGAAACATATAAATATCAGAAATTAAGCCCGTTTGAGCAAAGAGAAACCCTAAGAAGATCTGAAAACTGCTTCATAACAGCAGAAATGGAAGGGCACTTAGGAAGTAAAGGGCTGGCAAGGGGCATGCTGAGTGGGAAATAAGCATTCAACCTTTCCGGTGGAAAGACTGAGCAGCATGGACAGTGCACATGACCTAGAGTGCCAGCTTATAAACACCACCATCAGGCACAAAAGAAAGACAAAAGTCTGGGAGGGGGACTGAAGAGTTATATAAATTATGACAGCGCTGTGATCAGTCTGGGCCAGTAGAAACTTTAGCTCACTGCAGCCCACCCATGCCGTGGTGAGGGAAATTGTGGGTGTGGTGGAGAGATTCTTGTAACCCCTGATAGCATGGGGTGGGGAAAAATGAGAAAAAAGGGGGCTGGCTGGAAAACTATGGAGTTTTTGTGACCGTTTTCAGTGGGTTGGAGAGATTTGAGTGGTCTGAAATGTGTAGTCAGATTCATGTGATCCCAGGCTCAAACGATTCCTGATTCCTATAAGTGTAAAGCGACCCGAGCTGTTTGAAGAGTTGTACACAATGATTTCTGCTGGGCACTCGTCGAGTGCGAGTAGAGATTCGAGCAGTAAATGAATTGAGGCCATGAATGTATTTAACTGCTTGCAAACCATGAGCCTTCAGAACTCGATATTCTGCACTTTATTATAAAGGCATTTGGGTCACAAAATGTCAATATTTCCATTTTTAAATGGTACATCCCGCTAGTAGAAATAAAATGCATTATAGGCGGCCATGAGCGAGAGCCATCTGTGCTGCTGAGACTCTAATTTACCTTTCTGCTTCTCACTGTGGCTTGCCTCTGCGTTTCTTCCCATATACCTCACCAGTTGAACTTGCTATGGTGATTTTAAGTATCTCCTCCCATAGTGCCAATACCGGCAACATCCCCCACCCACAATCCAAGCATGCGTGCGTAAATAACTACACAAGACAAATTATGTGTGGGAAAATATTGCTGCAGGTTTATTCCATACAAGAGTATGCAATACGGTGGGTTATCTTACGGGCGATCCAAGGGCAGGCAGCTGTACCAACCTATGCTGCCCCGCCCGCCTGATGAGCCAGCACTGTGGGAAACACAATCAGTGCTACACCTTTGGGTGATCCTCCTCCGGATCACGTGACACATTGGTCCCTTATTACTCACGCCCCTTTCAGGGCGGAGCGAAACAGGGCAAACCCCCGGTTGGTCAGGCCCCCAACCGCCCGAAGGACTAATGGGGCGCCGTCGCGGTTTTCCAGGAACCTGCCCTGAGGCTCCTGGTCTTTGGCTCTGGCACCCCTATTGTGCCGCGCAGAGGTACCCTTACTGTACCCGTCTGCCGCAGAGGTACCCTTACTGTACCCGTCCGCTTCCAGATCGCCCTGTAACTCCGCCTGCAACACAAATGAAAACGTCAAAACATTCACAATTCCATGTCCACCAGCCAGACCGCCGGGTAAGAGGATGGGTGGGAGACGGCGTGGCTGGCGACAAAGAGGACGCCAGGAGGGTCGGTGGGGGTATAAATACCCTCCCTCACCTCGGGCGCACCGGATGTGATGCCCTTGTCGCGACAGAGGCGGACTCCAGGCAGGAGCCCCTCGAACACTAGACAGGGGGGTAGGCTCGTGCCGCAATGGCACTAAAGGGCCGCCCTTTTAGGAGGGCCCCCTGCGGGGGCGGCGGGCAGCCACATTTCAGCGAACCACTAATATGTTTTCAGCCAGTGGCAGTTTACTGCGACCGACGTCCATAACGTGACCTTGCCTCTGCCTGAGAACTGCCTGGATTTGTGTACAAACACATTGCCCCTTGTTTTGCTGAGGGGGAGGAGTTTATTGCTTCAGAGGCGTGGAGAGCATGGCAGGACATCTAATATGCGAGTCATGAGGAGAGAAAGGAAAGAGGACATACTTCTTGTTACGGGTTAAGAGCTGTAAATTGTATCTTTTCATGTCAGAGTACTGTGATGCGTAGTCTGTTATTTCTGGTACTCTGTGGTGGCAAGCTCTCAGGGGCCACTGTTTTTAAATGCAGATCTCGCTGGTGTCAATCCGCTAGGGATGGCTCGGTGGCGGAGGGGAAGAGGATGTAAATAAATTGGCATTCAAACAGTTTGTTGATTTTATTTTTGTATTAAGAGTGGTGACTGACCACTCACACTATGCATATGCATGGCAATGCATTCAGTGCAGTAATGCAGAGTACCACACTGAAATTCGTTAGTCTAACGACTGATGCATGGTACTTGGCAGGACTGCATGCATCATTTTTACGTCTGCTTTCCCATAGCAGTAAAATTCTGCTGCTATTGGGCCTCTGCATGTTTTTTCCCAAAGTAGCGTCATTTTTCAAAATTAGTTTAAATATGGCTGTGTAAGTTTTGCGTATTTTTTTAAGCAGGAACGCCTATCTTGCATATCATTATCACTAACTGCCGCAACAGGATCTGGCGCAGTAAAAAATAGGTGCAAGAGTTGAAACAGTGAAGCTAGCGGCCTCTAGCATCACTTTGTAAATAAGACACCCAAAACAAAAAAAAGCTGCTGCAGCATCAAAATAATGACGCTGCAGTGGCGCTAACTCCTAGTAAATATGCCCCCCAGTTCTCTGTGTAAGGCATAAAGGGGCCTATTTACAAGTCCCTTGCGCCTCCGGTGCGTCACTTTTAATATGGGAAGAAGTGATGCATTGTCAGCGCAAGGGGCTTGTCAATAAGACCCTAAGTGTGTGCTTTGTGGTGTGCATTTGCCTCTCTGTATAGCTGTGCTCTATATACTGTGTGCTCAGGTGTATTCAGAGTGCAGGTCATGAGAGAGGGTTGTATGGAGGTGAAACGGAACCCATGCTGTCTTTCAAGCCAGTATAGGTCAAGAGTGAATAGTGGGTATACAGTTAGGGGCCCAGGGCACTTCCTAGGAGGACAGATACTGCTGAGTTTTCTTTTTTTTCTTTTTTTAATTCTATAATGATTTTGTTGGTTCAGTTACAGAGAATACAAGAAATTAAACCCCCCCCAACATAACAGAGATACCAGCATTGTCCCACATCAGTAAGTAAAAACCAGAGTACCCTATCTGTGGCCTACATGTCCACCATGTCCGGCAGTCTTGCGACATCATCTCATGCATTGCAATAAATATTCCCATTTTATTCAGTGAAAAAGTACTGTGTCTCACTCAAGTTTCACTCTCGTTTTAACGTTACACTTAATTTAGGTCCCAGAACAAAGAAAAATATTGGTATACAACTGCATACATACAAATAATTACAATTTCACAAGCGCATTTTAAAAAAAGCCTTTAAACAGGCTAATGCATAGTCTTTTAGTTCGCTTTAAGTTAGTACCTTAGGATGTTTGACACTGCACCCCTCCTCTAGGTCCGTCGTGCCCATCTTCCTCATCAGCGCCTTTCGTTCGGATTGTATTCTTTTAGATCCACCTCTTCTGCATCATCTGTGATCATCATCTCCTGTCTTGGGGGAAGGAGGGATTCCAATAGCTGTAGTTTTCCAAAAGGAAGCCAGAGGTTCTCCGGGAAGTGAACCATTAACTGTATGATCAAAGTTCCCCTCTGGAAAGGATCCCTGTACATGGGCATGCCTTCATTAAACACACTTTTCAAACTGCCATGCTTTATTACTTCCTCTTGCCTTGAAGTGATCACAAGCGTGCGATTACCCATTGTCTGTATTGTCCTTTTACATCTGCACAGAGCTTCAATGAGTTAAACATCCATTTTCATTATTAAGTTATCTTCCTTTCGCCTGAAACAATGGTGATCTTGCTGATCCAAAACAATTATGACGTCCCCAGCTTCCAGACCAGGCTCTTGATCTCCTTCACCATGGAAGGTAATGCGCTGCCCATCATTCATACCTTTATCTATCTATGTGGACTTCAAGGATCTTCTTTTCCCTGTTAAACTTCCTCCCATTACAGGTTTTGTGTTAATGCATTCCCCCTGACCCCAACCCTCTGAACACGTGGTCTGAATTTGCTGTACCATGCCTGGTCTGAGTTGCTGGATGTGAACCTCAATTCCTCGACCTTTTCAAACACTGCACTTCTCTACAGCTCCTTTCTTCCCTCCTCGCCCTTCACATTTATCACAAATTACATTCTTCTGAAGAGCCAGTTTCCCTGTAGCTCCATTACACAGCTCTTCCAGTGACACGGACAGCTGATGAACAACATTCTTGCCTCGTTTCTCTCTATCCATCCGACTTCCACCACCAAAGAACATAGCGAAGATATCCATCGATGAGGAGAAGCCACCTCCACCAATGCCTACTTCTTTAATAGCCTGCTCCCTTCCCTGGTCATAGAGGTCTCGCTTCTTCAGATCAGAAAGGACTTCATAGGCCTGGGATATAAGTTTGAACTTTTCTCCCTCATTAGGGTTTTTGTCAGGATGGTACTTCAGTGCCAACTTCCTGTATGTCTTCTTTACGAGGACAGAAAGGACTAGGAATATCATAAAGGAGTTGATTATCAATTCCCGGGGAGATACATCTAAAAAGGCAGGAGAAATGCAGGAGCATTTGGTCTCCCTCTTCTCAGCATTATATACAGAGGAGGTCTATCCAGGCCTAGATAAGCTAAGGGAATGGTTAAACGAAAGGTACCTAGTTGGATTAACGGAGGCAGGACAGGGATGTCTAGAAGCCCGGATCACAGAGACAGAGATTTTAGATCATTTAAAACATGTTAAGGCAGTGAAGGTGGCAGGACGGGATGCCATTCCAGTAGAGCCATATCAGCTTCTGAGGGAGAGTATTGTGCCCGTATGGGGGAATTTGTTCAACTCCATTTATTTAAAAAACGCTCAGATTCCAGATTCATAGAAGGAAGCCACGCTGATATTGATTTTAAAACCAGCCAAGGACCCCAATAAGGCAGATTCATATCGGCCAATTTCATTATTGAATGCCGACTATAAAGTCTTTAAAAGCATATTGGCTGGTAGAATGGCCATAGTAGCTCCGCACTTAATACAGCTGGATCAAAAGGGCTTTATTCCAGGGCGGCAGATCCATGAGCTCACTTAACAGTTAATAGCTTCAATAGATTTGGCCACAACGCATTCTGTCCCGTTGGCGGTAGCTACAATTGATGCTGCCAAGGCGTTTGACAGAGATGTTGGGCATATCTCTGGGAGGCTTTGGCTATATTTGGTTTTAGCAAATGTTTTATCACAACTCTCCAGAAACTGTATGAAAATACGTCTGCTTGAATTTTATTTAGTAGGGCATTGACAAAGAGCTTTGAAATCAGTAGAGGTACGAGGCAGGGATGTCCCCTCTCTCCCCTACTTTTTGATATACACAGCGAGCCATTTGCCTAACTGCTTAGAAGGGACCATCAAGTAATTCCTTTTACCTGGCAGCACTATGACAATAAGATAGCTTTGTATGCCGACGATCTTATAGTTTATACATCGAACCCCTCCCTGACTATTCCAAGAGTTGAGAAGTTGGGAAAGGAGTTTAGGGCACTATTAGGGTATTTAATTAACACATCAAAATCAGAGATTATGTGTTGGAATATAAATAATTGGGGTGGAGAGGTTAAGTCAGAGATTAAGTATCTAGGTATCTCTATAGTGCAGTCTCTGGAGGTTCTTCCAATACTTAACTTAGGAAGGGTGGCAAAGGAGGTTCATTCATTGCTTACCAGATGGAGGAATCTGCCCTTAACAATCTATGGGCGAGTAAACCTGATTAAAATGTCAATTCTCCCTACACTGACTTACCTTTACAACTGTACCCCGTTAGTATTTCCTACCACGGCTTTAGCTAAACTACAGGGGAAGTTTACAAGTTTAATTTGGGGTTCGGGGGGAGCCAGGCTCTCCTGGAAGAAGCTGAGGCAGAGAGTGAGGCAAGGAGTTCTGGGGCTCCCAGATCTAAACCTGTATTGCATGGACTTTCAATTCAAGAACTGTAGGATGCTTCTGGGGACTCCAGATAGATCATCTTGGGGGAGGATGTTGGCAGAAATGACCACAAATGGAGAGCTACGAGGTTCCTTTATAAGTTTGGAGCCCCGAAACTCTTAAAAAAAATGAGATTAAAGGTAATAAGCGCTGCCCTCACTTTGTGGGTCAAAGTTAGGAAAGCTCTGGGGATAAGCTATTACTCTGTGTTTTCACCAATTTGCGACTCTCCTGGTACACCGGAATGTATGTTGGACAGTCTAAGTCTCCCCCTTAGGAGGGCAGGGATAGCCACCTGGGGAAAGCTACTTACAGAACAGTGTCTAATACCTTGGGAAATACTCAATGTTAAGACAGGGGGCTCCCTATCAAGATTTTAAGTATATGCAGCTTTCTGCTTGGTACAAAAGAGATATTCAAGGATGGAACAACACCTGGGTGGAAGAATCCCCTATGCAAGACGTGAAATCTGAAGGCAGAGAAGTTGCTATTTGGTAATGGAAATTATTAGATTCTGAGAACAGGAGATTGCCGATACCGCAGAAGATATGGGAGGAGATGATACCAGGGCCAGAACTGTCCTATCTGTGGCACACATCCTTAACATTTTTACATGTTAAGGATGTGTGCCACAGATAGGACAGTGGCACACATCCTATGTGCCACTAGCCAATGTGAAGAGAAACCATTATTTCACCCTGAATAGTTTGTATTGGACACTGCAGAAGGTTGCCAGATTTCTAAAGGTCCCGACCCCTAAAAGTAGAAGATGTGGATTTCCTGAAGCAAATGACAAACCTGATTTTGGGGATTGTCCAAGGCTTGAACAGTATTGGAAAACTGTGAGTAGTGTTATATCAGAAATAATGGGAACAAATATTAAGAAGACTCCTGTGCTGGTTATGTAAGGGGTGGCTATTACAACAAGGTGTCTTCTCAGTAAGCCTCAGCGGTGTTTGCTACCTAATATTGCTATACAAAAGGGGATGATGGACGGAACGTTTGAGCCAATCAAACACTCACCCCCAGTCAACTGATCTGGGTTTAATCCATCATCATTCTTTAGCTCACTCCACCACCCCAGTTCAGACATGGCCATATGCAAATCAGTCTGACCCTGTGCCTCATGGGAACAGTCCAGCCCGAACTGCCAAGCCATGTCTTCCCTGGACCGGAAACAAGCATCCTAGGACCGGTTTCTGGCATTCCAGCCGTCATCAGCCAGGCTTGCTTGAATCCAGTGGCAAAGTGAGCAAGGGACCCACGTCTGGGCATACCCCCGCCAACTTAGGGCGAACAAAGCGATACAAAAGGGGATGATGGACGGAACGTTTGAGCCAATCAAACACTCACCCCCAGTCAACTGATCTGGGTTTAATCCATCATCATTCTTTAGCTCACTCCACCACCCCAGTTCAGACATGGCCATATGCAAATCAGTCTGACCCTGTGCCTCATGGGAACAGTCCAGCCCGAACTGCCAAGCCATGTCTTCCCTGGACCGGAAACAAGCATCCTAGGACCGGTTTCTGGCATTCCAGCCGTCATCAGCCAGGCTTGCTTGAATCCAGTGGCAAAGTGAGCAAGGGACCCACGTCTGGGCATACCCCCGCCAACTTAGGGCGAACAAAGCGATACAAAAGGGGATGATGGACGGAACGTTTGAGCCAATCAAACACTCACCCCCAGTCAACTGATCTGGGTTTAATCCATCATCATTCTTTAGCTCACTCCACCACCCCAGTTCAGACATGGCCATATGCAAATCAGTCTGACCCTGTGCCTCATGGGAACAGTCCAGCCCGAACTGCCAAGCCATGTCTTCCCTGGACCGGAAACAAGCATCCTAGGACCGGTTTCTGGCATTCCAGCCGTCATCAGCCAGGCTTGCTTGAATCCAGTGGCAAAGTGAGCAAGGGACCCACGTCTGGGCATACCCCCGCCAACTTAGGGCGAACAAAGCGATACAAAAGGGGATGATGGACGGAACGTTTGAGCCAATCAAACACTCACCCCCAGTCAACTGATCTGGGTTTAATCCATCATCATTCTTTAGCTCACTCCACCACCCCAGTTCAGACATGGCCATATGCAAATCAGTCTGACCCTGTGCCTCATGGGAACAGTCCAGCCCGAACTGCCAAGCCATGTCTTCCCTGGACCGGAAACAAGCATCCTAGGACCGGTTTCTGGCATTCCAGCCGTCATCAGCCAGGCTTGCTTGAATCCAGTGGCAAAGTGAGCAAGGGACCCACGTCTGGGCATACCCCGCCAACTTAGGGCGAACAAAGCGATACAAAAGGGGATGATGGACGGAACGTTTGAGCCAATCAAACACTCACCCCCAGTCAACTGATCTGGGTTTAATCCATCATCATTCTTTAGCTCACTCCACCACCCCAGTTCAGACATGGCCATATGCAAATCAGTCTGACCCTGTGCCTCATGGGAACAGTCCAGCCCGAACTGCCAAGCCATGTCTTCCCTGGACCGGAAACAAGCATCCTAGGACCGGTTTCTGGCATTCCAGCCGTCATCAGCCAGGCTTGCTTGAATCCAGTGGCAAAGTGAGCAAGGGACCCACGTCTGGGCATACCCCCGCCAACTTAGGGCGAACAAAGCGATACAAAAGGGGATGATGGACGGAACGTTTGAGCCAATCAAACACTCACCCCCAGTCAACTGATCTGGGTTTAATCCATCATCATTCTTTAGCTCACTCCACCACCCCAGTTCAGACATGGCCATATGCAAATCAGTCTGACCCTGTGCCTCATGGGAACAGTCCAGCCCGAACTGCCAAGCCATGTCTTCCCTGGACCGGAAACAAGCATCCTAGGACCGGTTTCTGGCATTCCAGCCGTCATCAGCCAGGCTTGCTTGAATCCAGTGGCAAAGTGAGCAAAGGACCCACGTCTGGGCATACCCCCGCCAACTTAGGGCGAACAAAGCGATACAAAAGGGGATGATGGACGGAACGTTTGAGCCAATCAAACACTCACCCCCAGTCAACTGATCTGGGTTTAATCCATCATCATTCTTTAGCTCACTCCACCACCCCAGTTCAGACATGGCCATATGCAAATCAGTCTGACCCTGTGCCTCATGGGAACAGTCCAGCCCGAACTGCCAAGCCATGTCTTCCCTGGACCGGAAACAAGCATCCTAGGACCGGTTTCTGGCATTCCAGCCGTCATCAGCCAGGCTTGCTTGAATCCAGTGGCAAAGTGAGCAAGGGACCCACGTCTGGGCATACCCCCGCCAACTTAGGGCGAACAAAGCGATACAAAAGGGGATGATGGACGGAACGTTTGAGCCAATCAAACACTCACCCCCAGTCAACTGATCTGGGTTTAATCCATCATCATTCTTTAGCTCACTCCACCACCCCAGTTCAGACATGGCCATATGCAAATCAGTCTGACCCTGTGCCTCATGGGAACAGTCCAGCCCGAACTGCCAAGCCATGTCTTCCCTGGACCGGAAACAAGCATCCTAGGACCGGTTTCTGGCATTCCAGCCGTCATCAGCCAGGCTTGCTTGAATCCAGTGGCAAAGTGAGCAAGGGACCCACGTCTGGGCATACCCCCGCCAACTTAGGGCGAACAAAGCGATACAAAAGGGGATGATGGACGGAACGTTTGAGCCAATCAAACACTCACCCCCAGTCAACTGATCTGGGTTTAATCCATCATCATTCTTTAGCTCACTCCACCACCCCAGTTCAGACATGGCCATATGCAAATCAGTCTGACCCTGTGCCTCATGGGAACAGTCCAGCCCGAACTGCCAAGCCATGTCTTCCCTGGACCGGAAACAAGCATCCTAGGACCGGTTTCTGGCATTCCAGCCGTCATCAGCCAGGCTTGCTTGAATCCAGTGGCAAAGTGAGCAAGGGACCCACGTCTGGGCATACCCCCGCCAACTTAGGGCGAACAAAGCGATACAAAAGGGGATGATGGACGGAACGTTTGAGCCAATCAAACACTCACCCCCAGTCAACTGATCTGGGTTTAATCCATCATCATTCTTTAGCTCACTCCACCACCCCAGTTCAGACATGGCCATATGCAAATCAGTCTGACCCTGTGCCTCATGGGAACAGTCCAGCCCGAACTGCCAAGCCATGTCTTCCCTGGACCGGAAACAAGCATCCTAGGACCGGTTTCTGGCATTCCAGCCGTCATCAGCCAGGCTTGCTTGAATCCAGTGGCAAAGTGAGCAAGGGACCCACGTCTGGGCATACCCCCGCCAACTTAGGGCGAACAAAGCGATACAAAAGGGGATGATGGACGGAACGTTTGAGCCAATCAAACACTCACCCCCAGTCAACTGATCTGGGTTTAATCCATCATCATTCTTTAGCTCACTCCACCACCCCAGTTCAGACATGGCCATATGCAAATCAGTCTGACCCTGTGCCTCATGGGAACAGTCCAGCCCGAACTGCCAAGCCATGTCTTCCCTGGACCGGAAACAAGCATCCTAGGACCGGTTTCTGGCATTCCAGCCGTCATCAGCCAGGCTTGCTTGAATCCAGTGGCAAAGTGAGCAAGGGACCCACGTCTGGGCATACCCCCGCCAACTTAGGGCGAACAAAGCGATACAAAGGGGATGATGGACGGAACGTTTGAGCCAATCAAACACTCACCCCCAGTCAACTGATCTGGGTTTAATCCATCATCATTCTTTAGCTCACTCCACCACCCCAGTTCAGACATGGCCATATGCAAATCAGTCTGACCCTGTGCCTCATGGGAACAGTCCAGCCCGAACTGCCAAGCCATGTCTTCCCTGGACCGGAAACAAGCATCCTAGGACCGGTTTCTGGCATTCCAGCCGTCATCAGCCAGGCTTGCTTGAATCCAGTGGCAAAGTGAGCAAGGGACCCACGTCTGGGCATACCCCGCCAACTTAGGGCGAACAAAGCGATACAAAAGGGGATGATGGACGGAACGTTTGAGCCAATCAAACACTCACCCCCAGTCAACTGATCTGGGTTTAATCCATCATCATTCTTTAGCTCACTCCACCACCCCAGTTCAGACATGGCCATATGCAAATCAGTCTGACCCTGTGCCTCATGGGAACAGTCCAGCCCGAACTGCCAAGCCATGTCTTCCCTGGACCGGAAACAAGCATCCTAGGACCGGTTTCTGGCATTCCAGCCGTCATCAGCCAGGCTTGCTTGAATCCAGTGGCAAAGTGAGCAAGGGACCCACGTCTGGGCATACCCCGCCAACTTAGGGCGAACAAAGCGATACAAAGGGGATGATGGACGGAGCGTTTGAGCCAATCAAACACTCACCCCCAGTCAACTGATCTGGGTTTAATCCATCATCATTCTTCAGCTCACTCCACCACCCCAGTTCAGACATGGCCATATGCAAATCAGTCTGACCCTGTGCCTCATGGGAACAGTCCAGCCCGAACTGCCAAGCCATGTCTTCCCTGGACCGGAAACAAGCATCCTAGGACCGGTTTCTGGCATTCCAGCCGTCATCAGCCAGGCTTGCTTGAATCCAGTGGCAAAGTGAGCAAGGGACCCACGTCTGGGCATACCCCGCCAACTTAGAGGCGAACAAAGAATCATGATGGATTAGACGTGGGTCCCTTGCTCACTTTGCCACTGGATTCAAGCAAGCCTGGCTGATGACGGCTGGAATGCCAGAAACCGGTCCTAGGATGCTTGTTTCGAGTCCAGGGAAGACATGGCTTGGCAGTTCGTGCTGGACTGTTCCCATGAGGCACAGGGTCAGACTGATTTGCATATGGCCATGTCTGAACTGGGGTGGTGGAGTGAGCTAAAGAATCATGATGGATTAAACCCAGATCATTTGACTGGGGGTGAGTGTTTGATTGGCTCAAACGTTCCGTCCATCATCCTCTTTGTATCGCTTTGTTCGCCCTAAGTTGGCGGGGTATGCCCAGACGTGGGTCCCTTGCTCACTTTGCCACTGGATTCAAGCAAGCCTGGCTGATGACGGCTGGAATGCCAGAAACCGGTCCTAGGATGCTTGTTTCCGGTCCAGGAAGACATGGCTTGGCAGTTCGTGCTGGACTGTTCCCATGAGGCACAGGGTCAGACTGATTTGCATATGGCCATGTCTGAACTGGGGTGGTGGAGTGAGCTAAAGAATCATGATGGATTAAACCCAGATCATTTGACTGGGGGTGAGTGTTTGATTGGCTCAAACGTTCCGTCCATCATCCTCTTTTGTATCGCTTTGTTCAGCCCTAAGTTGGCGGGGGTATGCCCAGACGTGGGTCCCTTGCTCACTTTGCCACTGGATTCAAGCAAGCCTGGCTGATGACGGCGGAATGCCAGAAACCGGTCCTAGGATGCTTGTTTCGGTCCAGGGAAGACATGGCTTGGCAGTTCGTGCTGGACTGTTCCCATGAGGCACAGGGTCAGACTGATTTGCATATGGCCATGTCTGAACTGGGGTGGTGGAGTGAGCTAAAGAATCATGATGGATTAAACCCAGATCATTTGACTGGGGGTGAGTGTTTGATTGGCTCAAACGTTCCGTCCATCATCCTCCTTTGTATCGCTTTGTTCGCCCTAAGTTGGCGGAGGTATGCCCAGACGTGGGTCCCTTGCTCACTTTGCCACTGGATTCAAGCAAGCCTGGCTGATGACGGCTAGAATGCCAGAAACCGGTCCTAGGATGCTTGTTTCCGGTCCAGGGAAGACATGGCTTGGCAGTTCGTGCTGGACTGTTCCCATGAGGCACAGGGTCAGACTGATTTGCATATGGCCATGTCTGAACTGGGGTGGTGGAGTGAGCTAAAGAATCATGATGGATTAAACCCAGATCATTTGACTGGGGGTGAGTGTTTGATTGGCTCAAACGTTCCGTCCATCATCCTCTTTTGTATCACCTAATATTGCTGGCCAGAAGTTAGATATGCATACACTGGTTGGAACCAAGCCCTCCCATGCAGTGAGTTGACTAAAAGCAGTCCGTTGGACTTGTAGGTTGGATATTGGAAGTACTCCAGCTAGAGTGGGTACAGTATGGGCCGAGTATATAGGATGGAGCGACATCCCGGATTCAGGGGGATGAAAGTCCTATGATTTCACCAAAGCACTGGGTATTGGTCCTCAGCCAATAAGAGTGCATTGGGAACATGGCAAATGCAGTAGGCTGATGGACACCCCCCCAACCGAATATAACATAGCCTGAATATGCAGTAGCTATGGTGCTATGAGGACAAAAAAAAAGCCTTCTTTATTTAATCTGCGCTGGCTTGGGGCTTGACCCCCAGAATGTCGTGGTACCCATTTTCTTTCACCATCTTGAGTCTTTTTCTGACTTCCTTGAATTGACAGTGACCTTCTGCCGCCCCTTTCAGAATATTCTTATCAAGTTCTCCCTTGGCACAATGAGCCGATGCCTCGCTGGTTAAAGCTAGGAATGCTTCGTCTGGGCTACCGTTTACCTCCTCTCCTTGAGTCGCCTGCTGCGCTTGCTCGGTCTGACAGATCATCTCATGTATTCTTATTTATAACACCTGATGTTAGGTGATATGACACAAAGAGGGCCCAGAGGTCCTTCCTTAGGCCAAAACGCACAGGGGAGTTCATCTGCATAGGAGTCCAGCTGCGTCCTGCAGTACGCCATACCAGTTTTCCATGCATCAAATTTGGGGACTCTCCTCCCTGTCCCAGCACATTGACACTCTTCGTTTTGCAAGCAACAGCGCCACAGCCACAAACTTATGGTTCACTGCCTGGATGGGCTTTACAAGGCCTAGGAGACAAACAGTGAAGGTGCATTTCACCTTCTCCATCACCATGTCTGAGAGGGCCTTCGTCACCTCCCTTCAATACCAATGGACCAAGGAGCATTCCCAAGCTAAGTGCAAAAACCCTGCTGAAGGATTCCAGCAGCATTGACAACTTACATCCTCTCATAAAACATACTTGCGTAACTGCAGGGGAGAGTAGTACATCTGCTGTAAGTATTTAAAATGGATTATTCTTTGATTGCAGTTTGAAGTGAGTGTGAATCACAGCAGAACTCCCAGTCAGCTAATGCAATGGGCTTCTCTAAAGCTGCATTCCAGTGCTCCAAAGCAGTGTTAGGCTGCTCAGGCACTTTGCTCTGAGAAGCATTAGAGAGTTTAGTTATCAAATTCTTGCAGTCAGTACAGGTGTGAAGTGTCTGTAGGGACCCCAGTGTCTCTGGTTCTTGTGCAAAAGAACAGAACAGTGCATTCAGTGCCAGTCGCAGCCGATGGTATGTGAATTGTAAAAGTGGGGTTGTGTTATGTGAACCCACGAAGTCTGTGAACTCCAGAAATGTTCCCTCTAGGTACAGGTCCCCTATCGACCCTATACCCAACGTGCCTAGCTGGGCAAGCGCCTTGGGCTCCTGCGTGACTGAGATTGCTGGGTACTCCAGAGTTTTCCCCTTCTCTGTTTGCTACCCACACACTCCTCTGCCATCAGTAATACCTCTCAGTACTGGATAAGACCGATATGACTATCACAGTACATACTGCTCCCATGAATATGACCATAAATGCTGCTTGAGTAGAAGTGACCATAAATGCTGCTGTCATTGATGTCACTGTACAAGATACTCCCATTGGTAGGATCATAAATGCTGCTTCAATTAAAATGGCCCTAAATGCTGCTGCTATGGGTACGACCATAAATCTGCTGTTATGGACTTGACTCTAGATTCTGCTCTAAACATAGATATTACATTGTGACATTTGGCGCACCAGAATTACAATCCGATTAGGAGTTGTGGTTAAGGGATTTCATCCACCTGTTTCCCTCCCTACAAAGACACACATATAATATATCCTCTTTACTTCCCACTCCCATGTGTAGCACACCCTTCTCAAATATGGGATAGGATCTACAGATTTGGACACGTGTGAGGCGAACGGGTTTATGAGGTTCGTTCCTATTCTTCTTAAGGGTGAACATGAGACACATTGGTTGCCCCTACCCCTCTTCCATCTAAGGAAGGGTTTTTTTCTACCAAGGCTGTGGGTGAGCTCTAGTGAAGCCCACACATCTGGGACTAGGTCCTTGTGGGATGCTAGGTGTCACCTGCACTGGTCGGTCACCCACTACCTTTATGCAGTCTCAAACTACTTCAAGGTGCACATCGCACATCAAGCGTGCTCCACCACCCAGTCTCGAAGACTCTTCAGGCTATAGACTGATATTTTGGGTTAATAGTTGATAACCATTTTCATGTATTTATAGAGATGGGCAAGCCACTGAAAACTCAAACCAGGCTTGAGCCAGATGCTTGGTCCTGGCTCAGCTAGAGGTCCTTTTGAAACCTCGAGCCCAAAAACAACCAAGCTTTCATAGAGATGATGAGGTCTAGTGGCTACAGCTGAAGATCATGTAAAATGGGGACCCAGGTTAAAGTTTTGGCTTGGACTCAGCGCCGGCGAATCCTGGCTATCTCCCTGTGCTGAAAAAAAAGTGTAACATAGTCTGTCTGTCCTTGGGCAAGGTTTGTGTTATGTAAAACTGCCACAAAAAACATGGATTCTACCTGTTACCCACCTCAAATAAAATCCCCTGAATTAAGGACAAAGGATTAGCTTTTGATCTTAGAAAGAGATACTTTCTAGTGGCTGAATGTTAGGAGGTGAAACTGGAATTTTAGGGTGTAAAACTGGAAAAAACTGACCACTGTTGTGCTATTCTAGGCAAATGATTTATTCTACACAAACCACCCTGACCCACATCATCAACACCTCCATCACGTCTGACACTTTCCAGGATGAATGTAAACTTTCAGAAATCAACACCCTCAAGAAGATCACAGTAGAGTCGAATCAACTGAGCAACTTCCGACCAATCTCTGTGCTCCCCTATCCAGCCAAAGTGATTGAGAAGGCAATAAAATAGCAACTGACAACCCACCTCGAACTTTACCATCTTCTAGACAACACACAATCAGGATTCAGAAATAACAACAGCACTGAATTAGCACTCAACGACATTTGAAACCTCCTGGACCAAGGAGAAACAGCGGCTCTCATCCTGCTCGACTTCTCCAAAACCTTTGACACTGTTTCCCACAACAACCTCATCAGAAGACTCCACGAGATTGGCATACAAGGATCTGCTTTCAAATGCATCTGTTCCTTCCTAACAATACGAACCCAAAGGATCAGGCTGCCACCCTTCACATCAGAAACCAAGAAACTGTAATGCAGTATCACAAAAGGATCATCCTTCAGCTCCACTCTTTCCAACACCACTCACCAACATCACAAGACATCACCGTCATCTCCTACGCTGATGACACCCAACTCATCCTCTCTGACGGACAAGACAAACACCACCAGACTCAAATTCACCTACTGTATTTCCATGGTAGCAGACTGGATACGAACCAACTGCCTGAAGCTCAACTCCAACAAGACAGAATTACTGGTCTTAAGAAACAAGACCTATGCATGGGATTCCACCTTGCGGCCATCGGAGCTAGAACCAACACCCACACCCACTGACTACGCAAGAAATCTAGGAATCATCTAGATGACAAGATCAACATGACGGCTCAAATCAATGCAGTGTGCACCTCCTGCTTACACATCCTACACAACTGCGAAAGACCTTCAAATGGTTACCTCAGAACACCAGACTGACTGTCGCACAAGCGCTCATTACCAGCAGTCTGGACTACAGCAACACTTTCTACCCCGTAATCTCCAAATAACTCCTATACAGACTCCAGACCATCCAGAATGCGGCCACAAGACTCACACGCTGCACCCACATCACAGCACACCTCAGAAAGTTTCACTGGCTCCCCATTCACAAGCGCAACCAAATTAAACTTCTCACACATACAAAGCCGTACACAACCAGAGTTCCTGAACAGCCACATACACTTTCACCAACTCACCAGACACCTATGCTCTCACTCGCATACATGCCCCGCATACGCAAAAGCAAAACTGGCATTAGCTCATACTCCTACATCACACCCAAGTCACGTCCCTTAACATATCAGAACCTCCTCCTCAGTTATTAAGTTCCACAAGAAGCTGAATACCTGCCTCTTCATATAAGCACTTTGGGACCACACACCTACTCACCTTGCCTGGATACCCTCTCAGGGGATTAGTGTGCTATACAAATCAACTGAATCCTGATAACATAACATTTCACAGAGACTCCATTTTTTTCATTGTCACATATGACAGCACCATCAAATTCATGAGGGCACAGGATGTGTACTGTACAAAAGCCTCTCTTGTGTTTGATGTAATGGCTAATAATGTTGCTACATCTATAATAAGAATCTAGGCCCCATATATTGGGAGCACATGAAAACTGACTTGCCTCTTTGTTCTCTAATAGCATGGTCATCAGAATGGGATCAGGAATGATTCTCAGTTCATGTATAAAAACTCTCACTTTTATTAAATGCCTCTCAAAGGAATGATATAATTTGACATACTAAGGTGAAATGAGTGTGCATGTTAAAGAAATACACTTTTTAAAAAATTTTGAAGACACCATATCATATTATGACATGATGTTTGTTGCATGATTTACTTGCCAAATATCTTCAAGACTTGGCTCTCTCATGGGCTCTTAGAGCCAGATCTGACCATTGGCTTGGTTCTGGCTGAGCTTTTCCTGTTAATTTGTTGGCTCATCAACCTCTTGTTATTTAGTGGCATTCATTGCAGTCGCTCAGCACCAAATTCTGTTGGGCATTTAAACAGATTCAAAATGACGCTGTTTCGATGTGTTATCAAGTTTCACTCTGAGCACCTGTAACATTTTCTCCCATTAATACGAATACATGCACAGGCCTTCGATGGGATCTAAGCACAACTGCAGGCCTTTGGCCTGCGTAGACCAATTGGAAATCCTGGATCACCAGATGGACAGCAATACTTGAACCATGTGCAAAGTTTTGAGTAGGGCTGAGTTTACGATTGCACACAGCAACATTGGTTACATAGCTGGTCTTTGCTTAGAGAGTGCTCTGGGCGAAACAAAATTTGGTGACTGCTCTCATTCGTCCTCTTTAACTGTCTGTGAGTTGAAAAAATGGGAGGTAATGGGAGAATGAGTGGGCAAGTCAAAGGAGAGCCATGAGAAGAAAAGCATTCGGGGATGTGACTGACCAGCATCGAAGATGGCCACTCACTTGTTGAGCTGTCACTCCTCGGTCCCGTTCCTGTCACAATCATCTGCCATCTGCCCTGGTTTTTCACTCTCCACCCTTCCACAGCACTCTTGGGCAGATGAGGCATCTGGGAGGACCACCATAGAAAATGAGGAGTCAACGGTTCATGCGAGTGAGCCGTTTGTGCAGCAGCCATGAGAGTGAGGTGGGCCGCACAGTCCTGCATCCACCTGGAAACTGTATGAAGAGTCACAAGGCAGCACGACTCTCCTACTGTCTATATGTTAGAGTCTAAAGCAGACCTTCGAGGGAGACTGCCTGACAGATCAGCCCTGGAGCACCCTTTCCGAGTTGGGTGGAAGATGAAGGCCACCGAGCCTGAGGGAAAAATTAATGCTAATGTATGCAGTGTGTGAAAATGCCAATGAGGTAAATCCTGACAAGGATCATTCACTAAAACCTAGCCGCGTTTGTGAACAGTGCCCCATATTTATCTCAATTGATGGTATAAGAGAACCAGAAAGTCATTTGATGGATCCTGAATTGGCCTAAACATGCTGACAGTCCTGGGAGGGGTAAACAGGGGACACTAGCCAGGGATTCCTGAATGTCACAGAGTGACAATACCTACTGCTTACTGCCGCCTCTCTATCTAAGAGACTGGGGGGGGACTCCACACGTTGCGACTGGCCCATCTGTCTGATCCCAGTTTCGTTGTATAATGCTTTTGAACAAGTGGTTCTAAGAGAGGTTTTTTATAAAATTGGAAGGATGGATGCCAAGCAAGGCAAGCTCATGTTTCAGCACAAAAAGACAAATAACTCATGCTTATGGCCTTGCTCCCTGCTGCTCATGCTATACACAAGCACCCCAAATGAACAACCAGACACTGACAATAAGGCAATCCTTCTAGATATGAAATGTAACCCTAGAGCAATAGACAGCAAAGTAGACCATTTGACAGCATGAATTGATCTTATGAAGGTACAGCTGGATAAGCACATTGATCGATTGGATGAAGTAGAGCACCGGATTTCCAGCTTGGAGGATGGAACTCCAGACATGCAAGCAGCAATCCAGAGAATGGAAAAGAATTGAGTAGAAATGCCATGAAGAAAGAGGACCTAGAGGTGCTATCATTCTGAAATAATAGTCACATAATGGGCGTTCCTGAAACTATCAACCAGGGCAAGCCAGAGACATACATTGAGACGCTCCTTGCCGATTGTTCAACGGAATCATCATTTGCAGATCTACTGTTGATTGAGCAAGCACACAGGTCCTTGGGCCAAAGAGCACCCTCAGTGCCCTTCCCAGGACGATTATGACTAGACTACTAAACTATTGCAACCAAAACACTGTACTTTGACGTGTGAAATAGAAGAGGACCCTTCGACACCAGGGCGGTGAATAGTCTTTCTATTTCTATCTGGACTTTACATTGGCTGTGCAGAAGGTGAGGAGAGCATTCAGTGAAGTCAGAAAGATACTTAGGGGAAGAATGTTAAATATGCCATGTTATACCCCGTTAGGCTGTCAGTTAAACATAATGATCACATATAGATATTTGCAAACCCAAGAGATACAATGAAATTTACCAAGTCTGTATCCATTTAATCAAGAAGATTACTGGATGATCATACACTCATAGATTGTACCTAGAAACCTGGGGCAAGAGATGTCTCAACCACTTAAGAACCATTTTGGACTTTCCAACGGTAACATCCCCCAGGAACCTTGCCTCCATTAAGGCTGCTAACAGCTGTTCTTTGAGAGTTAAAATTAATAGGTTATGGTCACTCTCAAATCTCTCTATGACACCAATGTCCACCAGCCATGGTCAGAAATCAAGGGAAAGCAGTATATAATCTATTCTGCTTTTAGCAGCCCCCCTATGAAAGCAGTAAGCCCTGTCTATGTCAGAAACAGATCTGCCATTGCTTGCTCAGACCATATGAGAGATCGTAAACAGAACCAATTGGGTAGCAACAGCAGAGCAGGATTTTAAAGGAGGGGCATTTAGTTCTGGAATGGCTATAGACACATCTTATGGTACTGGCCTTTGCTGTTAGTGCTAATATAGCTGGTGACTCAATTAACAGTTTCATAATGACCCAGCCAAGAGATACTTTTACCCATATCAAAAGTCACCCTGCAGGCCCACCAGAGGAGGAGAGAAGTGCATCCATGGGATATGTTGTGAACTCTGATCTATACAGAGGTTCTAAAGCGCATATTTCTTGGAACAAGCATAAGTGAAAGCTATCGATGTAAGCTCCCCATAATGGATCAACCAACTTACTACATATGCCTGCAATGTTCCAACAGATGACCTGCAGCTGACTGTCGAGATTACGACATTCCTGTGGAGTGACTCTGATAGAGACCCCTCCTCCGGGCGCGCAGACTGACAGCTCGAATGTCTTGGTATACGATCCTCTGCATCTACTAAAACAATTTCATCAAGTATCTGGACATATATAAACAGAGAAAAGCAGGCAGTCATTCAGGACAACTACAGGGCGGTCATGTAGAAGCTGAGTGGAGAAGTGGAGCACTGAATCACATTGCCTTTGTCCATGGTTGACTGAATTGCCCTTATTATTCTATTCTGCTGGTGCTCATAGGTTTCTGTACCTGTTTAAAAATATGCCTATCCCCCTAGGTAAAGTTTTTCTTCACAAAATTGAAATCACGTCATATTAGGTTCATATGGGGAGAGAAAACCCCTAGACTGATATGGTAAATTCTCATTTTACCATGTGACAATGAGGGTTGTAAGTCTCAGGGCGTGAGAGGTATTACCATTCAGCCAAACCACACTTTGTAACATATTTGTGTGACCCGCAGAGCTTGGCACTACACTTACCAATAGGGAGGGATCAGTTGGAGGTTGGAGTGTTACAGACTAGTAAAACAGTCCCTGAGACTAGACCATTGCATTTCATCCATACTGTTTGACGTACTAACTGGTTACTTTGGACCATGGTCAGAGTGCGGGGATTTCTGCATACACACTCCCCAGACATGGCTTTACTTGATAATCACAACCAGCCTCCTACGCTAGACAAGGGAGTCAAAACCAGGCTCCAAAGGCAAGTGTACTTAAAGATGGCCAACTATATATTGCTCACAAGTTTTTATCTCTAGACCAATTTCAAAGTGAAAGAGTGCTGACTCCTATTGATATATTTGATTACTATAGGCTGAGCCATGCTTTGGGGGCTCGATGACCATCATTCCAAGATGAACCAACAGAGTTCCCCTCTCTTGCTCAAATGATTGAAGATCCCATGGGAGAGGCTGGATTTCTAGACTATACAAATGATATACTTTTGGGCAGATTTAATAGGGGCTTGTATTGCGTTGGTTGAAGTTCTGTTTGCGGTCATGAAGAGCTCAAAACTTCAGGATTTCTCCTTAGACTTTAGAGGAGTGCACTCCGATGCCAACCAAGGGCCCAGGACCTGGGAAGGCACCTCTTGAAGATAATGGACTCACTCTTGAAGAGGGCAGCAGGGCTCAGGCTGGCCAGCCTACCTTTGTAGTCACTTCAGAGAGCTTGAGATGAAGGGGAGCAGGTCCAGTCTTTCTTCTCAGACAGTAGGGTAGGCCTCAGGCAGCAGGGCAATCCAATTGCAGCACAGCAGTCCTTTTTCTATAGCATCCGCAGGTCCAGGAGTGTACTTAAGAGTTGGTCTGAGGGACCAATATTTATACCTGGTGCCAGCTTTAAAGTGGGAGAAACTTCTAGACTTCCCGCCACATCTGGTTCTGGAACTTTCTTCCTTCCCCTGACATGGTCCCAGAATGTCTGGAGTCACAAAAGGTGTGTGGGAAGTTCTTTATGTGTGTGCTGAGGCTACTCCTTTGAAGTGCAAGTGTGGTAGGTGATATATCGGAATGAATTTTTCTAGAATTGGCATTTTCAGAATTGTGACTTAAAATCTGACTTTACCATTAAAGAGGATTTTAAATTATAATTCATTTGCGACCAAACATGGCATTTTAACCTGTTCCCAAACAAAGGCAATCACTTATTAAATGTAATACGGTAACCCAATGTTATCCTATGGAAGAGGTAGGCTTTGCAGTATTAATAAACAAATTTAGGAGGTTTTCACTAATAGGACATGTAAAACTTAAGAGTACATGTCCAGATGTTTAAATACACTGCACCCTGCCCTATGGGCTATTGCAGTGCCTACCCTAGGGGTCTCTTTTATGTATTAAAAAGGAAGATTTAGTCCTGGCAAAAGTGCTATTTGCCAGTTCGAAACAGAAGTTTAAAACTGCACCCAGGCTGCAATGGCAGGCCTGAGACATGTTTAAAAAGGTTACTTCATTGAATGTCACAAAAAGTGCTGCAGGCCCGATAGTAGCATTTAATTTACAGGCCTGGGTACATGTAGTACCACTTTACTAGGGACTTACAAGTAAATTAAATGGGTCAATTTGGTGGAAGTCAATTTTACCATGTTTAAAGGAGAAAGCACAAGCACTTTGGCACTGGTTACATTGATAAAGTGCACAGAGGCCTAAATGTCATCAAAAACATTTTAAAAAAACAGGACGTGTGAAGGTAAAAACTTTGGGGGGTGGCCCTGCAGAGAGGACCAAGTTCAACAATGGGCTACTCTTTATTTCTCCTGTTTTACATTAAAGGTAAATGCTTTGTCTTCCATTCTTGGCATATGAGGTTGGAGGATGGTGGCAGGCAGAAGACACAGCAAGTCAATTGTCATGTGCACCCTATATATGGCTCAGATTGATCGTATAGTGTACCTAGTAGAGTGGGCTGGAATGCCAAATGCAGTGTTCAACTTGCATTTTTTTGATAATGGTCAAAGTGGGCTAAAAGTGTCTGCGTATACAATAATGGTATGCTAGGTAGGTTGGGAAGTTCAACAATGTCAATGTTTTGAGATTTGCAATTATAGTTTATAGCATTTTTAGTGCAATGCACAAACTGTACTCTGCTCATGGTGGTGCCACATTTAATATACCTAGCTTGTAGCACTTAGGAACTTATTTACAAGCCCCCTGCGCTGCCAGAGCATCATTTTTGTGACTCTCTGGTGGATCAAATATTGAAATCATATATATGGGGCCAAGCAAAGCCACTTTGCATGGCTTTAAATGGCCTCATAGATATAGAGTAAGGCAAGGCAGCACAAATTGTTGCACTGCCCTACTCTGCGCTCGGGAGGCATTCCATGGGCGTTGCGGTGGGTGTTTCCACTCAACACCCATGGATTTTGACACTTCCCCAGATTTACAAGAGCATGTAAACTTGGGGAAGTGCCAAAACCTTACACCTCGAGGAGAAATAACTTTATTTCTCCTAATGTATTCCTCTTTCCATATGTGCTGCCTTTTGCAGCACACATTAAAAGAGAAAAACACATCTCAGGATTGTTTTTTTGCAGGAAGGTGCCCCTTCCTGCACAAAAACAAGCCTGCAGCCAACACAGGCACCCTTGCACCATGGTGCAAGGGTGCCTGCATTGGCACTAGTCTGTGGAAACGACACCAGCACTGGGGGTTAGAACAGGAATGCACCATAATTGATTAATAAGGTGCATTCCTGCCCTTTCACTTTGACATAGGGCAGCACAGCAAGGTGACTTGCTGCGCTGCCCTACGTCAAATCCCCATAAATGAGGCTGTTTGTGGCTTGTCTACTGCAGTTAGTTAGTCACCAAATGACATCCACATTTGAGCTTTTAATTCCTTCGGGCAGGGAACTCCAGTCACAGACTGATTTCAGTTGTTAAATCTCGTAATGCACTCAAATGTACTCATGACAGACCTGCTAAGCATATGTGGGAGGTCTTAAGATCTGATGTCACATCATGTGATGTCGCTTCCTGTGAGATCATAGGCCGTGATGCCACTTCCTATGGTGTCACACGCGATGTCACTCACCTTGATGTCACTTGCATACTGCCTATTTTGTTCAGGAATTGTGCCCTGGCATTTCATTTATCTAATCCTTTTATCAAGCCTCTCCCTCGCATCTCTCCACTGCACCTGTATCCTGGGTCAGTCATCCATAGTCTATGTTTGGATTTCAGTATCATCACCACTTTCCTCCTGGTCATCAGGGGAATATATTTGGTAAATCCCAGATGGATCAGCCAAGCGGTGAAACCTAATGGGTGTCCAACTATTTTGCCAATACTTCATATGACTTCCCCCCAATACTTCTCCACTAAGGGGCACTCCCATGCTAAGTGGAAAAAGCTCATGGGGGTTCCCTTTTACATTGATCACATTGGAAGGGTTTTGTTGGGGTTGTTTCTGTGCAAAACACTGGGAAAGCAGTACAACCTATTTAAAAACTTGAAATCTATTAGTTTGTGTCTATAGTTAAAAGAGATCACTTTAGTTCCCTTAGGTCTGCCTTCATTTTCGCTACAATCAAATTTGCAGCCACCTCAACAGATCCAGGGACAGATTTGCTAAGAAGTCACGCAATGCAAGGCAGTAAATTAACTTGCTGCTCTGCGTTGCATGACAGGAAGAGAGCAGAAATGTGCTGTATCTGCTAAGATATGATTTTTTCTACTCTTTCCCTGTGCTGGCATACTGTGTGCTGCCTTGCACCAACAAAAGCACCCTTGCGCCACGGTGCAAGGGTGCCTGCATTACAGGCAAAATTGCTTTGTGCAGGAAGTGATAACTTCCTTCACAAAATCCTTGGAGGCATGTTCCTCTTTCTACATGTGCTAAAGAATGCGCAAGCCCTTAAGTGGGATTTATTAGGCCACACAAAGCCACTTTGCAAGACACTGCGTGGTTTAGTAAAATCTAGGGTAACGCAAGGCAGCTTCAATTGCTGCCTTGCCTTACTCTGTGTTGAGAAGGCGTTCCATGGGTGGAGCATGGGCGTTCCAATGCATTTACCCATGGATTTTGATGCAATTCCACATTTACTAATATCAGTAAACCTGGAATTGTATCAAAATGGTATGCCTTCCCAAGTGAGGCGTAACGAGAAGAAACATCTATTTTTCTTCTCGTTATTTCCTCTTTCCATGTGTGCTGAAAAGGGGTAAGAGTGCCCCATGTCTGGAACTGGACTTGTCTGTCACCAGCTATTCCACAGGGCAGGAGGCAAAGTCAAACGATTGGAATTTCTCTGCAAAATAATATGTATAATTTTACATATAAATTAAAAAACAAGTCACAGTACCGCCCCAGCTACTGTTACCACACGGGGTGCTGTGAATAATTATGTATTACTAGTTGTTTGGTACCACAGTAACTTTGAGCAGAAAGATATTATACATTTTTTAATTTATTTCATGGGAGGGTCCCTGTGGGCCAGGTTATGACCATCCTGCTCCCTTGTGTGTGTTTTCAAAAACATTTTCAGGACTTGGACTGAGTCTCTGAGTCTTGTAATGGTGGCTGCAACATTTTCCTCAGTCTTGCAGCCAGCCAATCAAACCTTTGGTACCACTGGACAATTCCCAGTCCAGCTGTACCTAAAAGCCCAAGAAAAAAAAAGCTCCCTGGTCCGATCAGAAGGCCTCATTTTGTTTTTTATTACAGTCCCTCAGGACGCTTGTGAGACCAACCATAAACATATCACTATCTTTTTAATTGCATCATTACCACCTTATGCACCTCTATAAATGTGAATTTCTCAAACACAGCTGAACTGATTTATACCAAACAACAAAAAGCACAGCTTCTGAAAAATGATTTCACTCTCTGCCTAATTTGGTGCAATTCCTTAAAGCCGTTTTTTCTGTATCACTTCTCAAAATTTCCTATAAAATTAACATTGGAAAATACCGTTATGGGATCCCCCTTTTTCACGGCCACCACTTAAAAGATCACCCCAAAACTTTCTATGGTGGATGAATATTTTTTTTTTTTGTGTAAAGTTTCGTGAAGATTCTTCAAAAAGGGCCAAAGTTATTCGCTAAACAAAAATCCTTTTCCAATGGAAATTCTGACCTTACTATTACAAATTAGTGACCGCCACTGTGTAATATATGGATAGATATAGATTTATATATAAAAGTAAAAATCAGTTTATTTATTTTACCCCTCTTTAGCAACTAAGACGGCGACGCAAGCACTCCAGCACAAAAAGAGCATTTATTTCTGTGAATGGAACGACCTCATTACGTTCCTGAAAATAAATGAGCTTTGTTCAAAGTAAATCAAGCTCATTTCAGAGTCATAACCTCATAAAGCATTAATGCCATTCACATAATTAAATGCACTTATGGACCAGAGTGCAGTATTAATCTAAATATATTAATATTATACTGGCAACGCTAGTAGCAGGGAAGTTATGGGTTGGATTTAGAGTTTGGAGGAGAGGATACTATGCTGCAACAGCGACGGAGTACCCTCTCCACCAAACTGAAGGTTCACCTGTCTCATTTAGAGTCAGGTGGACCTTAAGTATATATATGACAAAGACTACTTCATCCCTGCCACTGAAATACACCTCCGAAAGCCTGAAAGAGTAATGGCCATCTGAGGTTTTGCCATTTGTCTGCTTGTCCTATTTAGAGTGGGTGGACAGATGGCAAGTTTTCACTGTTCGTCACGGCCAGGTAAATCCTGGTGATAAGGACCCTGAAAACTGTAAAATGACCCCCATGCCAAGGGAGAAAACTCCCATGTTGAAGGGGGCAACATTTTTTTTTATATTCAAAAACAAAATGCAGCTTTGGGATTTTATTTTTGAAAATAAAAAAAACATTGAACGTTTGGTATATGACTCCATCATGTTGATGGAGCCATCCATCAAACTTTCAGTGCATTTAGAGAATAATTTTGATGGCAGTTCCTGTAAATGCAAAAAATGTCTGCTGGTCCAGCGAACATCTCTAAATTTGGTGGTGTAGTTCCCTCGCCATGACGGGAGTGAAGTTTTCCACCATGGCAACAGTACTTAATCCATCCACTAAAGTCAAATTCAGGCACATTGATCGGTCAAAGTTTCATAAGAAAGGCATTTTTTGTTTCTTTAATAATGTTCCTTCCATTTGACAAATCTGCATAAAACGTTCCAAAGAATGTTTACCTGCTTTGGCTCCTTCAAGGAAAGTTTCAGGCATATTTATTAAGCAGGACCAAGAAATAGGAAGGGTCCATTTTAGTTCCCATAGGAAATGTTGCTCTCCGAAACTGAAAACATGACTGAATGGATGTACGCCAACTGAGAAAGTATGTTTTTTATTATTTAGTGTAAATCCATTTAGCCATTTTTGAGAAATTCGCATTTACAAAAGTGCTCAGGGTAGGCATAAATGGGTTAATGCTGGTTAAAAGTAGAATGATCTCAAGCCCTGGAACCAGTGCTTAATTTGTGCTGGTGGTTTCTGGTGCTCGGCACCAGCACTTAATTGTCAGCACCGGCTCTAATGACATTCCACCACATGGTGACGTTTTCTTTTTCATTTGAGATCAGCACAACAGCAGTGTTTATTAAGTCAATATACATTGAAAATGAATAATACCAGTCTCTCATGACATTATTATACATTTGTGTGGCCTGAAATAGTCTGAATTGTCACACTTGTAGGAGTGCTATGGTTAGGTGTTCTCCTAGTAATGCGATTGGCAGTGCTGGCAGGGTATGGGTGGTGCAGGCTGCAGTGGTCTTCCGAGAAGAGCCCTGGCACCTAATGTTTTACAAATTAAGCACTGCCTGGAACAGATATACAATGTATAGAGAAATACTTGATGCTAATACGCAAAATCTAACAACTCACACACTATCTGATAGACACCGGCTTCCTTCACAAGTTATGGAGCTGCCCTTGATTGGTGCAATTCTGGACAACTTTTTTATCTGAGAATGAGCGAATGTTGAATAGTAGGACACTATACTTGTTGTAGATCTGTCTATTCGAGGCATACATCCGACAGAAAAAGAGGAAGACAGGCAATAGATTCTTTGACCTGGCAATGGTCCTTGCTAGAAGTAAAATGGCACTACACTAGCATTCATCTGAGGGGCCACCACACATTAGGTGGAAGAAAGCAGTGGAGCACTAGGCATTAGTGGATGGAGCTGCACTGCGCAATGAAGAACGTTGGGTAGTGCATAAAAAGCCAATGGTGGACATGTAAATGGAGGTAGTTGAAGCCATTATGGCTACTGAAAACTGATTCATCTCTCTATAAAAGCAAGGGATGGTCAAAATAACCTCATCCTTGCAGAGAACATCTCACAGCCAAATCATGATGCCCTGAGTTAAGAAATATTTGCTGCACAATTCCTATGGGCTGTTTACTCGGTGAAGATATGCAGAAAAGCTTGAGGGAATGTAAAGGAAAAATACAGACAAGTTAAATAAAATGTAAACGGTTGGTGCGCTGGTTATTGTTGCTTGTTGTTGTAAAGCACTGAATGACCATAGCCCATTCAACAATATGTATGCAGCAGATTGTTGTATGACAAAAAAAATATATATATTTATTTAAAAAATGCTGGCTAAAAGTTAATGATATCTGGAGGATTGCTATCCAGATATGCTCCGATTGGCACATTTGAAGTGGATGGGTGGATCCTGATTGGCTGGGCACTGCATGGAGAATAAATTGTGGCAGCCATTGCTGGACTCCTGGCAAACAAAAAATGAAAAGCCACTTAAAATGGCATAGTGGGAACACCTTAACCGTCAGGACCATGTGAAAAGGGCCAGGAGGCTTGTAGAGACCCCTTCCTGGTGGGTAAAGCAGGCCAACAGGAAGACAAGGACACTAAAAGTGTCAAAAAGGTCCACTGAAAGAAGCTCAGTCCCTTTGAGGGACCAGCCGGGGAGCCAGATCCAGCTATGAATAGCGTACTCCCAATTTTCTATGAAATATTCCAAGGGCTGGTATTTCCCCAGGGGCCCATCTAGAAGAAAGTGGCCTGGGGGCACACATGTGCCCCTCCTATGGTGTTGATTGATGTCCCCGAGGCCCCCATCAGCCCAGGGGCTAACGACAAGACATAATCCAAAAAGTCAGGAATAAGGTGAGCATCATTATGCTTGCTTCTATCCTGTATACAGGGCTCCCCATCTCCCTGGGTACAAAGAAGGTAGCCTGGAGGCACCCGGGACAGCCAGAGCCCCAGGAACTCCCCGTGCCCATGTTTGTAGGGTGGCGGGCACACTCAATCAGATGTTCCCACCTTGTGTAAGGCACATACAAAGAAGAAGAGAGAACTCCTCGTTCCCATGCTGGCACTGTGGAGTTCAGCCAGGCATGAGGGCATCAGCAGGGGCTGCTGGGGATTTGGGACTCCCCTCATGGCCCAAACAAATGTAAAGCATGTGCATGCCCCAAATGGGACCAGGGCACCATTAAACAAATCAAAAAAAGAGAAAAGTGCGCTTTTCCCCCAGCTGCCATATCAAATGACTGCAACCAGCTCGGATCTGATGTGCTTGATGTGCCCTATAAGCCCTTACGAAGGTGTTTTAAAATGTGCATATTGGTTCTCCTGGTGCATCATAAAGGATAGGGCCCCACCTAACACTAAGTGTTTCTGGGCCTGCCAGGAGTGCAGCCGTCTCCACAGGAGCCCCCATAGTATTTATTTGAAGTTGCCCTAAGTCATCTAGGGAGTTAAAATGGTGACTCCAGGAGAGTTTTCAAACAGTTTTAAGCATTTGTAGAGCTTGGAATTTTGCTTATAGGCTTTAGGGTGCAGGGCCTTCTGTTGGTGGGAAGGAGGAGAGGCTAAGACTGCACTTATTTGTATTGTATTGTAATTATAATGCTTTATTAACACTGAAAAAAATTGAAAATTATGTGTTTTATGTCTTAATGAAGGTCATAGGAATGTTTTATTGGTTATCACCAGGTTTAATGTAAGTCTTTATTTGTTCTAATGAATGTCATTGTAAGACTGTACCATCCTTAACACTTTTAATGGTATTGTGTGACTTATTTTGATTTTAGTAATGCAACAACACTCTGACAAAGGCAGTAGGTTCTCCTTTTGATAACAACACCAGGTTATGTTGTGTTTTGTATATGTGGGGGTGTTGAGGTCTTGTCGTTTAGGGTTCGCTAGGTGTGTGGACTGTTAGGAGGGTGTCTCCATAAGTGATTCCACCTGAGTTTTTGTATATATTTGTAAGTTAATGCATAGTATTAAGTAGTGTGCCCCATAAGCCTTTTATATATTCTGCTTGTGGTGCCCCAGAGAGGGCAGGGGCATAACCAACGTGTTCCTAAATGTTTGTGGATGCCAGAAGTGTGGCTGACCAACCAGACAGGAGCAACCATTAAAGTATTTTTAAAGTTCCCTAAGGGTCTGATTACAAGTTTGGCAGTCCTGGAGCAGGCTGCCACACCAGTGCCACACTCCAGGACTGCCAAACTCGTAGTCAGATCACACCCGCCAGATTAGGAGTTTTCTCCTGGTCTGGCGGGCGGTCCTTTGGCATTCCCAAGGTGGTGCCTATTAAGAAGGAACCACAATGGGAATGCCAAATCCCATTCCTGCATGGCATGGACTGTAAAGTCCATGCAGTGCAGGAAAGGGGGTGCATGCAGACAGGGGAGCACACCATGTGCCCACCTGTATGCATCCCATGGCCCTGAGGCTACAGGGGGCCCTTTAGGGCCCGCTAAGTATCCTCACTATTGCACTTTTAATGATGGACTCCCCACCATTGAAAGTGAGGCGGTCAGGAAACTCCTAATAGGCTTGACGGTGTCTCAGTAGCCCCCCCAAGCATATTTGGGCCTCTGACCGCCGCGCCCCCGCCACGGGATCCATGATCCCCGGCTGTTACAGCAGTCCTGTGGTGGTCCCATTGCCATATGTGCAATACGGCGGGCGGACCACCAATCTGATGGTCCAGTGACCGCCACCATGGGTTTGGTGGTCCGATGGGCCGCCAAACTAGTAATCAGGCCCTGAGTCTCGTAGGGAGACCCCAATAGATTTTTCACAAACTTTCAAGTACTCATATTGCATGGGTGTTTGACTTGACTCTCTCTGCAGGCTCATCCCCAAAGTTTTTGCTTTCAAACTCGTTTTCTGAACCTGTTTTTCTTGGCTTTTAAGACTCTACACACTTTACCACTGCTAACCAGTGCTAAAGTGCTTATGCTCTCGCCATTAAACATAGTATAATTACACCCAATTGGCACATTTAATTTACTCATAAGTCCCTAGTAAAGTGGTACTATAATGTACCCAGAACCTGTAAATCAAGTGGCATTAGTGGGCCTGCAGCACTTATTGTGCAACCCACTAAAGTAACCTTGTCAAATATATCCCAGACCTGCCATTGCAGTCTGTGTGTCTAGTTTTAAACTGCCATTTTGACCTGGCAAAATAAATCTTTTTCCAGGCCTAAACCTTCCTTTTTAACACACAAAAGTCACCCCTAGGGCAGGCCCTAAACAGCCCACAGGGCAAGGAGCAGTGTATTCAAAAAGTTGGACATATACTTATAACGTTTACATTTCCTGGTAGTGACAAACACCCAAATTCATTGTTCACTATTGCAAGGCCTACCTTTCTCATAGGATAGCATTATTCCATAAAAAAAATTATAACTTTCAATTGGGAGCAAGTAGGGAAGTTGAGTCAAGCGTGTAAAGAATTGTAATTTAAAACTCTCTTTAATGGTAAAGTTGCATTATAAGTCACAATTCTAAAAATGGCAGTTTTAGAAAGTTGCCATCTCCTTGTGCCAACCATTTCGTGCCTGCAGCCTGTATCCTGGGTCACTTGAGTAGCTGGATGTGCCACTTCTATCAGAATGAGGGGGAGAAACTCTCACCTACCACACTTGCACTTCACAAACGCTCTGCCTCAGCACACTCATAAAGGGTTTCACACTAGTCTTTTGGGTCCCCAGACAAGCTGGGCCGAAGCAGGGAGGCAGGAAATCCCAGACACCTCTGTAAGAGGGAAACCCCAGAAGCTTCTCTCACTTCAACGTGCGCAGCCGTCATAGCAAGGGGACCCGCAGACCCAACTCTTCAATACACCTCTGGACCTGTGGAAGACTCAGAAGGACTGCTGTGCTGCTCTGCTGCAAGAAGGACTGCTACTTTGCTGCTTTCCTACTTCGCTGCCTGCTGCCTCACTGTAAAGGACTGGACCTGCATCTTGAACCCAGGACCACCAGAGTGACTCCAAGGACTAGTTGGCTGGCCTCTTGATCACAGCCTCAGCGAGAGAAAAGGCTCCAATCACCTTGGACCCAGCATCTGGAGTCTGTCTGCTGGGAGTCCATCCCCTCACGTGGTGCCACCCCAGTCCTGGAACCTTGGAAGTAGGCCTGAAGGAGTTCTTCCAGCCCAGCTGTGGTCATTTGGGCAGAACCAATGCAGGATCCTGCAGCTGTTCATAACTGCCGCTGCCAACACCTCCTTGATGAAGGATTTCACATCGCAGGCGGCAAACTCCTTGGAAACAAATTTGCAGCCACCTCAACAGATCCAGGGACAGATTTGCTAAGAAGTCACGCAATGCAAGGCAGTAAATTAACTTGCTGCTCTGCGTTGCATGACAGGAAGAGAGCAGAAATGTGCTGTATCTGCTAAGATATGATTTTGTTCTACTCTTTCCCTGTGCTGGCATACTGTGTGCTGCCTAGCACCAACAAAAGCACCCTTGCGCCACAGTGCAAGGGGGCCTGCATTGCAGGAAAAATTGCTTTGTGCAGGAAGTGATAACTTCCTTCACAAAATCCTTGGAGGCATGTTCCTCTTTCGACATGTGCTAAAGAATGCGCAAGCCCTTAAGTGGGATTTATTAAGCCACACAAAGCCACTTTGCAAGACACTGCGTGGTTTAATAAAATCTAGGGTAACGCAAGGCAGCATAAATTGCTGCCTTGCCTTACTCTGCGTTGAGAAGGCGTTCCATGGGTGGAGCATGGGCGTTCCAATGCATTTACGCATGGATTTAGATGCAATTCCACATTTACTAATATCAGTAAACCTGGTATTGTATCAAAATGGTATGCCTTCCCAAGTGAGGCGTAACGAGAAGAAACATCTTTTTTTCTTCTCGTTATTTCCTCTTTCCATGTGTGCTGAAAATGGGTAAGAGTGCCCCATGTCTGGAACTGGACTTGCCTGTCACCAGCTATTCTACAGGGCAGGAGGCAAAGTCAAACGATTGGAATTTCTCTGCAAAATAATATGTATAATTTTACATATAAATTAAAAAAAACGTCATAGTACCTCCCCAGCTACTGTGTTACCACACGGGGTGCTGTGAATAATTATGTATTACTAGTTGTTTGGTACCACAGTAACTTTGAGCAGAAAGATATTATACATTTTTTAATTTATTTCATGGGAGGGTCCCTGTGGGCCAGGTTATGACCATCCTGCTCCCTTGTGTGTGTTTTCAAAAACATTTTCAGGACTTGGACTGAGTCTCTGAGTCTTGTAATGGTGGCTGCAACATTTTCCTCAGTCTTGCAGCCAGCCAATCAAACCTTTGGTACCACTGGACAATTCCCAGTCCAGCTGTACCTAAAAGCCCAAGAAAAAAAAAAGCTCCCTGGTCCGATCAGAAGGCCTCATTTTGTTTTTTATTACAGTCCCTCAGGACGCTTGTGAGACCAACCATAAACATATCACTATCTTTTTAATTGCATCATTACCACCTTATGCACCTCTATAAATGTGAATTTCTCAAACACAGCTGAACTGATTTATACCAAACAACAAAAAGCACAGCTTCTGAAAAATGATTTCACTCTCTGCCTAATTTGGTGCAATTCCTTAAAGCCGTTTTTTCTGTATCACTCCCCAAAATTTCCTATACAATTAACATTGGAAAATACCGTTAGGGGATCCCCCTTTTTCATGGCCACCACTTAAAAGATCACCCCAAAACTTTCTGTGGTGGATGAATATATATATATTTTTTTTGTGTAAAGTTTCGTGAAGATTCTTCAAAAAGGGCCAAAGTCATTAGCTGAACAAAAAATCCTTTTCCAATGGAAATTCTGACCTTACTATACCAAATTAGTGACCGCCACTGTGTAATATATGGATAGATATATAGATTTATATATAAAAGTAAAAATCAGTTTATTTATTTTACCCCTCTTTAGCAACAAAGATGGCGACGCAAGCACTCCAGCACAAAAAGCGCATTTATTTCTGTGAATGGAACGACCTCATTACGTTCCTGAAAATAAATGAGCTTTGTTCAAAGTAAATCAAGCTCATTTCAGAGTCATAACCTCATAAAGCATTAATGCCATTCACATAATTAAATGCACTTATGGACCAGAGTGCAGTATTAATCTAAATATATTAATATTATACTGGCAACGCTAGTAGCAGGGAAGTTATGGGTTGGATTTAGAGTTTGGAGGAGAGGATACTATGCTGCAACAGCGACGGAGTACCCTCTCCACCAAACTGAAGGTTCACCTGCCTCATTTAGAGTCAGGTGGACCTTAAGTATATATATGACAAAGACTACTTCATCTCTGCCACTAAAATACACCTCCGAAAGCCTGAAAGAGTAATGGCCATCTGAGGTTTTGCCATTTGTCTGCTTGTCCTATTTAGAGTGGGTGGACAGATGGCAAGTTTTCACTGTCCGTCACGGCCAGGTAAATCCTGGTGATAAGGACCCTGAAAACTGTAAAATGACCCCCATGCCAAGGGAGAAAACTCCCATGTTGAAGGGGGCAACATTTTCTTTTTATGTTCAAAAACAAAATGCAGCTTTGGGATTTTATTTTTGAAAATAAAAAAAACATTGAACGTTTGGTATATGGCTCCATCATGTTGATGGAGCCATCCATCAAACTTTCAGTGCATTTAGAGAATAATTTTGATGGCAGTTCCTGTAAATGCAAAAAATGTCCGCTGGTCCAGCGAACATCTCTAAATTTGGTGGTGTAGTTCCTCGCCATGACGGGAGTGAAGTTTTCCACCATGGCAACAGTACTTAATCCATCCACTAAAGTCAAATTCAGGCACATTGATCTGTCAAAGTTTCATAAGAAAGGCATTTTTTGTTTCTTTAATAATGTTCCTTCCATTTGACAAATCTGCATAAAACGTTCCAAAGAATGTTTACCTGCTTTGACTCCTTCAAGGAAAGTTTCAGGCTTATTTATTAAGCAGGACCAAGAAATAGGAAGGGTCCATTTTAGTTCCCATAGGAAATTTTGCTCTCCGATACAGAAAACATGACTGAATGGATGTACACCAACTGAGAAAGTATGTTTTTTATTATTTAGTGTAAATCCATTTAGCCATTTTTGAGAAATTAGCATTTACAAAGGTGCTCAGGGTAGGCATAAATGGGTTAATGCTGGTTAAAAGTAGAATGATCTCAAGCCCTGGAACCAGTGTTTAATTTGTGCTGGTGGTTTCTGGTGCTGGGCACCGGCACTTAATTGTCAGCACCGGCTCTAATGACATTCCACCACATGGTGACGTTTTCTTTTTCATTTGAGATCAGCACAACAGCAGTGTTTATTAAGTCAATATACATTGAAAATGAATAATACCAGCCTTTCATGACATTATTATACCTTTGTGTGGCCTGAAATAGTCTGAATTGTCACACTTGTAGGAGTGCTATGGTTAGGTGTCCTCCTAGTAATGCCATTGGCAGTGCTGGCAGGGTATGGGTGGTGCAGGCTGCAGTGGCCTTCCGAGAAGAGCCCTGGCACCTAATGGTTTACAAATTAAGCACTGCCTGGAACAGATATACAATGTATAGAGAAATACTTGATGCTAATACGCAAAATCTAACAACTCACACACTATCTGATAGACACCGGCTTCCTCCTCAAGTTTTGGAGCTGCCCTTGATTGGTACAATTCTGGACAACTCTTTTATCTGAGAATGAGCGAATGTTGAATAGGAGGACACTATACTTGTTGTAGATCTGTCTATTCGAGGCATACATCCGACAGAAAAAGAGGAAGACAGGCAATAGATTCTTTGGCCTGGCAATGGTCCTTGCTAGAAGTAAAATGGCACTACACTAGCATTCATCTGAGGGGCCACCACACATTAGGTGGAAGAAAGCAGTGGAGCACTAGGCGTTAGTGGATGGAGCTGCACTGCGCAATGAAGAACGTTGGGTAGTGCAGAAAAAGCCAATGGTGGACGTGTAAATGGAGGTAGGTGAAGCCATTATGGCTACTGAAAACTGATTCATCTCTCGATAAAAGCAAGGGATGGTCAAAATAACCTCATCCTTGAAGAGAATCTCACAGCCAAATCATGATGCCCTGAGTTAAGAAATCTTTGCGGCACAATTCCTATCGGCTGTTTACTCGGTGAAGATATGCGGAAAAGCTTGAGGGAATGTAAAGGAAAAATACAGACAAGTTAAATAAAATAAAAACGGTTGCTGCGCTGGTTATTGTTGTTTGTTGTTGTAAAGCACTGAATGACCATGGTCCAGGAAATGTGTATACCTATAGCTATCCTTCTGTATGTAATCATTGATAATGTAGCTACGAACCCATTCAACAATATGTATGCAGCAGATTGTTGTTCAACAAAAAAAGTTAATAAAAATATTTATTAAAAAAATGCTAGTTAAATGTTAATGATATCTGGAGCATTGGTATCCAGATATGCTCTGATTGGCACATTTGAAGTGGATGGGTGGATCCTGATTGACTGGGCACTGCATGGAGAATATATTGTGGCAGTCATTGCTGTACTCCTGGCAAAAAAAATTAAATGCCACTTAAAAGGGCATGGTGGGTACACCTTGACCCTCAGAACCATGTGAAAAGGGCCAGGAGGCTTCTAGAGACACCTTCCTGCATTGATAAAGTGCACAGAGGCCTAAATGTCATCAAAACATTTTCAGAAAACAGGACGTGAGAAGGTAAAAACTTTGGGGGTGACCCCGCAGAGAGGATCAAGTCCAACAATGGGCTACTCTTAATTTCTCCTGTTTTACATTAAAGGTAAATGCTTTGTCTTTAATTCTTGGCATATGAGGTTGGAGGATGGGTGGCAGGAAGAAGACACAGCAAGTCAATTGTCATGTGCACCCTATATATGGCTTACATTGATGGAATAGTGTACCTAGAGGAGTGGGCTGGAATGCCAAATGCAGTGTTCAACTTGCATTTTTTTGATAATGGTCAAAGTGGGCTAAAATTGTCAGATTATACAATAGTGGTATGATAGGTTATGTACATTTTTTGTTTTGATATTCAGACTTATAGTTTATAGCATTTTTAGTGCAATGTACATACTGTACTCTGCTCTTGGTGCCGCGTTTAGTATACCTTACTTGTAGCACTTAGGGGCTTATTTACAAGCTCCCTGTGCCCCGGAGCAATCATTATTATTAGTGCTTTATTTCGATATCAAATATCATAAAAGCATCCAGTAAAAAATAACCATGTTACAAGAGTACAGTTTTTACAAATATTGCATATATACCCAAAACATGAAAGAACACTTATTCTCAGCAACACGATTAAAAGTTTGTCTAGCTCTACATAATAAAAACAGCTTAAAAATTTGTTTGTAAAAAAACCATATACAGTATATAGTAGTGTGCCCCATAAGCCTTTTATATATTCTGCTTGTGGTGCCCCAGAGAGGGCAGTGGCACAAATAAAGTGTTCCTAAATGTTTGAGGCTGCCAGGAGTGTGGCTGGCCAACCAGACAGGAGCAACCATTAGAGTTTCGTGGTCCTGGAGCAGGTTGCCATGCCAGTGCCATGCTCCAGGACCACCAAACTCCTAGTGATACCACCCACCAGATTAGGAGTTTTCTCCTGGTCTGGCAGACAGTCCTTTGGCATTCCCACGGTGCTGCCTATTAAGAAGGAACCGCAATGGGAACGCGAAAACCCTTTCCTGCATGGCATGGACTGTAAAGTCCATGCAGTGCAGGAAAGGAGGTGCATGCAGACAGGGGGTCACACCATGTGTCCGCCTGTATGCATCCCAAGGCCTTGAGGCCCCCTAAGGTTCTTCACCACTGCACTTTTAATGGCAGGCTCCCCTCCATTCAATCAGTCAATCAATCAGGGGGTTTAGAGCGCACTACTCACCCGTGAGGGTCTCAAGGCGCTGGGGGGGTGCAGCTCCGGATCAGACGAAAAGCCAGGTCTAGAGGCTCTTCCTGAAGGTGTGCAGAGTAGGGGAGCGGCTGATGTTGACTGGGAGCTTGTTCCAGGCTCTGGCTGCGGTGTAGGAAAAGGCTCTTCCACCCGCTCTGGATCTGCAGATGCACGGGGTTTCTGCTAGGGTGAGGTCGGCGGAGCGGAGGTTCCTTTTGGGTACATGGAAGGAGACTCTTTCGTTGAGGTATTTGGGTCCGATGTTGTGGAGGGATTTGTAGGCATGGGTGAGTAGCTTGAAGGTGACTCTCTTTTCGACGGGGAGCCAGTGGAGGTCTCACAGGTGCTGAGTTAAGTGCTCATGTCATGGGGTGCCGAGGATGAGTCTGGCCGTGGTGTTCTGGATGAGCTGAAGTTTTCGTAGCAGCGATTTGTTGATTCCTGCGTAGAGGGCGTTTCCGTAGTTCAGTCTGCTTGTTATGAGTGCCTGGGTGACGGTCTTTCTGGCTTCGGGGGGGATCCACTTGAAGGTCTTGCGGAGGATGCGGAGGGTGTAGAAGAAGGTGGATGCGACAGTGTTGATCTGTCGGGTCATGGTGAGGGAGGAGTCGAGTATGATGCCGAGGTTCTGGGCGTGGTCCTTGGGGGTAGGGGGATGCCGAGGGCGGAGGGCCACTAGGAGTTGTCCCAAGCTAAGGGGGTGGGTCTAAGGACAAGGACTTCTGTCTTCTCCGAGTTGAGTTTCACATTGAAAGTGAGGCGATCAGGGAACTCCTAATATGGTTGGTGGTGTCTCAGTATCCCCGCCAAGCATATTTGGGACTTTGACCGCCACGCCACCGCCACGGGATCCATGATCCCCAGCAGTTGGGGCAGTCCTGTGGTGGTCCCCCTGCCGTATGTGTAATACGGCAGGTGGACCACCAGTCTGACGGTACAGTGACCGCCACCACGGGTTCGCTGGTCTGATGGACCACCAAACTAGTAATCAGGCCCTGAGTCTTGTAGGGAGAGTTTTCACAAACTTTCAAGTACTCCTATTGATTGGGTGTTTGACGTGACTCTCTCTGCAGGCTCATCCTCAAGTTTTTGCCTTCAAACTCCTGTTTTCTGAACCCGTTTTTCTTGACTTTTAAGACTCTGCTCACTTTACCACTGCTAACCAGTGCTAAAGTACTTATGCTCTCTCCATTAAACATAGTATATTTACACCCAATTGGCACATTTAGTAACGTTGCACTATAATGTACCCAGGGCCTGTAAATCAAGTGGTATTAGTGGGCCTGTAGCACTTATTGTGCAACCCTCTAAAGTAACCTTGTCAAATATATCCCAGGCCTGCCATTGCAGTCTGTGTGTCTAGTTTTAAACTGCCATTTTGACCTGGCAAAATAAATCTTTTGCTGGGCCTACACCTTCCTTTTTAACAAACATAATTCACCCCTAGGGTAGGCCCTAACCAGCCCACAGGGCAAGGGGCAGTGTATTCAAAAAGTTGGAGATATACTTGTAACTTTTACATATCCTGGTAGTGACAAACTCTCAAATTCTTTGTTCACTATTGCAAGGCCTACCTCTCTCATAGGATAGCATTTTTACATTTAAAAAATGATAACTTTCAATTGGGAGCAAGTAGGGAAGTCGAGTCTGGCCGGTAAAGAATTGTAATTTAAAACTCTCTTTAATGGTAAAGTTGCATTGTAAGTCACAATTCTAAAAATGGCAGTTTTAGAAAGTTGCCATCTACTTTTGCCAACCATATAGTGCTTGCAGCCTGTATCCTGGGTCACATGAGTAGCTGGATGGGCCATTTCTATCACAATGAGGGGGGGAAGCTGCCACCTACCACACTTGCACATCACAAAGGCTCTGCCTCAGCACACACAAAAAGGGTTTAACACTAGTCTTTTGTGCCCCCAGACAAGCTGAGCTGAAGCAGGGAGGCAGGAAATCCCAGACACCTCTGTAAGAGGGAAACTCCAGAAGCTTCTCCCACTTAAGTGCGCAGCAGGCATAGCAAGGGGACCTGCAGACCCAACTCTTCAGCACACCTCTGGGCCTGTGGAAGACTCAGAAGGACTGCTGTGCTGCTCTGCTGCAAGAAGGACTGCTACTTTGCTGCATTCCTACTTTGCTACCTGCTGCCTGACTGTAAAGGACTGGACCTGCATCTTGAGCCCAGGGCCACCAGAGTGACTCCAAGGACTAGTTGGCTGGCCTCCTGATCACAGCCTCAGTGAGAGAAAAGGCTCCAATCACCTTGAACCCAGCACCTGGACTGTCTGCTGGGAGTCCTTCCCCTCACGCGGTGCCACCCCAGTCCTGGAACCTTGGAAGTGGGCCTGAAGGTGTTCTGCCAGCCCAGCTCTGGTCTTTTGGGCAGAACCAATGCAGGATCCTGCAGCTCTTCATAACTGCTGCTGCCAATACCTCCTTGATGAAGGATCTCGCATTGCAGCCCGGCAAACTCCTCGGAACAGCCACTGTGCAACGCATCCTCAATGCAGGCCCTCACATTGCAATCCTGCAATCCTGCAGCTCCCCGGAATTACCACTGTGTGAGACATCCTTGATTCAGGACCTTGCATCGCAACCCACAGACCATCGGATCCACCGTTACATGACGCATCCTCAATGCTGGATCTCGCAATACTTCGTAACCAGGATTTAAGGTATTTTGTTCAGTGGGGCTAACTTGGTCCCTGTATCCAGCACATGCTCCATCGAGCTCGGCCTGAACTTGTGACTTTGTCTCTGGCCGCCGTGACCAGATAACCACAGTTGGCACTTTGTGTTTTTAAGCGCTACTTTTACCCAAATCTTTAAAATTGCAAATCTCTTGTTGTACTGATTGGATTTTGTTTTCATTTTGGTCTCAAATAATTTAATACATTTTACACTATTTTTCTAAATTGGGGTGGGACTTTTCTTCTGTTATGTTTTCACTTTATTACTGTTTGAAGTGATGCATAAATACTTCACACATTGCATACCAGAGGGTTAAGCACAAGTTAATTTGGGGTTTACATTTGACTGCACCCTGACATAAATTGTGGTTTCTGCTTGAGGAGGGTTTCACCCCAACTCAAACAGTGATCCAATTTCCTACAGTGGTCTTTTGTTAAGGTGTTCTGGGGTGTGTGGACTCCTATTGGTAGGCTCCAAGGCTGTGCTTGTAACAATATGAAATACTTAATTTCATATTTTATTGAAATTGTGAGGTTTTATTGACAAGGACAAAATTGGTAGTGAATCAATGTATGCCTTAATAATGTTTATGAGCATGTGCTATCGAAAATCACAAAGTTAATAGTGATTGATTACATGTTTTAAGGAAGGTCATTCGAATGTTTTAAAATGCTTTATTGGCAATCATGTGCACCTAACATAATACACAAGCTCTGCAATTATATTGCTCAGAAATCGTTATTATACTCAAATTTCACTGTTTTAGGTGATTTTAACTTACATGTAAATGACCCTACATGCACGCTGGCAGCTCAGCTAGTGCACTCCCTCGGGGGTGCCAATCTAACGCAACATGTTACTTCCCCCACACATAAGGCAGGGCACACTCTGGACCTTGTGTTCTCCAACTTGGTTTCCCTGCGCACAATGGTCCCCATCAAATTGGTCTGGTCGGACCACTGTCTGATTCCTTTCTTCTTTAGGGTGGATAAGCCCTGTCAGAGGAGGGGTAATCAAGCCTATATTAAGAGAAGTTGGAAAATCCTGACAGCAGTGTCCCTGGATCCTATCCTTTAGGCCAGCCAACCCACACTTTCAGCTGATCCTAATATGGACTCCCTGATGTTAAATCAGTGGATCTCGACAGCGGTCGAATCCGCAGCTCCGGTCAGGTCCGCCAGATCTGCGAGGCTCGCACCCTCGGCCCCCTGGTTTTCAGAATCACTCAGGTCTGCCAAAAGCAGTTGTAAACGTCTGGAACGGCAGTGGAGGGCTAACTTTTGTGAGGCGGCCAAGATCACTTATAGGAACGCACTGAAAGAATTACACAACCTGATAAAGGTAGCTAGGAGGGACTACCTAGCTAGCTGCATCGTCAAGGCGGCTAACTCTACCAAGGAGGTATTTAAGATAGTCAACTCCTTTCTTAAACCTATAGCTATAGAGTTGGATGTGCAACCCTCCCTCTCTCTGTGCGAAGGTATCTCCGTCTTTTTTGACAATAAAATTCAGAAAGTGTATAAGTCATTCTCTACGTTCCTGGAGACAGAGAAATCTGATAGTAGAGAAGGTTGCACCCAAGAGCGGTCATTTACTGATTTTACCCCTATCTCCCAGCAGGATGCGCTGGCAGAAATCTTGAGGTGTAAGTCAGGGGCTCCGGATGACCCCTGCCCCCCCAAACTGTGGAAAGTGATGGCACACTCCCTAAAACACGTGCTGACGCACATATGGAACTCATCCCTTGCGTCGGGCACCTTCCCAGATATCTGGAAACATGCCACGCTTCTTCCCCTGAGGAAAAAACCAAATGGGGATCCAGGGGACTTGAACAACTACAGGCCGATCTCTCTGTTACCAGCACCAGCCAAGATGCTGGAAAAACTGGTGCAACGACAATTGTCAAGCTTTATTGAGAGCAAGGGCATCCTACACGATACCCAATCGGGCTTTCGATCTGGCTTTAGTACCGAGGCGGCCCTTTTGGAGGTGGCGGAGTCGGTGCGACTGGCGGTGGATTCTGGGGCATCCGTGATGCTGGTGCTTCTGGATCTATCTGCGACATTTGACACCGTCGAGCACACCTCACTGTCAAGAAGACTTCAGGAGATGGGCATTGGGGGTATGGCACTGGCCTGGCTTAACTCCTACCTGAATAATCGCTCGCAGAACGTTGCGTTGCCGAACAGCTTTGGTGTGGAGTCCCTCAGGGATCAGCACTGAGTCCACTCCTGTTTAATCTATACCTGGCTCCACTGTTCTCGTTGATAGCCAAAGCGATTTCGTACGCCGACGACACCCAGCTTGTCTTCACCTTTAAAGAGCAGACTGAGGATGCCTTTAAAAGTTTCAAGGGCTGCCTGAGAGATATAGCGTTGTGGATGACCAACAATAAACTTAAGCTCAACGCAGGAAAGATGGAGGTGATGTTCTTCGGGAAAGAGCCACCTCCAGAACCAGCCCTATGGTGGCCATCGGAAATGGGACCTCCCCCCTCTCCTGCAGACTGCGTAAAAAATCTGGGTGTTAAGTGGGAGGCCGATCTCTCATTCTCGGCACAGATACAGCAGGTAACAGCTACCTGTTTCTGGAAACTGAGAAACTTGAAGAAATTCCTGCATTTGCTGCTAGAAGAATGCCGAAAAACCATAGTCCATGCCGTAGTAACATCTAGATTGGACTATGCGAACTGCCTTTATCTTGGCCTGCCAAAGTACCTAATTAGACGTCTTCAGATGGTACAAAAATGCGGCTGCGAGACTGATTAGGCGGGTTCCTTTCCGCGAACATGTCTCTCCGCATCTAAAAGAGCTCCACTGGTTACCAGTGGCTAAAAGAATCAAGTTCAAGGCCTTGACGCTTGCATTCCGAGGCCACACATGGTAAATGCCCAAGCTACCTAAAACAAAGACTATGCGGTTACAAGCAGTCTAGATCCTTAAGATCCAATTCTCAAAAGCTTCTCTGCACACCTCGCTTCAAGAAGGCTCGCATGGGGGGCAGATCCTTCACTGTCGGGGCGGCAAAACTATGGAACTCCTTGCCAAGTGATTTCCGCAACATAGATACAGAACCCCTTTTTAGGAAAATGGTTAAGACCTGGCTCTTTAGGGCAGAATAATTGGGCCGGGGACCTAGCCTTTCTGGTTTGCCAACTACGCACTACTGATCGCTTTAGCGCCGGGACACCTCTGTTTGAGGTAGCTGTCGCGCTCTATAAGTGTCTGTATTATTATTATTATTATTAATAGTGAAGCATTACTTCCCCTAATGAATTTCATCGTAAGATGGTACCACCCTTGGTGATTTTAATGATTGGTCTAGTATGACATATTTCTGCTTTTATTAATGTGATAACACCCTGAAAATCCAGTAGGCCTGCTTTTTGAGAACACCTCCCCTTTTTATTGTATGTAGTATATGTGGGGGAGGCTTGCTAAGGATGTACACTTTTAGGAGGGTGTCATTATAGGTATTTCCACCTGCCTACATATACATATTGGTAAATTAATGTGAAGAGCTAAGTAGTGCATGCATCATAAATTACTCTTCCCTTTGATATGTAAAAGCACTAGTAGGACCATTATTTATTTATGTTGTTTGTTACTTGTCTGTGGACTGGGGTAGTAGCCCACAAAACCTGGATTGAGTAGGCCTTAGACGTCTATGCCTTGCTACCCTCAGAGAATGAAATGCTACAATTGGGGACTTGGTTCCCAGTAGATGGAAAGTTGTGGTCTTATTACTTGAGAAGGATTCACATTTTGTCCAAATAATAACCCACTTTCTTACGTTGGTGGGGGTTGGCCTCAGTCTTCCAAGTGGGTTGTGCATTTGCTCAACTTTGAATACGATCAATAAAACATAGAAATTCACTTTAAAAAAATGGTTAAAGTGATATTATAGCTAGGCATAGTAATAAGCTCTTAGCTCAAGTTAAAGAAAAACTTGGAAATTCAGTGAAAACAACATAGTTTAAAGTGATGTTATAGTTAAGTGTTGAAATGAGACAAGAACTAACATTTAAAATACTAAAAAGCACTGAAATTTGGCAGTTTTAGTTCAGTGAACTAACTATAACTTGTGTCCCTGTCTTGCACTTGTTATGACTTCAACTTTTACATCGCTCGTGGCATGTTAAATGGTATCACTGATAACATCGGTGTTTGGATGTATCGCTTATGGGACTGTCTTGTCACCTATTTGCATATCACGCTCCAGAAAATTTGGATTACTATGCAATTCCAGGTCATGTGGTAGAAATCAAAGTCTTTGGCGTCGCATCTCTGAGGCAGGTGTGTGGTACATTAGGGAACATCTGGTATAGTCTAGCAGCTGTCAGATATGCACGATGAACATAATTGAATTGCAGCAACTTGAGTTATGCATTTCTGGATAACTTGACAACAATGTGGAGATTTTCTGATGAGTCACTGTCAATTCCAATTCAAGGTCTCTTACCCATCTGATTTTAAGGGCCAACAGATCTACTTTCTTCTTCACCCTAAGCACCTTGTATCTATGTGTTATTTTATGGCGATGGGCACCCCATGTTAGCAATATGTTTAAGGTGTTATCAGTTTTGTGTTTGTTGTCGGAGTCATTCAATGTAGTGACCAGAGCCTTGCAGAGGGACGCATGTGTTAGGACCTGTCCACAGGGCATGCTGTAGTCTTGTCTAATGTCTGCAAATATCATAAGGTTTCCAGAGTTGTATAACTGTGCCACATGAGTAATATCAGTCCTTGTCCAATGTATGTTGTTTGTTGTCAGCCCTGCCTTCTTCTAGGCAAGCACCACAGTGGCCAATCTGGTGAAGATTCTCCCCCATCTTCTAAACTTACAGATTCTTGCCACCTGACAGAGAATAGGGGTTGATGTAGCATTGGTGCAATCCCTGAACAATTGTTCTGAAACAGTTGTGTCTCCTAAAGAGTGGCTCAAGAATCTTACTTCCAAGGACATCATTGCGGTGATCTAGGTTGTGACCCAATGGAGCTGCAGCACTAAATATTAAGAGCCCGATTCATGAAGGCACTGAGTGTGCTGTGCGGAGATTCCACCCTGATGTTGGAGATTCCGTCACAAGTGCAGAGGCTCCACCATGAGTACGGAGACTCTGCACTCATAACTTTACTACACGTAAGTCCCTTTGTGAATCGGGCCCTAGTTCTCAAAATCAGGTGCTCCTAGTTTATCAAGGCCTATCCTGCGCGTGCCCAAACTTCAGATGCATTCTGTGAAAAGGCTACTGAGGGAGATGAAAAGGTCCTATATAGTCTGTGGGGCATATTAGAAAAGAGGAACAATAGCCATGACAAAGATTGATATTTTTGAGAGGCCAATGTGCCCTTAAGGAGCATCTTCCAGAATACCGATGAGGCTCTGGCTGAGGCCAGGGCCTTGTCTAGGTTCCCAGCCTTGGCATCAGTCTGTACACATTGATTCCCAGATATTTGAATGTTTGTGGTTATATGGGTAGGTCAGGAGCACCTGATTTGTTGAGTGTCTAGGCACAGGAATCTGTTGTACGAAAAATGCAAGATTTGGCTCTGTTGACAACCAATCTGATATCCCACTGAAGGCCTCCAAGTTCTCGAGAATTAGTGCTGATCCTATTCACGTCATGTAAGTATATCAGGACCCAGTCAACATATAATAAGATGGAGCATCTCTACCCCGTCATTTCTAGGCTGTATCTCTCGCTGATCTGGCACACCCAGCAGGACAACAGCTTCAATGCAAGGCCAGAGAAAAGTAGGGAGAGGGGCAGCCCTGTCAAATGCATCTTTGGACTGGCCAGGATTCAGAGATCTCTTTTCCTGTTATGACCTGGGCTTTGGGGCTTGAATACAGGACATCGATCCATGACAGAATAGTTCCCCTAACCCAACATACTGCAGAACCTTAAATAAATAAGTCCAGGACAGGCTGTCAAATGCTTCTTTCATTTATATTGAGAGCAAAGCAGCGTGAGCCTGGTTTCTGGATATCCCATCTACTATATTGAGAGCAAAGCCTGGTCTCTGGATATCCTATCTAGTATATTGAAAAGTCTGTGGATGTTGGGGGAGGTGCTCCTGCATGGGACAAATCCATTTTGATCCAGGTGGCTCGAATGTGTTAGTGTGTCCTGTGTCCCATTCACTGAAATGTTCCCAAGGAACTTGCAGTCTAAACTTAATATGGACAAAAGGCTGTATGAAGTACAGTCATGTAGGTCCTGGTGAGTTTCAGTAACATGTTTATGATCACTTGTGAGAGGTTGATGGGAGCTTACCTTTGTTTCTGGAAGCTTCATACACCTTTAGGGGGCATTTGTCAGTAGGTCATGATATATTTTATAGACTTCAAGCATAAGACCATCACTTAGAGGAGTTTTCCCCATCATAGGTTGCTTGATCGCTAAATTGATCTCACCTTTTCAGATCAGTCCCTCGATCTCAAGAGCATGCTCTTGTGAAAGCTTTTGCAGCCTGGTGGCTGCTAAATAGTCTATGGGGTCGACCTAGGACACATCCAGCTATGTATACAACTGTTTGTAATTCACAGCAAACACTGAGTTTATGTGTGCCCGTTTGTGTAAGAGTTGTCCATCGGGACGATAGATCACTGTCATGACTATGGAGCGTGCCCCTAATTGGAGCAGTAAGGACAGCAAATCACTAGATTTGTCCCCCTCTGTGAGCCTCTGGTTGACATATTCCCTCTAATCATGCTTCCCGAGCCTTCTACTAGGATCAGTATAGTGCTGTCTTTTGTGCTCCAGATCCTGCTTTATAGGCTCAGGTCCTACTGCATCCTGTTTGAGCTGGGACAGGTCTCCCTCATGATTGGCTAGTGGTCACAAACACCCATCATACTCCCATGGGCATTTCAATGCAAACACCCATTTTGTAAACCGTGAATGCTTCCCATTCAATTAAAGAGTCAGTGATAGCACCCTGGGTTGCCTTGAATTAATGCTGAATTTCCTCTGTGATTGTGCCCCTATACTCATTGACCACTAATGCTGACACCTGTAGACACCATGTCAGAATCTTGGCCAAAATTGGGTCCCATTGCAAAGATTCTAGTAATGAGTTATGATCAGATAATGTTGTGGCTATGTATTCCATTGTACCTGAAATGTGATGATATAAAGATCATGTTGATGCATTAAATACAGCTTGTGCACAGGAGAGTAGTGTGAGTATTCTCTGTCCATGGTGTGAGTTGCACTCCACATATCTGTCAGGACCCAGTCTTGCTTTCAATTTGACAGTTTATTTGCTAGTTTCTGTGCAGTTGCTCCATGTAAAGGGGGTTGAGGTCTATCTTTATAAAAAGCAAGTACACATTTGAAGTCTCCTCCTATCATGAATGGCTCATAGAGAGCTTTGAAAATCATTGTGGAAGTCACGTGCAGGTTGGTACATTGGCCTGAGTTAGGAGGTAAAGACCTGAGATATAGATGCTAGATGTCTAACAACCCTTGCACATAAACATAGCTCACCTGTGTATCAACTTGCTATTTCTCTAACAGGAATGGAGCGCTGGAAGTACCCATATCACGACACCTCTGGCATAGGCTGTGTGAGTAGTATAAAACAACTAGCCTTTCCATCGACTGCAAAGTCTCTGGCCTGCAACCCTTTTGAAGAGTGGTTCTTGCAGAATTGCGATGTGACAGAATGGTATGCCCATGATGTCTCTTAGCTATCTAATCGAGCCCTCTGACGATCTATTTGAAAAATATTATATGACTTGGTAATAGTCATTTGTAGCAAGTTGATGTTTTTGATTATCTGGGTATCCACCTGACCCTAAACATACACTGGGCTCCCCACATTGAGAAAGTGAAATTGTCGTTAATTCAGCAGACTGCTCACATCAGTAAAATCCATAGAAATATGCTGTCTAGGCAAGTGGCCCCAGCCCTGGAATTTTTTAATATTAAGGCTCTAGGGGGGCCCTTTATGAAGCAGAACTTTGGGGATTGGTAACACAAATTGTTTGTCCAGCGTAGAAAATCATTTTCTTAGATCTCTTTTAGACTTACCTTCCGGTACCCCTTGGATACCTCTCTATTTGGATTTTGCCCACAGACAGCTGGCCCAGAAGTTAGACTACAAATTATTTATGTTTTGGTATCGTCTGCGGTCTATTGAAGAGCTCACCTCCTATCGTGAGGCTCTGTCTGGTCTCTTGAAACTCTCCCAGGTAACCTCAATCCCATGGTTTAGGCTTGGGATGAGAGCGTTCTGGATAAATCCGGAAAGTCTGGCTCTTATTCCGAGGGCCAGGGTTAAAGTGAGGTTATTGGAAACAATAGCTAAGAAGGAGTTGACTAAATCAGAGGGTAGTTTGACCCAGGATTTCCTTAATTTTAAATTTGTTCCCTGTTATGAGGAAACTATCGATGAAATTGTTCCCCCTCGGGCACGTAAACTTTTCTTACAATTTTGTTACAAGACTCTACCAACTAAATTGTTTTCTATTAAGTGGCGCTGTAATAGTTTTTATTATGATCTCTGCCCATCATGTAGTCAGCCCAGAATCCATTGTGCATTTACTTTTCTTTTGCCCAAACTACATATCCTTGAGGAAAAAGTGGATAATTCCGTTATGTAGATTGGTTGGCTCTGGCCATTACCCAGAGGTGCTGAGAATCTTGTATACTGATACACGCAGGGTAATAGTTTTTGGCTTGGCTAAATATTGGCATGCTCTATGGATTAAGCGTGCTAAATGTATTGTATGAATTACCCCATTTTACTATTTCTACTTTTTAAACAATGTTATTGCATTTATGTGTTTAAAAAAAAAATGCTTTTTATATTCTGTTTTTAACTTTTCTTGTGCTGTGTACTTTGTAAGATCTTTGTGATCGAAAATAAAGTTATATATATGATACGATATGTGTTGTGTGAAGCCATAAGTGAAATGGAAAGGAAAGGTGCTTCATATGCCTTGTGTACTGCACCCTCCTGATATTGTGCCATCTGCCTGCCATTACTGGCTGCTGAGTCAACATGCTAAATTGGGGTTGACTATGCGAGCTGTGGTGATGGTCGCTGTTAGATCTGACATGCTCGAGGTAGTGTTTCCTTAACCTTCTTGCTTATTCCTCATGGGTTTGGCTGCTTCTCTTTTTGTAGCCTTAGAGCCCTGGGCACTTTGCCACTGTAAATAGAGTGTAAAAGTGCATGCGCCCTTCCTACACTTTTTTAAACATGTCTCAAGCCTGCCTTTGCAGGCCTGTGTGTGCGCACTTGCACCTATGGTGTTTTAAACATGTGTCAAGCCTGCAATTGCAGGCCTCTGGGTGCACAATTACACTTATGCTCAGGTTGGCCTTTCTAAATCATTGGCCAAGGCTGAGGGTGCCTCTCACTAACACTAGAGCATCCTTAGGGTAAGTCTTGAGGGGTGAAGCAAGTGGTAGGTGAAAGACAGGGCAGATACACATGTGGTCCCTGCCCAGATAGCGAAGAATACCCATGTGTGTTTTCACTACCTATGAGGTTTGTTCTTCCCATAGGTTAACATGGGGGGATGGTTGAAATTACTTCAAGCTGAAACTGTGGCTCATAGTGGAGCAGCCTCATAATGTTTCATATCATTGGATTCACAATTGCAAACCCTCTCCTGTGGTAAAGAGGGATTTTTCATTAATAGCTTAGAAATTCCACTTCTAGTAAGTGGGCATTTCTCTGCTCTAAAACGCTTTGTGTGCCTTTTAGTTTGACTCTAGTCCACACTGGAGGATGGGGAGCACATCTGTGTATTTCCCAGAGACAGCTATAAACCTTGAGCATGCAACTGGAATGACAGTCCTCTGCCATTTGAGGGCCTGGCTGGATAGATTGGAGGAAGAGGTTTTGACACTTGGCCTCTGGGAGCCAGATCATGGCCCCACTAAACATTAAGATCTGCATTCCACAGCCCCATGACAGACAGGACTGAAATTTAAGGGAGACATCTGTGGTTCAAAGGGAAACCCTCTGAACCACCCCCCCACTTTAAAGGCACACTACAGTATAACTACTGGTATAACTACTGGTGCCATACTTCAACAGGGTATGGAGATACACTTGTGGGGACATGGGACCATAGATCCTGAAACTGCGTGGTGCACACTGCCAGAGGAGTCTGTTGTGCACAAGGAAGATTACTGCCATTGGAATGGACCGTGCACCCTTCCTGAACAGTGGTATGTAACAACAATCGGTTCTGTGGGGGAAGCGATATTTCTTTTACCAAACATTATTTAGTCCCACATGTTACTAGGTAACTGTGGTCACTTGGTCATACAGGACGCCAGGTCAGAAACGGGGTGTTACGGTCTTTTTAATTGTTAGAAGGAGAAGGGTACAGACGAAAGTCCTAGGGAGGTTTCAAAAAGGAAACAACAAAAAAAGGGTAGACTGTCTAAACAATGCCAGTTCGTTCACTGCACGTCCAAGGTGCCCTCTCTCCTGTCAGGAGGTATTGATTCTGTGCTGGGGCTGTCTTCTCTTTCTCTCCGTCCCGTCTGGAGGGGGGGGTTTGTGTCCCTCGGGATAGATCAAACAGTAATCATCAGGTTTTATTGTCACCAAAAGAAGAAATGTACACCGTCACCTTCACCCAGGGTTGGGGTTGGCGCATTTGCCATGAAGGGGGGAGTATGGGGTATCACTACTGGTGCCCCCACCGCCAACTATGAAAGGTGAAGAAATTGCAAAAAGGTACATGCCGTAAGCCACGGTCCTCCAGGGTCATGGCAGGGGGAGTCTCACCACCCTCTTCCTCTCCGGGTCGGTTGGACTGGTAGATATTGCCTCTAGGTGGAATTCCTCGTCGCTTCCCTTTTTCCCGTTCGGCGTCATCCAGCTGATCTTCTAGAGCTCCTCCTGACTCCTGTATGGCAGATGTCTCTCCTCCTGGTATGACGGCTGGTCCGCTTCGCTCGTCGTTCTGGCACTCGATTCGGTGTCTTCGTCTCCCTGCTCCGGTCTTGATTCTACACGCCCTCCTTCACTCGCTGACACTTCTTGACATGACCGCGTCACTTCCCGCGCTGCTTTTGGACCGCTACCCTTGCTCTCCTTGTGACCCAGCCTGGGCGCCATGTTGGAAAACCCGCTCGTGGGAGGTATGGGATTACAGTAACATATGGTACTAAATAATGTTTTGTAAAAGAAATATCGCTTCCCCCACAGAACGGATTGTTGTTACATACCACTAGATTTCCCAGGTTCTGCGGCATACTGGGTCACCCCATTAATCCTAATGGCCCTTCCTGAATAGTGGCTGGCCTGGGCTGACTACCTGCTGCCATGTGGCACTCTGAAGTGTGCTCTCCAAGGGCTTGTTGGCTTGCCTCCTGTTCTCTTGTGGGGGTCTCTGGGAAATCAAAGACCTCCCGCAAGGGACCCAGACCATCTACCTTTGACACCTGGAGAACGGTGCCCTCTTAAGTGCCCATATAGTCTGCTGGATTCCCACTGATAGCGCAGTGTGCCTGGATACCAGATTGCCTAGTGAGGAGCCCCAAAAGCACTGCCCGCATCTCAGGAATATGGTCCATGCATTGTGGGGTCTCGATATACGTGTCTTGTTGGTGGTGAGTGGATTCACCGGTTGCGGGACCCTGTGTAGCCCGCTTCACCAATCGTGCTGCATCTCTCTCGTGCGTCACACCAACTGCATACTCATTTCGGACGGTGTCTGATCCACAGGTTGAGACCCTTAGAGTTGGGGGTGTATCCGCAGCAGTGCCTCATTCCATCTCAAAAGGCACTGCCAAACTTGCACCTGTGTGTATGACCAGAATTGGCTGGTGTGACTCACATCAATGTGCACCAGACATTGTGCCTCATTTGCAGGGAGGTACAGAATTCATAACTCTTCATTGTGTGTGACTGGAATTGTCTGGTGCGACTCAGTTCAGCGTGCATCAGAAGTTGTGCCTCATTTCCCGGGAGGTGGTGAGTTTGCAACTGCATTGTGTGTGACCAGAACTGTCTAGTGTGACTCGTACCAATGTGCACAAGACGTTGTGCCTCATTTCCAGGGAGGCACGGAGGAGCAGATTCGTGTTCCTGAGTGCCTGGATTGCCTGGGCACTACTTTGATCAACTTGTGGCCAATGGGGGGCCTCCTTCTTCCGAGAGGTGCCCCTGCTTCATCCCCCATTCTTCAATTGCTCCTTTTTGTGCCCTCAGTGCGGCGGACCAACTGCCCTCTCCTCACCCGGCCTGATTACTTTTTGTTGCCAGGTAGTATTGCCCGGATCGGGACTGGGTGGTGAGAGTAAATGACTGGGCTAAAGAACACTTCTGAGAGTGATCAGAAACAAGTCAAGAGACTGTGTGACCCACCTTAGCTTCGCAGAACTGGGCCGGTGCCTTAAGGCACAGTGTGAAATCCTTTGATTGAACTCCCCGAGTAGTGGCCAACCTCCCTTTGTTGGCTGTGGCCTAATTAGCCTTTTACCTACCCCCACCTTTTCCACAGGGACCCTGACTAAGTGTGATTCTGGCCGCGATCAGCCTAGTATCAAGCGGACGGTTTTCTTTATATCCATCCCGCAGTTAAGGGTAGTCGGGGTTAGCTGAAGGGTGGAGGAGGCCTTGGGCCATAGAGTCTGCAAGTGCATTATGAACTGATCTGCCCAATATCAGTGCACCGTATTAGGGTGGTGTGTGCGTGCGAGTGCGCTCCATATGGACCTGCCTGATATCCGTAGCACCGTGTATTGGTGTTGAGTCAGTGTGTGTGAGTGACTGTCTGTGATTAATTACACCACAAGACGGTGTTGCCGTACATGTTGTTTCCTTGCCAAAAGAATATTACGTTTGACTTTGATTTTTGCCAGTGCGGCCTTGGCCCGCTGGGCTATTTTAAAGTGTTATAGTTATCTGTATGTACACATTTCTGATATCGTTGTGAACTGGAGTGCACCCTATAACTGTGTGGTATTGAATTAGAATAATTGCCAGGGTGAGCCTCATTCTGACAGCGTTTTGCATCGCATAAGGGTGCTGGGGGGGTAAAGTAGGATTTTTCCCAAGTGTGCATATTACTGATTTCATTTTTAATACAGTTGGGCCTAGTACTGCTAGTGATGTTTCTGAATGTGATTTATGTCCAGAAATACAATGTTCATGTTGTGTTAGTTAATGTGTGTGTTGAATACAAATTTTAGTCACATACACCACATGGGAAGTCTCGTTTGTGATGCTCCGTGTATTTATTGTGTGTGAGTGCTGTGCCAATCCTTTTCACATTGCCTCTGTGTTAAGCCTGACTGCTCAGTGCCAAGCTACCCAAGAGTGAGTGTAGGTTATCTATTGAGTGTAACCACCCACCGCTGATGGGAGTGGCAGGTTCTGCCTGGCTAGGGCCTTGCCTCAGCCAACCAGAATGTGCCAGATCCAACAGTGGCCCACAGAGCAAGCAAAGAAGAAGACATGGAGGAGAATAGCAAACATAACTGCCTATGGTACACTCATTTTGTCTCCACAAAATGAGGGTCGACCACATGGCAAACAAAAAAGAAGGAGGCATGGAGAACAAAGACAAAATGACCTCCCATGAAACATACACACACACACACACACACACTGGCTCCACAAATTGGTGTTGATCCACTTGACAAGCAAAGAAGCAGACATGGAGAACAATGAGAACATTGCAGCTTTGCCCTGGCTGTATCCCTTTCCTCTCCTAACAAAAACTTGAAGCATTCGAGGGATAGGATAACACAAACATATACCCAAAACTTGACCGGACCCATCCATGGGCTTGCCCTTTACACACCACAAGTAAAACCACAATATCAGAAAAGAAAAGAAACTTTAAAAATGCCCCAAACTCAAACAGCTCAAGACTATACTTCCCCTTTAAAAAATCCTTTAAAAATTTGCAGAAAAAACCTTAGTCAACCACCTCACACATGCACAAACTCTCACACAAAATGGTGGGCAAGCACATGGGGAAATTGTGGTAGAAAACTAAGGAATATATCAGGGTAGATGGGTCTGGACTCCTGGAGCCAATCCGACCCTAGCTACTAAAAGGCACAGGCAGCCCCCTACTCCAAACTCAATGCTACCCAGCAGCAAATAAACAAAATAATAAAAATACAAAAAAGGAACAAATAGTGGTGCCTGCCATCCCTCAACAAAAACATATTGCAAGATACTGTGCTGAACGTATTTGTTTTTTTTCCAAAAAAGTTACATCAAAGGGGGCGGAGAAGATCTTTGGCGGAGGCGCCAATGCTCCTCCTTCTCGCCACGTCAGGACGCGACTCTCTGCGCCCGATTCAGCATTTGATGGCGGCTGTTTGCTGCCGGCTTCTGGTTCTCAGCCACAATTAGGTTACACAGGCAGCCAGAAAGTCAGGAAACGAGCGATGTCATGGCAGGCGGCAGGCGGCTGCATGGAGCAATAAGGAGCTCCTTTGGATTTTGACTTGAGGCAATTCACAGCTCTTTGATGGCATAGTAAGCTGTGTGGGAGTTGCTTCCCCCCTGATTTGGTACTCTTGAGGAACAAACTACGCGGATGGGCATAACCTGTTCTCTCTTTCTGCACTCTCGATGATCAGTGGTGCCCAGGTTGCTGAGAAGACTGGTGTCCTCTTTGTTTTGGCCTCCAGATTTCTCGTCGGGGGGTAAGTGCATGAGTTCTGCTTGCTTGCTTTGCAGGGTTTGGTGGTGCTGCCCAGTAGAAGGTCGCTGGGCAGGGTCACAACAGCATCATTTTCTGTTTTGGGGATCGCCAGTGCACCGCAATATTGTGTATAAACAGGAGAGAGTAACAAGATCCTAGATTGGGGGTGCGGGTGTAAAAATGTGAAGCCATTCTAAGGTCTCTGGCACTACAACTACAACCTACTATGATGCATCTGCTCTGACCCAACAGGTTAAAAAACTAGTGAGGTAAGCTACAGCATGAGCGAACCATACTGCCTCGTCCAGTAAAAACTACACCCACCCTAATAATACTGAAGAGCACGAAGAAGGCCCAAGCATCAGTGAGGACCAGAATTAACAGGATGGGCTTCTGAGGCAGTTTCTATGAGCTCCATTCAGAGCACCAGTAGTCCAGAAATTGGGTCAGTTCCACCCACTCAGACCTCAACGCAAAATTCAGTGGAGGTTAACCTGGAACTGGAGGTTACTCTTCCAAAAGCTATTGTGGAATATCTTCTCTTTATGAAGGTCAAATCGGGTTTGGTGACAGACACATGCTCCGGGGCTGATCTGCCTGAGAAGCCACAACTCTTGCAACTCCCGCAACCATCCTCTGCTCTCTCCCCAGGGGGCAATTTGGTGATATTCCAACCATTGGTGTCCCCAACTAAGTCAGCAACAGCTCTGTGTTCATCAGATACTGAGCAGGATGCTTTAGGGTGCGGAAGAACGCAAAAGGACCTAGGGTTAGATTTCCCAAATAACGAGACACTTCAGGGGGATCTCCCACCCACGATGCAATGGGATGCCAAGACTATGTTAAATCTCATCCTGGAGGAAAAAAGGGACCTGAAAGCCTCACAAACTACCGGAATTGCAGCTTTACATGTACAGCTCTCTAAGATCGAGGAGACCTTTGCCCAGATCCGTGAGAGGTTAAAAGAAGCAGAAGTAAGGATCTCCCAGCTAGATGATCAGGAATCTATTCCACAGGAAAAGGCGGCCACCTTTCAGAAACAGAAATCTTCAATTGAGTTCAAGTTGGAAGAACTGGAAAATCATTCTCAATGTACTAATTTATGCATTGTTGGGGCCTGGGGAAGGACTCGAGGGACAGCAAACACTCCAGTGGGCGAACACTTTCATCAAAACATGTGTTCTCCCTGAATATTCTGGTGGTCTTACACTCACAAGAGACCATTGAGTACCAGCAAATCAGCCCCCAAATCCATAGTATCCACGCAAAATACTCCTGAATTTCTGAGGCTACCGGATGAAGGAGCAAGTATTATCCAATGCTATCAAGCAGAAACAGTTCAGTACACCTGAAATTCCTCTCTGTCGTATATTCTCTGACATGTCCGTCTCAGCAGCTAAGCACAGGAAAGAATTAGTTAAGATGCTTCATATTTTTAAAGCACAGGGGGCCCAGGCAATGATTGCGCTGCAGTCAAAACGGAAGGTATTAGTAAAAGTGTGGTTCCACACATTCTGTGATGTCTCTGAAGCTCAGGAACAATTACAGCAAATATCAGATGAGCCTTAGCTAAATATTGCACGATCAGAAACCAGACTCCTGGCTATTCTGGCTATCTAAGACCAAGGATTGCGATTATTAAATGTTGTCCTGTTTTTTCTTGGCATCAAACAGTGGCTTTCAGGACTGGGGCCCTGTCTATTATGTCTCTAAGACCTAGGAGTCACTATTTAAATGCCAAATAAGCCTTAGCTAAACAGTGCACAATCAGAGTTGGGATGTCTAGTGGCTTTTGGGGCACTTTAGATGTTTTTTCTTTTTTTCTATGCACTAAATCTTTTCTTTTAGGGTTGGGTCTTTGCTTATCCTGGCTTTGACATCCTGGCGTGGTAGGGTGGGAAGGGGTAGGCCGCTCGATCTAGGCACAATGTCAGGGTGCCAGGTTCTTAAGGGTGGAGAAGCATGTTAGATGTGAATGTGATAGCGCACCACTCACCGCGGCTTAGGGGAGGGGGCTAGTTAGCTAGCATTGGAGGGGGCAGGGGGAAGGTGGAGGGTGGGGATGAAAAGCTTTATAAAAAGGGATCCAAATATTCAGTTGATTAGTTTATACATCAAGGATGGCAAAGTAGAATGGTAATCCTGTTTGGAGGGAGGTAGGTCTGGTAGGGGGATGATTAGTAAAATTACATTTCTTTCCTAAAAGCTATTCAAGAATATTTTATCAATATGAATAATATCCAGAGGGTAGTCTCCTTCAACGTAAATGGCCTTAATAATTGTAAGAAACTATTGCGATAGAAAGCTGGATTTTAGCTGAAAACCCAGCAGCGGTTTTGGATCAGGAGACCCATATTTCGGTCGGAAAGCTGTCAGGGGTCTCACGATGTTTAAAAATTGAGCAGCATATTGAGGTTTTTCTTCCTCCCAAGCGGCCTACCAGGGCACTGCTATCTTCTTGGCAAAATGGCTGGGTGCTGAAGTTGTAAACAGTGGCAGCGATAAAGGGGTTCGCCGGTGGTGGGTGAGCTGCTTCGTGTGGTCAAGGCTTCTAACATTCATAAGCTTTTACGCCCCAGTTGAAGGTATTATTACACCATATGAGGATTTGTTCCAGTGATTATTATAAAACCCTGGTAAATTGATAATCGGGAGGGATTTTAATTTGCTGCAGAACCCAAATGCTGACTCCTCTGTGAAGTCAAAAAACAGACAAAACCAAAATCTCTTAAAATCATTAGGAACTTTCAGGAGACACTTGGATTAGTAGACCCTTGGAAGGCGGCTTGCCCTACAAAAATTATATAAACTTGCTTTTCAGGGAGACTCTGTAGTTCTTCATGCATAGATTTCTTTTTAAACTCCAAAGCTTTGAATTTGAAAACACAAAGCACCATATCTAATGGCTTTTCAGATCACGCAATGATTATTCTTGAGATAGTGGTAGGTAAGTCTCCATTGCGTCCTAGACACTGGGTTTTTAATAAACAATATCTGCAGGAGGAAGGGTGGCTGAAAATTTGCAAAGAGGAGATAAGGGAATTTCTGACGATTGATGATAAGACCGCTTCACCAGGTATCGTATGGGACACCCTGAAGGCATTTATTAGAGGGAGAGTGATAAGCAAGGACACAGAAAACAGCTTAAAAGCTAAAAAAACAAAAGCAAATTTTAGAACAAAGGGCTATAATAGATATTTGAAGAATTCATCCAGGGCTAATAAAGAAGCATTCAACACTGCCAGACAGGCAATGAACGAAGCATATTATGTAAAGTGTGCCGTTCTAAGTTGGACCTATTCCCCAAAAATCTATGAGGAAAGCAACTTTACTGGAAATGTTTTAGCCTGGCAGGCACGGGAACAAGCGGCCAATAACAGGAAAAATGCCTTGAAATGCCCAGTCTTTGAATCAGAACTAAAGAATCAGAGAAGGTGGGAGAAATCATGTTAGAACATTACAAACTGATATATACACAAACTCAGTCAGTTGACAGAGATTCTCTGGGCAGGTTTTTAGAGAACTGCAGCATTCCAACATTAACCAGAGAAGAAGGGGTTAATAAGTCGCAATCCTTCTGAAGGAGGTTATCAGGAATCTCCTGAATTGCAAAGCCTGTGGGCCTGATGGATTCCGAGGAGGATTTTTCAAACTTTTTTCAGATGTTTTAGCTGATCACCTTTTATTGCTTGCTAATACAATGCTACAAGGGGGTTCTATACCGTCTTCTTTTTTCAATGGGAATGTAGTTAGCTTTTTAAAGAAAGGCAAGGACGCTGAGGATCCAAACTCGTACAACCCTATTACATTACTAAATACTGATTATAAAATTATCACAAAGTGACTTGCCAATAGATTTAACTCAATAGCCTCTGGATTCATTCATATAGAACAGAATGGCTTTGCAGCCGGACGGCAGCTAGGGACACATACACAATATTAGACAGAAGCCTTGGACTATTTTGCAGTTAATGATATACAAGCTTTGGTGCTTCTGCTAGATGCGGAAAAAAGCTTTTGACCTCGTGGTCTGGGAAACCTTATTTTTATTTTGACCAGATTTGGTATCCCGTCCTAGATCACGGGGCTTATATTTAAGATGTACTGTAAAGAAAAAGCCAGTATTATCACTAACACAATAGAAGTGGGGAAAATAAAGGTGTTGCACGGAACCTGACACGGGTGCACGCTATCCCCTATTTTATTCTCCTTTTTCATTGAGCCTTTAGCTAGAGCAATCAGAGGAAATAACAGTATCTGCCCTCCTCTCCCACATATAGATAAGATAAAATTATATGCTGATGATATTATGTTAACTTTGGATAGTAGGAAGGAGACCCAAGAACAGGCCTTCGAGGTTTTTTTTCCAATATGAGAAGCTGGGAGGGTATAAAATTAACAAGAAGAAGACAGAAATATTATTGTGTGGATGTAATCCTGATGTTTTACATCCGGACATAGTCTCATGTGTCAATTCACATCCAAAGTGATCCGTCAGCATCAGGTTCACATCAAAGATCGAGGACTTGTACGCCCTTAACTTCGCTCCTCTCCTCTCGAAAGTACTAGATCTTTTTTCTTGATGGAATTCCCCCCCTTTGACCATTCTAGAGATTAAATTGTCTGTCCTTCCACTATTCAACTTTTTATTTTAAGCTATTCCGTGTGTTGTGCCCTTGTCCATGTTCTCATCTTTTATTTGGCAAACAAAACAGCCAGGATAGCACTGAGCACTTTATACGAACGGTGGGAGGATGGAGGGTTGGCACTTCCCAATCTCAAAGTGTATTATTTCATCTATTTTGCACAATACATGTCTAAGTTTAATTTAAAGTGTCACATGGGACTTTTTATGAATAATTTTATGCAGCTGATCTTTAAAGAATATCATATTCTGGATGTGCTAAAATCTTTTAAGTCACCTAAAAGAGTTCGTTATAAGAGCTTGAAGTGGTTTTACCGGAAGCGGGAGATCTCTATAGGAGATACTCCATTACCCACATATATGCAACGACACCCCTGGCCATATTAGTGATCGAACTCGGGGTGAAGCTTGCACCCAAAATTGTCCAAAAGTGGGTAAAAAGCAGGATATAGGAAAATCTCGGATTTTCTTTTGAGGGATAGATGGCTAAGTACAGTGGAAGTCCGACAACGTATACAAGATGACTTTCTGCTTCTGGGTTCTTTTAGGACGTTCAATAAAATTTTCTCTAGCATAGACCTAGGTCAGATTCTTAGCAGCAGAGAGGTGGTTTCTGCACTAATTAAAGATGAGATATTGGAAAAGCCAGGGGAGTGGAAAAGGATGTTTACTTCTATTAAAGGCTCCGATCTCGCGAAAAAAAGCCACAAGAACATAGGGCAAATATTAAGGCCTGGGATTGACAAACAAGATGTGAGAGCAAGTCAATAAATTGAATGCTAGTGTGTTGAGAGGGGCCAATTGGCGCCGAATGCTATTTTTTTCCCATATGGATCCTCTATAGAAATCTATCATTTTTAATATAAAATAACTCCAGTCTCCCAAGCCACTGTTTTCGTTGCACAGACTGATCGGCCGCTAACTGGGTGCATGTAATCAGTCACTGTTCTTCCATTCAGGGTTTCTGGGATGACATTTTCCAGTATCTTGCAAGGGAATGGCAGGTCAGTCTGGCTTTGAACACTTGGCTGAGAGTTCTATGGTATAATCCTGCACTGGGCCTATCTGACAAATGGGTAAAGCTATTATGCATAGCAACAGCAGTAGGTCGGTCCCTCTTGCTCCAAAAATGGAGAACTCAGCTGATCCCTACAATGAGGGACTGGCTAAAAAAATGTGGCAAGTTAGAATTAGTGAACAACTATACACAATGCGAATTGGAGGAGGGAAGAAATTCCAAACACTCTGGGGACAATATTTTCTGTCGGAAAATCGAGGGTTAGTTTGAATGTTTTGATGAAACCACCTCTGTGCATATGTCATATTAGCCCTTAAGCTCTTAAGCACTTTATGAACTTATCTCTGTTCGATTTTAGGACAACCATATTTTTGTATTTAATGTCTTTTTGCCCCTTGATAGCTATTTATTGTGATCTTTTATACTCTGTGCAGCTAACAGGCTATATAATATGAAATATGCTTTTATGCTCATATGCCTGGTTCATGATGTAAATATATGAAATATGAGTTTGGATGCTAATAAAATAAAAACAATCATTTACAAGATTGGATGATGCATCAGCAATTGAAGACAAAGGATAGGTGGGACTCCCTCTAGAATCCATAATGCAAAATGATATAGGGATAAACAAAGAACAGGGATGAGTCTTCAGAACAGGAAAAGGAAATTGATACTGTATATACAATAGCCTCACTTTCTATGGCATTCCCTCTGTAAAATAAATTAGTAAAGAGCCATTTTGTGCGCAAAATTATACCAGGGCAGTCCGCTCAGGAAATAAATCTAAATAAACTTTCAAGATAATTATATCTGTGCCTACATTAAACAGGATTTCACTGGAATTCAGGCCAGCGACTCCAATGCTAGCTCTACTCCTTCCTCTTATAATCAAATAAGATCTGTAGAGGACTTCAGATCTGAAGTCACTGTACAGGGGAAAAAGGGGAGGGGAAAGAGAGACAAAAGAAATACTTCATAAGCGCCCATGCTCTCTTACTTTGAGAGTACGGCCTGGTGAAAGGTGTGCAGCAAGCACCACTGGCTGCAATTGGCTGTCTGATAACTCTCGTGATCGATAAAACAAGGTACTGCTAATCTAAATAAACTTATATACAACAAGATACAATGTCTTGACAGTATCAATCGAATGCCTTAACAGGGTATGGAAATGAAGAGGCTGTGACTAGCCCCCAGACGTCCAGGATACAGACATGGAACTGAATACGAAGGTCCCCCTCTAATAGTAGATACGCTGGCAGCCAGGTTGACTTGGAGTGCTTGAAGGTGAAGGAGGAATTCCAGAATAGCAGCAAGCAAAGCTCAGTATCTGTGGAAGGAAGGGTTAACTTATCTACCCTACCCAAACAAGGGTATCGAAGGGGAGCGAAATGAAAAAAAAAGGGCAGGAAATGCAAATGGTGCAGACTATGCGGCCAGAATAGAGAACCCATCAACCTCGATTGCCAGGGAAAATGCAATGTTGTGAATGGTGCTTAATTCTTCCCAGCTCATACTGACTCAGAAATGCATAGAGCCTCCACCTCTTTCCAGAATGTTCCTACTTTTCGAGATGTTCTGTCTCTTCTGGAATGTTCTAGCTCTTTCCAACTTCCCCCTGAAGTGCTGATGGAGTTACCTTGTGACTCCACCCTCCATTGCCTTCCCAACTATTACCTGGCTCCCTGCCACAGTGTCCAGGGCCGGTCCAAAGACATCTTGTATAGGGGAGTCTGAGAAATGTTACCATATTCCTCTGACACTGGGCATGATCCCCTGAGAGCAGGAACTCCAGGATTTTTGACAAAACTGTCACTCATGTTCATACCGATAGGATTTTTATCTGAATAGACATCTCTTTTAGGTGGCGTGGCATAACGGTGCAATCGTTGGCACTACGCATCACTTCTGCAAATGGAATATGCCAGAGATTATGTGAGATTATGCCAATTTAACAAAAATATCGATGTTAATAATATAGTTGTACAAAATATCGATTTTTATATATATATAATAAAATAATAAATATGAAATATATTAAATAATACAATTAAATAAAAAAAAGAAGTAGATTTAATGTACATTTTAACAAATATAACAAATAAACTTAATTAATTTTTTTAACTCATACATAATCTTAGTTGACCGCAATCCAGGAGTGCAACGAGGTATCGGAGTCAGCAAGCCCCCAGAGTCCTACCGAAATGAGCAAGATGAGATGGAGTCTCGTGTGGAAGGCAGGACGGAGTGCGAGGAAATCCTGGAGATTTTCAGCGTGGAGTTCTAATTTTCGCTACGAGCTTGCTGCCTCACTCAAAAGTTCCGAAGTAAACCCTGGTGCTGGGCATCGTGCAACATTGTTGCTTTACGGTGAGGATTCTTGGCTCTATTTTCGCGGTGAGGAGGTCTCCATTCTTGGCTTAATGACATGACTTTTAGCGCTTTCCTCTTGGGCAGACTACCCGCCATACAAAACTATTTGTTCGCATTCTTTTTTGATGAACGTTTATGTGTCTCTTGTGACTTTTGACAATTCGCATGAATAATAGTAGAGGCAATGGGACACATGCAGTAACGCTTTCACGCAATTTTGTGGAGTTTTGTAAAAATGCTAATTCAGCTTGTGAGAACTGTCGTTCATTACTGCCAAATTCAGTTGTGAAAGTGCTATTACATTTAGAGTGTGTATATTTTTTCAAATAATGTTTTAAATGCCCCGTTTTGATACATGACAATATGATGCTTCTTTAACGATTATACCATCATTTCGATAGCATAATCAGTGCTGGCAGGCTGAGTGTTAGTGACAACGTGCAGCGCAATCTGTGCATATGTTGTGCTTAGGACCACTGGGGTCGGGGAATTTCTCTATGTGTTTGCACAGTGCTTCAACAGGTTTAGCGCGCTCGATTGTATTGTATGTGTTCAAACATTCTTGCTTGCTAAAGTTTTTCGTATTTTGAAAGTAGTATCCTTTCTATGTTCATGATTTGTGGGGTTTTTAAACAGTAGTTAATTGCGTCAGTTCACTGATTGAGAAAGGCTGAGTTCAGCCGAAACGCGTCTCAGTGACTTTTGCCTGGTTTGGAGACAACACGCTTCATTAAAACAGCCAAGTTTGAGAATCCTCGTGTGCGTGCCCCTTTTTCATGTGTGAAGTTGGGATTTGGTTTGATATATTATATATATATATATATATATATATATATATATATATATATATATATTCACTGAAAAAACCAGAGGTTTTAGGGACAGTTATAGTTAGTTGGACATTGCACTCGTACAAAACCCGTGAAATTCCCCCGTTATAGTTAGTTCAGCTAACTATAACTCGCGCCCCGCAATGCACTGCTGATGACGTCACATATTACATCACTCATGACATGGTCAGTGACATCACTGATGACATCACTGATGACATCTCAAATGACATCACTGATGACATCATCCAGTGACTGTGTGTTTCTGTAAAGTTTAAATATGTTTAATATATATAGGGAAAGGCGTATTGAAGAATGAGTGGGTGTATAAGTGTCTGAATGGATGATTTAGTACGTGCGTGACTGACTCTACAAGTGAGTGATTAAACGTATCTTACTGAATGCATGGGTTAGTGACTAAACTGTGTGAATGTCTGTATCCGTCTGTTGGTGTGTAAGTGGATGCATGGATTTGCGAATAGCTACATGAGTGTCTATATGGGTTATTTATTGGTTCTATGAGTATCTGTATGGGTGCCTGAGTGTTTGTGTGGATGGGGTGTGTGCGACTGTGCATAGATGTGTGAGTGGGTGATTCACTGGGTGGATGGTTTCAAGAGTGCATCTGTGATAGACTGTATGGGTGGGTAAGTGTGTGTAAGAGTGTGTTAGTGAGTGAATGTATGTCCCAGTGGTACATGTGTGAGTAACTAAATATGTGAAAGGCAGTATATATGTGTATTGGAGTATATAAATAGCTATAAGCGAGAGTGAGTGATTGTGATAGTGGCTGTATGGATGAGTGTGTGCTTGTATCAGTGATTGTATAAGAGCGTAACAATGTGCTAGTATTTGTATGATTAAGTGAGCTGGTGTGTGTATAACTGTATAGGTGAGTAAATGGCAGTGTGTTTAATTATTTGCATGACTGACTAGGTGTGTGAGTACCTCTATGGATGAGTGGCGGTGTTTGAGTGTCTATATAGGAGTAAGAGTGCATATGATAGTCCTGTACTGAGTGACCATAAGTATGAGTGACTGTACGGGTGAGTGAGTGGATGTGTGTGTGTAGACCTAAGAATCAGTGAGTGGGTATGTAGTTATTGGTGTTGGAGTGTCTATGGTTTTGCGAATGGCACTCTGTAATTTAGATTGGGTGTATCAAAGGTTATATTAGGGTGTGAGGAGCTGCATCAGATTATCACGCGGATGATGTCATCAGTGATGTCATTTGAGATGTCATCAGTGATGTCATCAGTGATGTCACTGACCATGTCATGAGTGATGTAATATGTGACGTCATCAGCAGTGCATTGCGGGGCGTGAGTTATAGTTAGCTGAACTAACTATAACGGGGGAATTTCACGGGTTTTGTACGAGTGCAATGTCCAACTAACTATAACTGTCCCTAAAACCTCTGGTTTTTTCAGTGAATTTCAAAGGTTTTTTAAATGCTAATTTCTAACTATAACGTGTCTGAAACCTATGGTTTTTAAGTGAATTTCAAAGGTTTTTAAAATGCTAATTTGTAACTATAACGTGCCTGAAACCTACGGTTTTTTCAGTGAATTTCAAAGGTTTTTAAATGACAATTTTTAAATGTATTAATTTTTATATTAATTTTTTTCATACTGATTTACTACATTTTTAGAAACAATTTCTTTTACATATTTTATTTTTTAAATTACATTGTAATTACATTATACATTACATTACAAAAATACTTTCTCAGAATGAATTACTTTAGTTTAAATACTTTGCACATAGGCAATAGACTTTTAAGTACAGTAGTTACAGTTGTTGCAATGGGCAACACATTTTCAAACACAATGCAACATTCAGCTCAATGTGAATTTCTAGTTAAATGCAATTAGTTACTTTATGGATTACTTTTCTAACCACAGGACTGGATCCTAGATTCAGTCCTGGTACATCTCCTGTAAACAGTTGAGTAAAAGCGTTTTGGTTACAGTCGTGATTTTTAAGGAATATTATTGTATTTTAAAAGTTGACACTTAGAAACTTTTTCTCATAGAATCACCAATGTTATCCTATGGAAGGAAATTCACTTAGCAGGTAAAAACTGTTATCGTTACTTTTTCTTACTCAGTGTTGGATCCTGGATCCAGCACTGGTGCATCTCCTGTAAACAGTTGAAAGAATGCGTTTAAGTCATACAGACGATTTTTAAGGAATATTTGTAGTTTGTGAAAATCGACACTTTGAAACTTTTCTGCTGAAAACCAGACAATGGATTCCTATGGAAGAAAATATAAGTTACTGGTAAGTACGCTTAAAATTACTTTTCAGGACCAGTACTGGGCTGAAAGATACAGCACTGAGGTCTCTCCTTATAACAGGTGAGTAAATCGGAATTCGTATTTCGGCTGATTTTAGAGGAATATTTGTATGTTTCAAAAATCAACACTTAGAAGAATTTCCAAGTGAAACCAGTCAATGTTAGCCTATGAAGGAAATTCAAGTTACCGGTAAGTACGGTTAAAATTACTTTTCAGGACCAGTACTGGGCTGAAAGATGCAGCACTGAGGTCTCTCCTGATAGCAGGTGAGTAAATCGGAATTCGTATTTCGGCTGATTTTAGAGGAATATTTTAAAGTTCCAAAACTCCACACTTAGAAGAATTTCCAAGTGAAACCAGTCAATGTTAGCCTATGAAGGAAATTCAAGTTACCGGTAAGTACGGTTAAAATTACTTTTGAGGATCAGTACTGGGCTGAAAGATGCAGCACTGAGGTCTCTCCTGATAACAGGTGAGTAAATCGGAATTCGTATTTCGGCTGATTTTAGAGGAATATTTTAAAGTTCCAAAACTCCACACTTAGAAGAATTTCCAAGTGAAACCAGTCAATGTTAGCCTATGAAGGAAATTCAAGTTACCGGTAAGTACGGTTAAAATTACTTTTGAGGATCAGTACTGGGCTGAAAGATGCAGCACTGAGGTCTCTCCTGATAACAGGTGAGTAAATCGGAATTCGGATTTCGGCTGATTTTAGAGGAATATTTGCACAATGGTAAAGGGAGGGGCGGGGCCTGAGGTGACATCTGTGCAAACGCGCCCCGTGGTGCGTTTTAATTTGGGGGATTAAGTCCCCTTGAATCATGAGGGTCCCTACGGGCCAACTAGCCCACCAGGAACCTCCAGTATGCGCCAGGGGCTGCGTTGCAGAGACATGTACAGAGGCCACACCCCTTTTACACCTCTCTGCAACGCAGCTCTGTAGCGCTTTCTGGACGTACCTGTTGGGCTAGTTGGCCCCCAGGGACCCTCAGGATTGAAGAGGATTTAATTCCCCATCTTAAAACGCGCCACGGGGCCTGTTTGCACACATGTCACCTGAAGCCCCGCCCCCTCCCTTCACCACTGTGCAAACGCGCCCCGTGGCGCGTTTTAAGTCGGGGGATTAACTCCCCTTGAATCCTGAGGGTCCCTGGGGTGCAACTAGCCCACCATATACCTCCAAAAAGCGCCATAGAGCTGCGTTGCAGAGAGGTGTAAAAGGGGCGTGGCCTCTGTACACCTCTCTGCAAGGCAGCCCCTGGCGCATACTGGAGGTTCCTGGTGGGCTAGTTGGCCTCAGAGACCCCAGTATTCAAGGGGATCGTTCCCCCTCTGCAAACGCGCCAGGGGGCGCGTTTGCAGAGTGGTGAAGGAAGGGGGCGGGGCCTGCGGGCCCGATCGTTTTTTTTTTTTGTTTGTTTGTTTTTTTGGGGAGGGGGCCGCGTGGCTCCACTCCCGAGCCACTACTTGCCCCGGGGACCCCATCCCCCGGGGCTGGCCCTCTCGTTGGGGACTGTGGGGGTCCCCAATCCCCCCACAGTCCCGCCGGCTCCCCGTGTCCTACGGGAGCCGGCATTGCTTTACACATGGGGAGCAGCTAACATGCTGCTCCCCATGTGGAAAGCAATCGGCTTTGGATATTGGAAGAGAGAGCAGGTTTCCTGCTCTCTCTTCCAATATCCAAAGCAGTTTGCAATGACAGGACGGGAGCCGCGAGGCTCCCGTCCTGTCATTGCAAACAGCAGTGTCCCGGGGGTAGGCACCCCGGGACACTGCAGGAGCCGGCCCTGGGGGGTGGTGGTCCCCAGGGCCATCAAGGGCTCCAGGAGGGGGCCGCGCGGCCCCCTCCCATTCAGTGCACAGCCCGGGGAGGTGGTGGTCCCCGGGGCTCTGGGGTCCAAAACGGACCCCCATTGTAATTTTCTTAGTGCCCCGGGGAGGTGGTGGTCCCCGAGGCGTGTGGGGGCTGGAGCCCCCCACACAGGTTTTTAATTAAAAAAGAAGCCCCGGGGAGGTGGTGGTCCCCGGGGCTGCGGGAGGGCTCAGAGCCCTCCCGCACCATTCTACATTAAAGCCCCGGGGGGTGGTTGTCCCCGGGGCTTGGGGGCCCTTAGAGGCCCCCACACATAAAATTAACCCCCCCAGCATGCCCCCGGGACTTGGCCCACCCGGGGGCAATTAGCTATCGAAGCGCGGGAGACCGCGCTTCGATTTTTTTCGGCAGGGTTCGCGCTCCCTGAGCGCATCCTGCCCGATTTTTAAAAAAATAAAAAAAATTTTTGCCCAGGGGGTCCTTGTGGGACCCCTGAGCAGACCTAGGGGGTCAGGGTGTTTCTACCCTGCCCCCTTTGTGCGCTTTGCGCACTTGTTTCTGTCCCTCGGTTCTACCGAGGGACAAAATAACTGCCAACACTTCCTGATTTGGAGTGTTGACAGCCAATTAACATAAAGCTCGTGCTCGGGAGGATCCGCGGCCCTAGATATCACTATCTTTTTTACTTTTCATTTTCTCAGCAACTACTGAACGGATTTACACCATTTAACAAAAAGGGTTCTTTCTGAACCAAGAACTACCTCTTTGCCAAATTTGGTGTAATTCCGTTCAGCAGTTCGAGGCTGTAGCCGTGTCTAAAGTTTCCTATGGAAAATTGCATGGGGAAAACGCGTTTTGGGACCCCCCTTTTTCTCGGCCCCCGCTTCACGAATCCCCCGAGACTTTCAGGGTAGGAGCGGACCGGAGCGCCCCACAAAGTTTGAAAATTTTGCGAAGATACGTCAACCGGCAAGAGAGTTATTTCAAATAGAATGTCGCGGATTCCTATGGATAATAGGTTGTAACTATAACTATCTACTGGCGACCGCCAGTAGATAATATATATTCACTGAAAAAACCATAGGTTTTAGGGACAGTTATAGTTAGTTGGACATTTCACTCGTACAAAACCATAGAAATTCCCCCGTTATACTTAGTTCAGCTAACTATAACTCGCGCCCCACAATGCACTGCTGATGACGTCACATATTACATCACTCATGACATGGTCAGTGACATCACTGATGACATCACTGATGACATCTCAAATGACATCACTGATGACATCACTGATGACATCATCCAGTGACTGTGTGTTTCTGTAAAGTTTAAATATGTTTAATATATTTAGGGAAAGGCGTATTGAAGAATGAGTGGGTGTATACGTGTCTGAATGGATGATTTAGTACGTGAGTGACTGACTCTACAAGTGAGTGATTAAATGTATCTTACTGAATGCATGGGTTAGTGACTAAACTGTGTGAATGTCTGTATCCGTCTGTCTGTTGGTTTGTAAGCGGCTGCATGGCTTTCTGAATAGCTACATGAGTGTCTACATGGGTTATTCATTGATTGTCTGAGTATCTGTATGGGTGCCTGAGTGTTTGTGTGGGTGGGGTGTGTGTGACTCTGTGCATAGATGTGTGAGTTGGTGATTCACTGGGTGCATGGTTTCAAGAGTGCATCTGTGATGGACTGTATGGGTGGGTGAGTGTGTGTATGGGTGTGTTAGTGATTGAATGTATATCTCAGTGGTACATGTGTGAGTAACTACATATGTGCAAGGCAGTATATATGTGTGTTGGAGTATATAAATGGCTTTAAGTGAGAGTGTGTGATTGTGAGAGTGGCTGTATGGATGAGTGTGTACTTGTATCAGTGATTGTATAAGAGCGTAAGAATGTGCTAGTATTTGTATGAGTAAGTGAGCTGGTGTGTGTATAACTCTATAGGTGAGTAAATGGGTGTGTGATTAAGTTTTTTGCATGACTGACTAGGTGTGTGAGTACCTCTATGGATGAGTGGCGGTGTGTGAGTGTTTATATAGGTGTATGAGTGCATATGATAGTCCTGTACTGAGTGACTAAGTATGAGTGACTGTACGGGTGAGTGAGTGGATGTGTGTGTAGACCTAAGAATCAGTGAGTGGGTATGTAGTTTTTGGTGTTGGAGTGTCTATGGTTTTGAGAATGGCAGTCTGTTATTTAGAGTGGGTGTATCAAAAGTTATATTAGGGTGTGAGAAGATGCATGAAATTATCACATGGATGATGTCATCAGTCATGTCATTTGAGATGTCATCAGTGATGTCATCAGTGATGTCACTGACCATGTCATGAGTGATGTAATATGTGACGTCATCAGTAGTGCATTGCGGGGCGCGAGTTATAGTTAGCTGAACTAACTATAACGGGGGAATTTCTATGGTTTTGTACGAGTGAAATGTCCAACTAACTATAACTGTCCCTAAAACCTATGGTTTTTTCAGTGAATTTCAAAGGTTTTTTAAATGCTAATTTCTAACTATAACGTGTCTGAAACCTATGGTTTTTTCAGTGAATTTCAAAGGTTTTTTAATTGCTAATTTCTAACTATAACGTGCCTGAAACCTATGATTTTTTAAGTGAATTTCAAAGGTTTTTTTAAATGCTAGTTTCTAACTATGCCTACAGAGGTAGGACATGTGAAGAAAGAAGAAAAACGCACAGAAAGAAGCAAAAGATGTGCAGAAAGAACCAACAGAGGAGCAGAAAGAGGCCTTGTTGCAAAATCATCCTGTGCCCACAACTTTTTCAGACGGGTACTGGTGGTAACTGACTCTGACTAACCAGAGCCAGTGCTATGCTAAAAACACTTAGAATACAGTGAAAACACCTACATACACTAGGGAACACTATGCGTTGGGGTACCCCTGTGATTAGCATGACCTCCTCTGCAAGTCCCTAGTACATAATAGGGCAGGGGGATTAAAACTACCTCTTAAAACGCGCTACAGGGCGCGTTTGCACAGTGGTGAAGGGAGGGGCGTGAGGTGACATGTGTGCAAACGCACCCCGTGGTGCGTTTTAAGTTGCGGGATTAAGTCCCCTTGAATTCTGAGGGTCCTTGGGGCCCAACTAGCCCCCAGGTACCTACAGTTAGGACCACAGAGCTGAGTTGCAGAGAGGCGTTCCGAGGCCACACACCTTTTTCACCTCTCTGCAACGCAACTCTGTTGTGCTTACTGAAGGTACCTGGTGGGCTAGTTGGCCCCCAGGGTCCCTCAGGATTCAAAGGGAATTAATTCCCCAACTTAAAACGCACCACAGGGCGTGTTTGCGCACATGTCACCTGAGGCCCGCCCCTCCCTTCACCACTGTGCAAACGCGCCCCATGGTGCGTTTTAAGTTGGGGGATTAGGTCACCTTGAATCCTGAGGGTCCCTGGGGCCCAACTAGCCCACTAGGTACTTCCAGTAAGCACCACAGGCCTGCGTTGCAACGCCTGTAACAAATTGTGCAGTTGTGTTTAGGTAGTGAAGAGGGTCATGCTGGGGGTAGTGTTTTAGGGTTTAGGGTAGTGCAGTGGTGTTTGTGTAGTGTAGGGGGTCATGCTGGGGGTAGATTTAGGGTTTAGGGTAGTGCAGTGGTGGTTGGGTAGTGTAGGGAGTCGTGCTGGGGGGAGTGTTTTAGGGTTTAGGGTAGTGCAGTGGTGTTTGGGTAGTGTAGGGGGTCGTGCTGGGGGTAGTGTTTTAGGGTAGTGCAGTGGTGTTTGGGTAGTGTAGGGGGTCGTGCTGGGGGTAGTGATTTAGGGTAGTGCAGTGGTGTTTGGGTAATGTAGGGGGTACTGCTGGGGGTAGTGTTTTAGGTTTTAGGGTAGTGCAGTGGTGTTTGGGTAGTGTAGGGTTATGCTGGGGTAGTTTTTAGGGTTTAGGGTAGTGCAGTGGTGTTTGGGTAGAGTAGTGGTTCGTGCTGGGGGTAGTTTTTTAGGGTTTAGGGTAGTGCAGTGGTGTTTGTGTAGTGTAGGGGGCAGTGTTTTAGGGTTTAGGGTAGTGCAGTGGTGTTTGTGTAGTGTAGGAGGTCGTGTTTTAGGGTTTAGGGTAGTGCAGTGGTCTTTGGGTAGTGTAGGGAGTCGTGTGGGGGTAGTGTTTTAGGGTTTAGGGTAGTGTAGGGGGTCATGCGGGGGTAGTGTTTTAGGGATTAGGGTAGTGCATTGGTGTTTGGGTAGTGTAGGGGGTCATGCGGGGGTAGTGTTTTAGGGTTTAGGGCAGTGCAGTGGTGTTTGGGTAGTGTAGGGGGTCGTGCTGGGGGAGTGTTTTAGGGTTTAGGGCAGTGCAGTGGTGTTCGGGTAGTGTAGGGGGTCGTGCTGGGAGGAGTGTTTTAGGGTTTAGGGCAGTGCAGTGGTGTTCGGGTAGTGTAGGGGGTCGTGCTGGGGGAGTGTTTGAGGGTTTAGGGCAGTGCAGTCGTGTTCGGGTAGTGTAGGGGGTTGTGCTGGGGGTAGTATTTTAGGGTTTAGGGTAGTGCAGTGGTGTTCGGGTAGTGTAGGGGGTCATGCTAGGGGTAGTGTTCTAGGGTTTAGGGCAGTGCAGTGGTGTTTGGGCAGTATAGGGGGTAATGCTGGGGGTGGTGTTTTAGGGTTTAGGGCAGTGCAGTGGTGTTCGGGCAGTGTAGGGGTCGTGCTGGGGGTGGTGTTTCAGGGTCTAGGGCAGTGCAGTGGTGTTCGGGCAGTGTAGGGGGTGGTGTTTCAGGGTTTAGGGCAGTGCAGTGGTGTTCGGGCAGTGTAGGGGGTCGTGCAGGGGGTGGTGTTTCAGAGTTTAGGGCAGTGTTGTTTGGGCAGTGTAGGGGGTTGTGCTGGGGGTGGTGTTTCAGGGTTTGGGGCAGTGGAGTTCGAGCAGTAAAGCGGGTCGTGCTGGGGGTGGTGTTTCAGGGTTTAGGGCAGTGCAGTGGTGTTCGGGCAGTGTAGGGGGTGGTGCAGGGGGTGGTGTTTCAGGGTTTAGGGCAGTACAGTGGTGTTCGGGCAGTGTAGGGGGTGGTGCAGGGGGTGGTGTTTCAGGGTTTAGGGCAGTGCAGTGGTGTTCGGGCAGTGTAGGGGTCGTGCTGGGGTTGGTGTTTCAGGGTTTAGGGCAGTGCAGTGGTGTTCGGGCAGTGTAGGGGATTGTGCTGGGGCTGGTGTTTCAGGGTTTAGGGCAGTGCAGTGGTGTTCGTGCAGTGTAGGTGGTCGTGCTGGGGCTGGTGTTTCAGGGTTTAGGGCAGTGCAGTGGTGTCCGGGCAGTGTAGGGGGTCATGCTGGGGCTGGTGTTTCAGGGTTTAGGGCAGTGCAGTGGTGTTCGGGCAGTGTAGGGGGTCTTGCTGCGGCTGGTGTTCCAGAGTCTAGGGCAGTGCAGTGGTGTTCGGGCAGTGTAGGGGGTCTTGCTGGGGCTGGTGTTTCAGGGTTTAGGGCAGTGCAGTGGTGTTCGGGCAGTGTAGGGGGTCGTGCTGGGGGTGGTGTTTCAGGGTTTAGGGCAGTGCAGTGGTGTTCGGGCAGTGTAGGGGGTCGTGCTGGGGCTAGTGTTTCAGGATTTAGGGCAGAGCAATGGTGTTCAGGCAGTGTAGGGGGTTTTGCTGGAGGTGGTGTTTCAGGGTTTAGGGCAGTGCAGTGGTGTTTGTGCAGTGTAGGGGGTGGTGTTTCAGGGTTTAGGGCAGTGGTGTTCAGGCAGTGTAGGGGGTCTTGCTGGGGTTGATGTTTCAGGGTTTAGAGCAGTGCAGTGGTGTTCGGGCAGTGTAGGGGGTCGTGCTGGGCGTGGTGTTTCAGGGTTTAGGGCAGTGCAGTGGTGTTCCGGCAGTGTAGGAGGTCGTGCAGTTGGTGGTGTTTCAGGGTTTAGGGCAGTGCAGTGGTGTTCGGGCAGTGTAGGGGGTCGTGCTGGGGGTGGTGTTTCAGGGTTTAGGGCAGTGCAGTGGTGTTCGGGCAGTGTAGGGTGTCGTGCTGAGGGGTGGTGTTTCAGGGTTTAGGGCAGTGCAGTCGTGTTCGGGCAGTGTAGGGGGTCGTGCAGGGGTGGTGTTTCAGGGTTTAGGGCAGTGCAGTGGTGTTCGGGCAGTGTAGGGGGTCATGCAGGGGGTGGTGTTTCAGGGTTTAGGGCAGTGCAGTGGTGTTCAGCCAGTGTAGGTGGTCTTGCTGGGGGTGGTGTTTCAGGCTTTAGTGCAGTGGTGTTCGGGCAGTGTAGGGGGTCTTGCTGGGGGTGGTGTTTCAGGGTTTAGGGCAGTGCAGTGGTGTTCGGGCAGTGTAGGGGGTCTTGCTGGGGCTGGCGTTTCAGGGTTTAGGGCAGTGCATTGGTGTTCTGGCAGTGTAGGGGGTCGTGCTGGGGCTGGTGTTTGAGGGTTTAGGGTAGTGCAGTGGTGTTCGGGCAGTGTAGGGGGTCGTGCTGGGGCTGCTGTTTCAGGGTTTAGGGCAGTGCAGTGGTGTTCGGGCAGTGTACGGGGTTGTGCTGGGGCTGGTGTTTCAGGGTTTAGGGCAGTGCAGTGGTGTTCGGGCAGTGTAGGGGGTCGTGCTGGGGGTGGTGTTTCAGGGTTTAGGGCAGTGCAGTGGTGTTCGGGCAGTGTAGGGGGTTGTGCTGGGGCTGGTGTTTCATGGTTTAGGGCAGTGCAGTGGTGTTCGGGCAGTGTAGGGGGTCGTGCTGGGGTGGTGTTTCAGGGTTTAGGGCAGTGCAGTGGTGTTCGGGCAGTGTAGGGGGTCATGCTGGGGGTAGTGTTTCAGGGTTTAGGGCAGTGCAGTGGTGTTTGGGCAGTGTAGGGGGTCTTGCTGGGGGTGGTGTTTCAGGGTTTAGGGCAGTGGTGTTCGGGCAGTGTAGGGGGTCTTGCTGGGGGTGATGTTTCAGGGTTTAGGGCAGTGCAGTGGTGTTCGGGCAGTGTAGGGGGTCTTGTTGGGCGTGGTGTTTCAGGGTTTAGGGCAGTGCAGTGGTGTTCCGGCAGTGTAGGAGGTCGTGCAGGGGGTGGTGTGTCAGTGTTTAGGGCAGTGCAGTGGTGTTTGGGCAGTGTAGGGGATTGTGCTGGGGCTGGTGTTTCAGGGTTTAGGGCAGTGCAGTGGTGTTCGTGCAGTGTAGGTGGTCGTGCTGGGGCTGGTGTTTCAGGGTTTAGGGCAGTGCAGTGGTGTCCGGGCAGTGTAGGGGGTCATGCTGGGGCTGGTGTTTCAGGGTTTAGGGCAGTGCAGTGGTGTTCGGGCAGTGTAGGGGGTCTTGCTGCGGCTGGTGTTCCAGAGTCTAGGGCAGTGCAGTGGTGTTCGGGCAGTGTAGGGGGTCTTGCTGGGGCTGGTGTTTCAGGGTTTAGGGCAGTGCAGTGGTGTTCGGGCAGTGTAGGGGGTCGTGCTGGGGGTGGTGTTTCAGGGTTTAGGGCAGTGCAGTGGTGTTCGGGCAGTGTAGGGGGTCGTGCTGGGGCTAGTGTTTCAGGATTTAGGGCAGAGCAATGGTGTTCAGGCAGTGTAGGGGGTTTTGCTGGAGGTGGTGTTTCAGGGTTTAGGGCAGTGCAGTGGTGTTTGTGCAGTGTAGGGGGTGGTGTTTCAGGGTTTAGGGCAGTGGTGTTCAGGCAGTGTAGGGGGTCTTGCTGGGGTTGATGTTTCAGGGTTTAGAGCAGTGCAGTGGTGTTCGGGCAGTGTAGGGGGTCGTGCTGGGCGTGGTGTTTCAGGGTTTAGGGCAGTGCAGTGGTGTTCCGGCAGTGTAGGAGGTCGTGCAGTTGGTGGTGTTTCAGGGTTTAGGGCAGTGCAGTGGTGTTCGGGCAGTGTAGGGGGTCGTGCTGGGGGTGGTGTTTCAGGGTTTAGGGCAGTGCAGTGGTGTTCGGGCAGTGTAGGGTGTCGTGCTGAGGGGTGGTGTTTCAGGGTTTAGGGCAGTGCAGTCGTGTTCGGGCAGTGTAGGGGGTCGTGCAGGGGGTGGTGTTTCAGGGTTTAGGGCAGTGCAGTGGTGTTCGGGCAGTGTAGGGGGTCATGCAGGGGGTGGTGTTTCAGGGTTTAGGGCAGTGCAGTGGTGTTCAGCCAGTGTAGGTGGTCTTGCTGGGGGTGGTGTTTCAGGCTTTAGTGCAGTGGTGTTCGGGCAGTGTAGGGGGTCTTGCTGGGGGTGGTGTTTCAGGGTTTAGGGCAGTGCAGTGGTGTTCGGGCAGTGTAGGGGGTCTTGCTGGGGCTGGCGTTTCAGGGTTTAGGGCAGTGCATTGGTGTTCTGGCAGTGTAGGGGGTCGTGCTGGGGCTGGTGTTTGAGGGTTTAGGGTAGTGCAGTGGTGTTCGGGCAGTGTAGGGGGTCGTGCTGGGGCTGCTGTTTCAGGGTTTAGGGCAGTGCAGTGGTGTTCGGGCAGTGTACGGGGTTGTGCTGGGGCTGGTGTTTCAGGGTTTAGGGCAGTGCAGTGGTGTTCGGGCAGTGTAGGGGGTCGTGCTGGGGGTGGTGTTTCAGGGTTTAGGGCAGTGCAGTGGTGTTCGGGCAGTGTAGGGGGTTGTGCTGGGGCTGGTGTTTCATGGTTTAGGGCAGTGCAGTGGTGTTCGGGCAGTGTAGGGGGTCGTGCTGGGGTGGTGTTTCAGGGTTTAGGGCAGTGCAGTGGTGTTCGGGCAGTGTAGGGGGTCATGCTGGGGGTAGTGTTTCAGGGTTTAGGGCAGTGCAGTGGTGTTTGGGCAGTGTAGGGGGTCTTGCTGGGGGTGGTGTTTCAGGGTTTAGGGCAGTGGTGTTCGGGCAGTGTAGGGGGTCTTGCTGGGGGTGATGTTTCAGGGTTTAGGGCAGTGCAGTGGTGTTCGGGCAGTGTAGGGGGTCTTGTTGGGCGTGGTGTTTCAGGGTTTAGGGCAGTGCAGTGGTGTTCCGGCAGTGTAGGAGGTCGTGCAGGGGTGGTGTGTCAGTGTTTAGGGCAGTGCAGTGGTGTTCGGGCAGTGTAGGGGGTCGTGCTGGGGGTGGTGTTTCAGGGTTTAGGGCAGTGCAGTGGTGTTCGGGCAGTGTAGGGGGTCTTGCTGGGGGTGATGTTTCAGGGTTTAGGGCAGTGCAGTGGTGTTCGGGCAGTGTAGGGGGTCTTGCTGGGGGTAGTGTTTCAGGGTTTAGGGCAGTGCGGTGGTGTTCGTGCAGTGTAGGGGGTCGTGCTGGGGATGGTGTTTCAGGGTTTAGGGCAGTGCAGTAGTGTTCGGGCAGTGTAGGGGGTCGTGCAGGGGGTGGTGTTTCAGGGTTTAGGGCAGTGCAGTGGTGTTCGGGCAGTGTAGGGGGTCGTGCTGGGGGTGGTGTTTCAGGGTTTAGGGCAGTGCATTGCAGTGGTGTTCGGGCAGTGTAGGGGGTCATGCTGGGGGTGGTGTTTCAGGGTTTAGGGCAGTGGTGTTCGGGCAGTGTAGGGGTCTTGCTGGGGGTGATGTTTCAGGGTTTAGGGCAGTGCAGTGGTGTTCGGGCAGTGTAGGAGGTCTTGCTGGGGGTAGTGTTTCAGGGTTTAGGGCAGTGCAGTGGTGTTCGGGCAGTGTAGGGTGGTGCTGGGGGTGGTGTTTTAGGGTTTAGGGCAGTGCAGTGGTGTTCGGGCAGTGTAGGGGGTCGTGCTGGGGTAGTGTTTTAGGGTTTAGGGTAGTGCAGTGGTGTTTGTGTAGTGTAGGGGTCATGTTTTAGGGTAGTGCAGTGGTGTTTGGGTAGTGTAGGGGGTCGTGCTGGGGGTAGTGTTTTAGGATTTAGGTTAGTGCAGTGGTGTTTGGGAAGTGTAGGGGGTCGTGCTGGGGGTAGTGTTTTAGGGTTTAGGGTAGTGCAGTGGTGCTTGTGTAGTGTAGGGGGTCATGCTGGGGGTAGTGTTTTAGGGTTTAGGGTAGTGCAGTGGTGTTTGTGTAGTATAGGGGGTCATGTTTTAGGGTAGTGCAGTGGTGTTTGGGTAGTGTAGGGGGTCGTGCTGGGGGTAGTGTTTTAGGATTTAGGTTAGTGCAGTGGTGTTGGGGTAGTGTTTTAGGGTTTAGGGTAGTGCAGTGGTGTTTGTGTAGTGTAGGGGGTCATGCTGGGGGTAGTGTTTTATGGTTTAGGATAGTGCAGTGGTGCTTGTGTAGTGTAGGGGGTCATGCTGGGGTAGTGTTTTAGGGTTTAGGGTAGTGCAGTGGTGTTTTTGTAGTGTAGGGGGTCATGTTTTAAGATGCAACGCTCCAATACCTGACCAGTCTGCACTACATAAAACTGCAAAAAAACTAAAAATAAAAAGTGTTTTTCACACTTTTGTCATTGGGCTATATGTGGGCTACATCTGGGTAATATTTGTGCTACATTTGGGCTCTTTTTTCACTGGTGGCCATCTTGGAAGACTTCTTTGTTATGAAGTTTCCTAATTTCCTCATTTACTGCAGTCTCCTCAGTAGGAAATGCTTTCAGTTTTTTACTTTAATTCCATCAAGAAGGCATTCAGATGTGTCACACATTTGCCATAAATTCTGAATGTTAGCACTCTAGTTGTTCATTAGATCACTGTAGTAAAGCTACTGCTCACCAAGGAGTTAACTGGAAGTCTACTGCTGGTATTGAAAGTAATTGTTTCAGTCTGCATGTCAGAATTTTCTAATGAAATAGAAGAGGATTTGAGATCTCACTTAAAACATGCACAAAATTTTCTTTTTGCAGCACTAACCATAATTTCTATGGCAAAATGAACCCCCTCATTTTGTTCCTTTTTAAATTAAATGTTTTAAGTGTTACCAGTTTATTCCAATCAAGATGGCTTCAGGTGTGCCATACTTTTGTCATAAGTAAGGCTGTTAGCACTCTAGTTGTTCTATAGAACACTCTGGGAAGCTGCAGTAGAACACAAAGGCATCAACTGACAGGCTGCTCCTGTTGAAATATAACAGGAAGATATTTGAGATCTCACTTAAAACATGTCCTAATTTTTCTTTCTACAGCACTAACCATAATTTCTATGCCAAAATGAACCCCCTCATTTTGTTCCTTTTTAAATTAAATGTTTTAAGTGTTACCAGTTTATTCCAATCAAGATGGCTTCAGGTGTGCCATACTTTTGTCATAAGTAAGACTGTTAGCACTCTAGTTGTTCTTTAGAACACTCTGGGAAGCTGCAGTAGAACACAAAGGCATCAACTGACAGGCTGCTCCTGTTGAAATATAACAGGAAGATATTTGAGATCACACTTGAAACATGTCCTAATTTTTCTTTCCAGAGCACTAACCATAATTTCTATGACAAGATGAACCCCATCATTTTGTTCCTTTTTAAATTAAATGTTTTAAGTGTTACCAGTTTATTCCAATCAAGATGGCTTCAGGTGTGCCATACTTTTGTCATAAGTAAGGCTGTTAGCACTCTAGTTGTTCTTTAGAACACTCTGGGAAGCTGCAGTAGAACACAAAGGAATCAACTGACAGTCTCTGCCCTTGTTGGATGTACATGTTTTACTGAGAATGTCAGACTTCATTCTCACATGACTGAGAAAGATAATGTGAATTTACAGAAAATATGCTCTCATTTTAGCTTCTGGAGCACCTTCCAAAACTGTATGGGACAAGCATGTGAAAATAGTTTTCTCTCAAACATGATTCATGATATCCCAGCAGAAGGTTTTTCACAGGGTAAAATCACCTTAGAACACACCACAATTCCTGAAATTAGTATGGTACCATCAACAAATGAATTCTAATGTAACTAAAGTCTGTTATCACCCTTTATAGTTCTCCTTTTGGTAACCCTCAAAATCTTTGATTCACTACAATGCATTTCAATGGGGTACTATCATTTATATTGGTCCCAAGATGGCTGCCAGCAATTCCAGGATGAAGTGCTGACAGCCAATCAGATCTCACGATGACATGTGTGGTTAGGCTCCGCCCAGATATATATGTGTTTTTACTTTTGATTTTCTCAGCAACTACTGAACGGATTTACACCATTTAACAAAAAGGGTTCTTTCTGAACCAAGAACTACCTCTTTGCCAAATTTTGTGTAATTCCGTTCAGCAGTTTGGGCTGTAGCCGTGTCTAAGGTTTCCTATGGGAAAATGAATGGGGAAAACACGTTTTGGGACCCCCCTTTTTTCTCTGCCCCCGCTTGACGAATCACCCCGAAACTTTCAGGGTAGGAGGATTAAGTCCCCTTGAATCCTGAGGGTCCCTAGGGGCCAACTAGCCCACCAGGAACCTCCAATATGCACCAGGGGGCTGCGTTGCACAGATGTCACCTCAGGCCCCGCCCCCTCCCTTCACCATTGTGCAAATATTCTTCTAAAATCATCCGAAATACGAATTCCGATTTACTCACCTGTTATCAGGAGAGACCTCAGTGCTGTATCTTTCAGCCCAGTACTGGTCCTGAAAAGTAATTTTAACCGTACTTACCAGTAACTTGAATTTCCTTCCATAGGCTAACATTGACTGGTTTCACTTGGAAATTCTTCTAAGTGTGGAGTTTTGGAACTTTAAAATATTCCTCTAAAATCAGCCGAAATACGAATTCCGATTTACTCACCTGTTATCAGGAGAGACCTCAGTGCTGCATCTTTCAGCCCAGTACTGGTCCTGAAAAGTAATTTTAACCGTACTTACCGGTAACTTGAATTTCCTTCATAGGCTAACATTGACTGGTTTCACTTGGAAATTCTTCTAAGTGTGGAGTTTTGGAACTTTAAAATATTCCTCTAAAATCAGCCGAAATACGAATTCCGATTTACTCACCTGTTATCAGGAGAGACCTCAGTGCTGCATCTTTCAGCCCAGTACTGATCCTCAAAAGTAATTTTAACCGTACTTACCAGTAACTTGAATTTCCTTCCCTAGGATATCATTGCCTGCTTTTTGCTGAAAAAGTTTCTAAGTGTTGATTTTTGAAACATACAAATATTCCTCTAAAATCAGCCGAAATACGAATTCCGATTTACTCACCTGTTATAAGGAGAGACCTCAGTGCTGTATCTTTCAGCCCAGTACTGGTCCTGAAAAGTAATTTTAACCGTACTTACCAGTAACTTGAATTTCCTTCCATAGGCTAACATTGACTGGTTTCACTTGGAAATTCTTCTAAGTGTGGAGTTTTGGAACTTTAAAATATTCCTCTAAAATCAGCCGAAATACGAATTCCGATTTACTCACCTGTTATCAGGAGAGACCTCAGTGCTGCATCTTTCAGCCCAGTACTAATCCTGAAAAGTAATTTTAACCGTACTTACCAGTAACTTGAATTTCCTTCATAGGCTAACATTGACTGGTTTCACTTGGAAATTCTTCTAAGTGTTGATTTTTGAAACATACAAATATTCCTATAAAATCAGCCGAAATACGAATTCCGATTTACTCACCTGTTATAAGGAGAGACCTCAGTGCTGTATCTTTCAGCCCAGTACTGGTCCTGAAAAGTAATTTTAACCGTTCTTACCAGTAACTTGAATTTCCTTCCATAGGCTAACATTGACTGGTTTCACTTGGAAATTCTTCTAAGTGTGGAGTTTTGGAACTTTAAAATATTCCTCTAAAATCAGCCGAAATACGAATTCCGATTTACTCACCTGTTATCAGGAGAGACCTCAGTGCTGCATCTTTCAGCCCAGTACTGATCCTCAAAAGTAATTTTAACCGTACTTACCAGTAACTTGAATTTCCTTCCATAGGATATCATTGCCTGCTTTTTGCTGAAAAAGTTTCTAAGTGTTGATTTTTGAAACATACAAATATTCCTCTAAAATCAGCCGAAATACGAATTCTGATTTACTCACCTGTTATCAGGAGAGACCTCAGTGCTGCATCTTTCAGCCCAGTACTGGTCCTGAAAAGTAATTTTAACCGTACTTACCGGTAACTTGAATTACCTTCATAGGCTAACATTGACTGGTTTCACTTGGAAATTCTTCTAAGTGTGGAGTTTTTGAACTTTATAATATTCCTCTAAAATCAACCAAAGTACGAATACCAATTTACTCACCTGTTATCAGGAGAGAACCCAGTGCTGCATCTTTTAGCCCAGCACTGACCCTGAAAAGTAATTTTAACCGTACTTACCAGTAACTTATATTTTCTTCCATAGGAATCCATTGTCTGGTTTTCAGCAAAAAAGTTTCAAAGTGTTGATTTTCACAAACTACAAATATTCCTTAAAAATCGACAGTATGACTTAAACGCATTCTTTCAACTGTTTACAGGAGATGCACCAGTGCTGGATCCAGGATCCAACACTGAGTAAGAAAAAGTAACGATAACAGTTTTTACCTGCTAAGTGAATTTCCTTCCATAGGATAACATTGGTGATTCTATGAGAAAAAGTTTCAAAGTGTCAACTTTTAAAATACAATAATATTCCTTAAAAATCACGACTGTAACCAAAACGCTTTTACTCAACTGTTTACAGGAGATGTACCAGGACTGAATCTAGGATCCAGTCCTGTGGTTACAAAAGTAATCCATAAAGTAACTAATTGCATTTAACTAGAAATTCACATTGAGCTGAATGTTGCATTGTGTTTGAAAATGTGTTGCCCATTGCAACAACTGTAACTACTGTACTTAAAAGTCTATTGCCTATCTGCAAAGTATTTAAACTAAAGTAATTCATTCTGAGAAAGTATTTTTTGTAATGTAATGTATAATGTAATTACAATGTAATTTAAAAAATAAAATATGTAAAAAAAAATTGTTTCTAAAAATGTAGTAAATCAGTATGAAAAAAATTAATATAACAATTAATACATTTAAAAATTGTCATTTACAAAACCTTTGAAATTCACTGAAAAAACCGTAGGTTTCAGGCACGTTATAGTTAGAAATTAGCATTTAAAAAACCTTTGAAATTCACTGAAAAAACCATAGGTTTCAGACACGTTATAGTTACAAATTAGCATTTAAAAAACCTTTGAAATTCACTGAAAAAACCATAGGTTTCAGACACGTTATAGTTACAAATTAGCATTTAAAAAACCTTTGAAATTCACTGAAAAAACCATAGGTTTTAGGGACAGTTATAGTTACTTGGACATTGCACTCGTACAAAACCCGTGAAATTCCCCCGTTATAGTTAGTTCAGCTAACTATAACTCGCTCCCCGCAATGCACTGCTGATGACGTCACATATTACATCACTCATGACATGGTCAGTGACATCACTGATGACATCACTGATGACATCTCAAATGACATCACTGATGACATCATCCACGTGATAATCTGATGCACCTCCTCACACCCTAATATAACCTTTGATACACCCACTCTAAATTACAGACTGCCATTCGCAAAACCATAGACACTCCAACACCAATAACTACATACCCACTCACTGATTCTTAGGTCTACACACACACATCCACTCACTCACCCGTACAGTCACTCATACTTACGGTCACTCAGTACAGGACTATCATATGCACTCTTACTCCTATATAGACACTCAAACAACGCCACTCATCCATAGAGATACTCACACACCTAGTCAGTCATGCAAATAATTAAACACACTGCCATTTACTCACCTATACAGTTATACACACACCAGCTCACTTACTCATACAAATAGTAGCACATTGTTACGCTCTTATACAATCACTGAACAAGCACACAATCATCCATACAGCCACTATCACAATTACTCACTCTTGCTTATAGCTATTTATATACTCCAACACACATATATACTGCCTTTCACATATGTAGTTACTCACACATGTACCACTGGGACATACATTCACTCACTAACACACTCTTACACACACTTACCCACCCATACAGTCTATCACAGATGCACTCTTGAAACCATCCACCCAGTGAATCACCCACTCACACATCTATGCACAGAGTTGCACACACCCCTCCCACACAAACACTCAGGCACCCATACAGATACTCAGACAAGCATTCAATAACTCATATAGACACTCATTTAGCTATTCACAAACACATGCAGCCACTTACACAGCAACAGACAGACGGATACAGACATACACCCAGTTTAGTCACTAACCCATGCATTCAGTAAGATACGTTAAATCACTCACTTATAGAGTCAGTCACGCACCTACTAAATCATCCATACAGACACTTACACACCCACTCATTCTTCAATACGTCTTTTCCTATATATTTTAAAAATATTTAAACTTTACAGAAACACACAGTCACTGGATGATGTCATCAGTGATGTCATTTGAGATGTCATCAGTGATGTCATCAGTGATGTCACTGACCATGTCATGAGTGATGTAATATGTGACGTCATCAGCAGTGCATTGCGGGGCGCGAGTTATAGTTAGCTGAACTAACTATAACGGGGGAATTTCACGGGTTTTGTACGAGTGCAATGTCCAAGTAACTATAACTGTCCCTAAAACCTATGGTTTTTTCAGTGAATTTCAAAGGTTTTTTAAATGCTAATTTGTAACTATAACGTGTCTGAAACCTATGGTTTTTTCAGTGAATATATATATATATATATATATATATATATATATATGTATATATATATCTTTGTTCACAGCTCATATACCCTTGTATAACGCCAGATTCTCGGCTTAAGCAGGCGCGGACCACAGGTTGGTGCTTCAATTTTGTTTATTGCTTTAGACGGCCATTACGCATTTCGGTCCAGCCGGACCTTGATCACATGACAACGCCGATGTGTTTTTTTCCCTTATTTAAAGTGCTTGGTGCTGTGGTGATTGGTGCAAATGAGTAAACATGGAAAAGATACTGATACATAGTACGTTTAACATTGTACCTTCTTTGTATTTCGTCATGCCAATCCCATTTCCTTTTTAAAAAAACATCAAAGCAGCATACATAATTGCTTAAATATCTGTATAAATACATTGATAAAGTCATAAAAAAGTGGGGATCTTCATTTCAACTACAAAGGGACAAATTCTGAGATTATTGGACATTGATTTGAATAAATAAAAAATATTTTAAGTAAATAAATAATTATAGCTTATTTAAACATTACTTTTCCCAGAATATATGATAAATGTATAAAAATTCACATTTACATCAATTAATAAACAATATGTTGACAATACTTTTAAATATGTAAAAATATTAAAATTGTTTAATATATTCAAAAAAGTCCTTAATTAATTTATTTAAAATTCTTCAGATGGCTTTAATGCTTAAATGCAATATAATTCTAGTGCAAATATGTTTTTGTCTCCTATGGAAGTTATTCGGAAAGATAATACTTCTCCTATTTTGTTCTAATTCCATCCTACTCATTATTAAAGTGCCTGTGCGAAAATTCATTAAATACCAAAGTGCATGTGAAAATAGTGATATTGGGTTAAAAAACCACTATATATGTGGTTTCGGTGAGTATGGCAGCCTCATTCTAATATGTTATATGTTTATTAATTTCTTTCTGACACCTTGTATGTTATAATGAGTCAATAAGTGTAAAGGTCCTGATTTGATGATCCTTAAATATAATAATATGTACAAAATAATTTTCAAGGGTTTTAAAAGGGGTTTTAAAAATAAAGGGAGAATAGAGAGAAAAGATACAAGTGGATGAAATTGGTAAAAACATCCTCAGCCCCAGACAAATATTTAAGACGGAATATCTAAAAATTATATATATGTTTTTCTCTCTCTCATACCTCTGTTTTTGCCTCTGATAAAAATGGGAGAGTCTACAAATTCCTTTAAAGTATAATGGCCCTTTTCGGCACTATCAAGCCTATATTTATAACACCGTTTCTCCATGTGTCACGTGCTTATCTATAAGCACGTGTATAAGTCCTCCGTGTTATTTAAACCTCCTGGGGCTTTGCTATCCAAATTTAAGATGTATCTGGTTTCTAGTTTTCTCAAAAGACCCTCTCTATCGCCTCCCCTTCTGTTAATAGGTACTGAATCAATTAAATAATATGAAAAATCTTTTAGATTACTGTCATGTTTATCCTGGAAGTGTCTTGCTACAGGGTAAGTCGGATCGTGATTCTTAATGGCTCTAATATGTTGTAGAATTCTTTTATTGGCTGGCAATTTAGTGCTGCCTACATATTTGAGTTTACATGAGCACTTAAGAATATAAATGGCATGGTCCGTTTTGCAATGTAGAGGTTTGTTTATTTCTATTTCTTTTGCATTGAATGCCGTTTTGTACTTCTTTTGTTAATACCAAAAGAGCAGGCTTTACAGTTTTTACATTTTGTAAAACCATTGCGGCTTTTTAGCCAATTGGATTCATCTTTAATTTCTGGGCTGCTTTTCACTAAACAGTTACGCATAGATGGTGCTCTGCGGTATGTTATGCCTAAATTGCGCGGTAATTTGGCTCCTATAATAGGATCACTTTGTACTATTGGCCAATTCCGCTGTATGATATTTTTGATGGTTTTTTGTTGGGCACTATAGGCTAGAATTAGCCTGACATCTGGGGGATCATTTACTAGATTGTCATTTTTGGGCTTCGTCATTAGTAGATTGTTTCTATTGTGGATCTCTGTTTTTCTGATAGCAGTGTCAATTACTTTTGCAGAATACCCCTAGCTAAAAAACGGGTCCTGCTTTCTTGTTGTGCTTTAATTAAATCTTTGGGGTTGCTGCATATTCGCTTTAACCGCAACATTTCCCCGTAGGGGATGCTTTCTACCAGGTGTCTCGGATGGAAGCTTGAATGGTGAAGTACTGCATTACCTGCTGTCTCCTTTCTATATATCCTGGTTTCCAATTTGTCATTTTCTACATATATTTCAACATCAAGAAAATGAATTTTCTTATCACTTATGATTTCAGTAAATTTTAAATTGATGTTATTCTGATTGATGGTACTTACAAATTCAGATGCTTCTAATCCTGAGCCATCCCACACAATAAATATGTCATCAATGAAGCGAAAGTACAGTTTCACATTATTTTGCATGTATTGTTTGTATGTAATACCTAGGACCAGCTCCTCCCACCAGCCCATGTGGAGACAAGCATAACTGGGGGAGAAGCTGGCCCCCATTGCTACTCCACGTAGCTGTTGATAATATGTGCGGTCAAATAAAAATACATTATATATATATTCACTGAAAAAACCATAGGTTTTAGGGACAGTTATAGTTAGTTGGACATTTCACTCGTACAAAACCATAGAAATTCCCCCGTTATAGTTAGTTCAGCTAACTATAACTCACGCCCCCGCAATGCACTGCTGATGACGTCACATATTACATCACTCATGACATGGTCAGTGACATCACTGATGACATCACTGATGACATCTCAAATGACATCACTGATGACATCACTGATGACATCATCCAGTGACTGTGTGTTTCTGTAAAGTTTAAATATGTTTAATATATATAGGGAAAGGCGTATTGAAGAATGAGTGGGTGTATAAGTGTCTGAATGGATGATTTAGTACGTGAGTGACTGACTCTACAAGTGAGTGATTAAATGTATCTTACTGAATGCATGGGTTAGTGACTAAACTGTGTGAATGTCTGTATCCGTCTGTCTGTTGGTTTGTAAGCGGCTGCATGGCTTTCTGAATAGCTACATGAGTGTCTACATGGGTTATTGATTGATTGTCTGAGTATCTGTATGGGTGCCTGAGTGTTTGTATGGTTGGGGTGTGTGTGACTCTGTGCATAGATGTGTGAGTTGGTGATTCACTGGGTGCATGGTTTCAAGAGTGCATCTGTGATGGACTGTATGGGTGGGTGAGTGTGTGTATGGGTGTGTTAGTGATTGAATGTATATCTCAGTGGTACATGTGTGAGTAACTACATATGTGAAAGGCAGTATATATGTGTGTTGGAGTATATAAATGGCTATAAGTGAGAGTGTGTGATTGTGAGAGTGGCTGTATGGATGAGTGTGTACTTGTATCAGTGATTGTATAAGAGCGTAAGAATGTGCTAGTATTTGTATGAGTAAGTGAGCTGGTGTGTGTATAACTGTATAGGTGAGTAAATGGGTGTGTGATTAAGTTTTTTGCATGACTGACTAGGTGTGTGAGTACCTCTATGGATGAGTGGCGGTGTGTGAGTGTTTATATAGGTGTATGAGTGCATATGATAGTCCTGTACTGAGTGACTAAGTATGAGTGACTGTACGGGTGAGTGAGTGGATGTGTGTGTAGACCTAAGAATCAGTGAGTGGGTATGTAGTTTTTGGTGTTGGAGTGTCTATGGTTTTGAGAATGGCAGTCTGTAATTTAGAGTGGGTGTATCAAAAGTTATATTAGGTGTGAGAAGATGCATGAAATTATCACATGGATGATGTCATCAGTGATGTCATTTGAGATGTCATCAGTGATGTCACTGACCATGTCATGAGTGATGTAATATGTGACGTCATCAGCAGTGCATTGCGGGCGCGAGTTATAGTTAGCTGAACTAACTATAACGGGGGAATTTCTATGGTTTTGTATGAGTGAAATGTCCAACTAACTATAACTGTTCCTAAAACCTATGGTTTTTTCAGTGAATATATATATATATACATATTTACTTTAAAACAATTAATAAAGCTATTAATTTTAATTTATTTTATAATTCTAAAATTATATAAAAATATACAAATATATATATATATATATATATTATCTACTGGCGGTCGCCAGTAGATAGTTATAGTTAGGACCTATTTTCCATAGGAAATCCGCGACATTCTATTTGAAATAGCTCTTGCGTCGGTTGACGAATCTTCGCGAAATTTTCAAACTTTATGGCCCGCTCCGGTCCGCTCCTACCCTGAAAGTTTCGGGGTGATTCGTCAAGCAGGGGCCGAGAAAAAAGGGGGGTCCCAAAACATGTTTTCCCCATTCATTTTCCCATAGGAAACTTTAGACACGGCTACAGCCCGAACTGCTGAACGGAATTACACAAAATTTGGCAAAGAGGTAGTTCTTGGTTCAGAAAGAACCCTTTTTGTTAAATGGTGTAAATCCGTTCAGTAGTTGCGGAGAAATTAAAAAAATAAGAGTCAGAAAATCAATTTCCCATAGGAAACTTTATGCAAGGCTACAGCCCGAACTGCTGAACGTAATTACACCAAATTTGGCAAAGAGGTAGTTCTTGGTTCAGAAAGAACCCTTTTTGTTAAATGGTGTAAATCCGTTCAGTAGTTGCTGAGAAAATCAAAAGTAAAAACACATATATATCTGGGCGGAGCCTAACCACACATGTCATCGTGAGATCTGATTGGTTATCAGCACTTCATCCTGGAATTGCTGGCAGCCATCTTGGGACCAATATAAAGGATAGTACCCCATTGAAATGCATTGTAGTGAATCAAAGATTTTGAGGGTTACCAAAAGGAGAACTATAAAGGGTGATAACAGACTTTAGTTACATTAGAATTCATTTGTTGATGGTACCATACTAATTTCAGGAATTGTGGTGTGTTCTAAGGTGATTTTACCCTGTGAAAAACCTTCTGCTGGGATATCATGAATCATGTTTGAGAGAAAACTATTTTCACATGCTTGTCCCATACAGTTTTGGAAGGTGCTCCAGAAGCTAAAATGAGAGCATATTTTCTGTAAATTCACATTATCTTTCTCAGTCATGTGAGAATGAAGTCTGACATTCTCAGTAAAACATGTACATCCAACAAGGGCAGAGACTGTCAGTTGATTCCTTTGTGTTCTACTGCAGCTTCCCAGAGTGTTCTAAAGAACAACTAGAGTGCTAACAGCCTTACTTATGACAAAAGTATGGCACACCTGAAGCCATCTTGATTGGAATAAACTGGTAACACTTAAAACATTGAATTTAAAAAGGAACAAAATGATGGGGTTCATCTTGTCATAGAAATTATGGTTAGTGCTCTGGAAAGAAAAATTAGGACATGTTTCAAGTGTGATCTCAAATATCTTCCTGTTATATTTCAACAGGAGCAGCCTGTCAGTTGATGCCTTTGTGTTCTACTGCAGCTTCCCAGAGTGTTCTAAAGAACAACTAGAGTGCTAACAGCCTTACTTATGACAAAAGTATGGCACACCTGAAGCCATCTTGATTGGAATAAACTGGTAACACTTAAAACATTTAATTTAAAAAGGAACAAAATGATGGGGTTCATTTTGTCATAGAAATTATGGTTAGTGCTGTAGAAAGAAAAATTAGGACATGTTTCAAGTGTGATCTCAAATATCTTCCTGTTATATTTCAACAGGAGCAGCCTGTCAGTTGATGCCTTTGTGTTCTACTGCAGCTTCCCAGAGTGTTCTAAAGAACAACTAGAGTGCTAACAGTCTTACTTATGACAAAAGTATGGCACACCTGAAGCCATCTTGATTGGAATAAACTGGTAACACTTAAAACATTTAATTTAAAAAGGAACAAAATGAGGGGGTTCATTTTGCCATAGAAATTATGGTTAGTGCTGTAGAAAGAAAAATTAGGACATGTTTTAAGTGAGATCTCAAATATCTTCCTGTTATATTTCAACAGGAGCAGCCTGTCAGTTGATTCCTTTGTGTTCTACTGCAGCTTCCCAGAGTGTTCTAAAGAACAACTAGAGTGCTAACAGCCTTACTTATGACAAAAGTATGGCACACCTGAAGCCATCTTGATTGGAATAAACTGGTAACACTTAAAACATTTAATTTAAAAAGGAACAAAATGAGGGGGTTCATTTTGCCATAGAAATTATGGTTACTGCTGCAAAAAGAAAATGTAGTGCATGTTTTAAGTGAGATCTCAAATCCTCTTCTATTTCATTAGAAAATTCTGACATGCAGACTGAAACAATCACTTTCAATACCAGCAGTAGACTTCCAGTTAACTCCTTGGTGAGCAGTAGCTTTACTACAGTGATCTAATGAACAACTAGAGTGCTAACATTCTGAATTTATGGCAAATGTGTGACACATCTGAATGCCTTCTTGATGAAATCAAAGTAAAAACTGAAAGCATTTCCTACTGAGGAGACTGCAGTAAATGAGGAAATTAGGAAACTTCATAACAAAGAAGTCTTCCAAGATGGCCACCAGTGAAAAAAGAGCCCAAATGTAGCACAAATATTACCCAGATGTAGCCCACATATAGCCCAATGACAAAAGTGTGAAAAACACTTTTTATTTTTAGTTTTTTTGCAGTTTTATGTAGTGCAGACTGGTCAGGTATTGGAGCGTTGCATCTTAAAACATGACCCCCTACACTACAAAAACACCACTGCACTACCCTAAACCCAAAAACACTACCCCCATCACGACCCCCTACACTACACAAGCACCACTGCACTATCCTAAACCATAAAACACTACCCCCAGCATGACCCCCTACACTACACAAACACCACTGCACTACCCTAAACCCTAAAACACTACCCCAACACCACTGCACTAACCTAAATCCTAAAACACTACCCCCAGCACGACCCCCTACACTACCCAAACACCACTGCACTACCCTAAAACATGACCCCCTACACTACACAAACACCACTGCACTACCCTAAACCCTAAAACACTACCCCCAGCATGACCCCCTACACTACACAAGCACAACTGCACTACCCTAAACCCTAAACCACTACCCCCAGCATGACCCCCTACACTACACAAACACCACTGCACTACCTTAAACCCTAAAACACTACCCCCAGCACGGCCCCCTACACTACCCAAACACCACTGCACTAACCTAAATCCTAAACCACTACCCCCAGCACGACCCCCTACACTACCTAAACACCACTGCACTACCCTAAACCCTAAAACACTACCCCCAGCACGACCCCCTACACTACACAAGCACCACTGCACTACCCTAAACCCTAAAACACTACCCCCAGCACGACCCCCTACACTGCCCGAACACCACCGCACTGCCCTAAACCCTGAAACACCAGCCCCTGCATGACCCCCTACACTGCCTGAACACCACTACACTGCCCTAAACCCTGAAACACCAACCCTAGCATGACCCCCTACACTGCCCGAACACCATTGCACTGACCTAAACCCTGAAACACCACCCCCTTCACGACCCCCTACACTGCCCGAACACCACTGCACTGCCCTAAACCCTGAAACACCACCCCCAGCACGCCCCCTACACTGCCCGAACACCACTGCACTGCCCTAAACCCTGAAACACTAACCCCAGCAAGACCTCCTACACTGCCCGAACACCACTGCACTGCCCTAAACCCTGAAACATCACCCCCAGCAAGACCCCCTACACTGCCCGAACACCACTGCCCTAAACCCTGAAACACCACCCCCAGCACGACCCCCTACACTGCCCGAACACCACTGCACTGCACTGCCCTAAACCCTGAAACACCACCCCCAGCACGACCCCCTACACTGCCCGAACACCACTGCACTGACCTAAACCCTGAAACACCACCCCCTGCACGACCCCCTACACTGCCCGAACACTACTGCACTGCCCTAAACCCTGAAACACCATCCCCAGCACGACCCCCTACACTGCACGAACACCACTGCACTGCCCTAAACCCTGAAACACTACCCCCAGCAAGACCCCCTACACTGCCCGAACACCACTGCACTGCCCTAAACACTGAAACATCACCCCCAGCAAGACCCCCTACACTGCCCGAACACCACTGCCCTAAACCCTGAAACACCACCCCCAGCAAGACCCCCTACACTGCCCGAACACCACTGCACTGCCCTAAACCCTGAAACACCAGCCCCAGCATGACCCCTACACTGCCCGAACACCACTGCACTGCCCTAAACCCTGAAACACCACCCCCGGCAGGACCCCCTACACTGCCCGAACCCCACTGCACTGCCCTAAACCCTGAAACACCACCCCCAGCACGACCCCCTACACTGCCCGAACACCACTGCACTGCCCTAAACCCTGAAACACCACCCCTGCACTATCCCCTACACTGCCCGAACACTACTGCACTGCCCTAAACCCTGAAACACCACCCCCAGCACGACCCCCTACACTGCACGAACACCACTGCACTGCCCTACACCCCTAAACACTACCCCCAGCAATACCCCCTACACTGCCCGAACACCACTGCACTGCCCTAAACCCTGAAACATCACCACCAGCAAGACCCCCTACACTGCCCGAACACCACTGCCCTAAACCCTGAAACATCACCCCCAGCAAGACCCCCTACACTGCCCGAACACCACTGCACTGCCCGAAACCCTGAAACACCACCCCCAGCATGACCCCCTACACTGCCCGAACACCACTGCACTGCCCTAAACCCTGAAACACCACCCCCAGCACGACCCCCTACACTGCCCGAACACCACTGCACTGCCCTAAACCATGAAACACCAGCCCCAGCACGACCCCCTACACTGCCCGAACACCACTGCACTGCCCTAAACCCTGAAACACCACCCCCAGCACGACCCCCTACACTGCCCGAACACCACTGCACTGCCCTAAACCCTGAAACACCAGCCCCAGCACGACCCCGTACACTGCCCAAACCTCACTGCACTGCCCTAAACCCTAAAACAGCAGCCCCAGCACGACCCCCTACACTGCCCGAACACCACTGCACTACCCTAAACCCTCAAACACCAGCCCCAGCACGACCCCCTACACTGCCAGAACACCACTGCACTGCCCTAAACCCTGAAACGCCAGCCCCAGCAAGACCCCCTACACTGCCCAAACACCACTGCACTGCCCTAAACCCTGAAACACCACCCCCAGCAAGACCCCCTACACTGCCCGAACACCACTGCACTAAAGCCTGAAACACCACCCCCAGCAAGACCACCTACACTGGCCGAACACCACTGCACTGCCCTAAACCCTGAAACACCACCCCCTGCACGACCCCCTACACTGCCCGAACACCACTGCACTTCCCTAAACCCTGAAACACCACCCCTCAGCACGACACCCTACACTGCCCGAACACCACTGCACTGCCCTAAACCCTGAAACACCACCCCCAGCACGACCCCCTACACTGCCCGAACACCACTGCACTGCCCTAAACCCTGAAACACCACCCCCTGCACGACCTCCTACACTGCCGGACCACCACTGCACTGCCCTAAACCCTGAAACACCACGCCCAGCACGACCCCCTACACTGCCCGAACACCACTGCACTGCCCTAAACCCTGAAACATCAACCGCAGCAAGACCCCCTACACTGCCTGAACACCACTGCCCTAAACCCTGAAACACCACCCCCTACACTGCATGAACACCACTGCACTGCCCTAAACCCTGAAACACCACCTCCAGCAAAAACCCCTACACTGCCTGAACACCATTGCTCTGCCCTAAATCCTGAAACACTAGCCCCAGCACGACCCCCTACACTGCCCGAACACCACTGCACTGCCCTAAACCCTGAAATACCACCCCCAGCACGACCCCCTACACTGCCCGAACACCACTGCACTGCCCTAAACCCTGAAACATCAGCCCCAGCAAGACCCCCTACACTGCCCGAACACCACTGCACTGCCCTAGACTCTGGAACACCAGCCCCAGCAAGACCCCTTACACTGCCCGAACACCACTGCACTGCCCTAAACCCTGAAACACCAGCCCCAGCATGACCCCCTACACTGCCCGAACACCACTGCACTGCCCTAAACCCTGAAACTCCAGCCCCAGCATGACCACCTACACTGCCCGAACACCACTGCACTGCCCTAAACCCTGAAACACCAGCCCCAGCACAACCCCCTACACTGCCCGAACACCACTGCACTGCCCTAAACCCTGAAGCACCAGCCCCAGCACGACCCCCTACACTGCCTGAACACCACTGTACTGCCCTAAACCCTGAAACACCAGCCCCAGCACGACCCCCTGCACTGCCCGAACACCACTGCACTGCCCTAAACCCTGAAACACCACCCCCTGCATGACCCCCTCCACTGCCCGAACACCACTGCACTGCCCTAAACCCTGAAACACCACCCCCTGCACCACCCCCTACACTGCCCGAACACCACTGCACTGCCCTAAACCCTGAAACACCACCCCCTGCACCGCCCCCTACCCCGCCAGAACACCACTGCACTGCCCTAAACCCTGAAACACCACCCCCAGCACGACCCCCTTTACTGCTCGAACTCCACTGCACTGCCCCAAACCCTGAAACACCACCCCCAGCACGACCCCCTACACTGCCCAAACACCACTGCCCTAAACTCTGAAACACCACCCCCTGCACGACCCCCTACACTGCCCGAACACCACTGCACTGCCCTAAACCCTGAAACACCACCCCCTACAGTGCCCCAACACCCCGGCACTGCCCTAGACCCTGAAACACCCCCCCCAGCACGACCCCCTACACTGCCCGAACACCACTGCACTGCCCTAAACCCTAAAACACCACCCCCAGCATTACCCCCTATACTGCCCAAACACCACTGCACTGCCCTAAACCCTAGAACACTACCCCCAGCATGACCCCCTACACTACCCGAACACCACTGCACTACCCTAAACCCTAAAATACTACCCCCAGCACAACTCCCTATACTACCGAACACGACTGCACTGCCCTAAACCCTCAAACACTCCCCCAGCACGACCCCCTACACTACCCGAACACCACTGCACTGCCCTAAACCCTAAAACACTCCCCCAGCACGACCCCCTACACTACCCAAACACCACTGCACTGCCCTAAACCCTAAAACACTACCCCCGCATGACCCCCTACACTACCCAAACACCAATGCACTACCCTAATCCCTAAAACACTACCCCCGCATGACCCCCTACACTACCCTAAACCCTAAAACACTACCCCCGCACGACTCCCTACACTACCCAAACACCACTGCACTACCCTAAACCCTAAAACACGACCTCCTACACTACACAAACACCACTGCACTACCCTAAACCCTAAAACACTACCCCCTACACTACACAAACACCACTGCACTACCCTAAACCCTAAAAAACTACTCCCAGCACGAACCACTACACTACCCAAACACCACTGCACTACCCTAAACCCTAAAAACTACCCCCAGCAGTACCCCTACACTACCCAAACACCACTGCACTACCCTAAACCCTAAAACACTACCCCCAGCAGTACCCCCTACATTACCCAAACACCACTGCACTACCCTAAATCACTACCCCCAGCACGACCCCCTACACTACCCAAACACCACTGCACTACCCTAAAACACTACCCCCAGCACGACCCCCTACACTACCCAAACACCACTGCACTACCCTAAACCCTAAAACACTCCCCCAGCACGACTCCCTACACTACCCAAACACCACTGCACTACCCTAAACCCTAAATCTACCCCCAGCATGACCCCCTACACTACACAAACACCACTGCACTACCCTAAACCCTAAAACACTACCCCTAGCACGACCCTCTTCACTACCTAAACACAACTGCACAATTTGTTACAGGCGTTGCAACGCAGGCCTGTGGTGCTTACTGGAAGTACCTAGTGGGCTAGTTGGGCCCCAGGGACCCTCAGGATTCAAGGTGACCTAATCCCCCAACTTAAAACGCACCACGGGGCGCGTTTGCACAGTGGTGAAGGGAGGGGCGGGGCCTCAGGTGACATGTGCGCAAACACGCCCTGTGGTGCGTTTTAAGTTGGGGAATTAATTCCCTTTGAATCCTGAGGGACCCTGGGGGCCAACTAGCCCACCAGGTACCTTCAGTAAGCACAACAGAGTTGCATTGCAGAGAGGTGAAAAAAGGTGCGTGGCCTCGGAACGCCTCTTTGCAACTCAGCTCTGTGGTCCTAACTGTAGATACCTGGGGGCTAGTTGGGCCCCAGGGACCCTCAGAATTCAAGGGGACTTAATCCCGCAGCTTAAAATGCGCCACAGGGTGCGCTTGCACACATGTCACCTCAGGCCCCCCTCCCTTCACCACTGTGCAAACGCGCCCTGTAGCGCTTTTAAGAGGTAGTTTTAATCCCCCTGCCCTATTATGTACTAGGGACTTGCAGAGGAGGTCATGCTAATCACAGGGGTACCCCAACGCATAGTGTTCCCTAGTGTATGTAGGTGTTTTCACTGTATTCTAAGTGTTTTTTAGCATAGCACTGGCTCTTGTTAGTCAGAGTCAGTTACCACCAGTACCCGTCTGAAAAAGTTGTGGGCACAGGATGATTTTGCAACAAGGCCTCTTTCTGCTCCTCTGTTGGTTCTTTCTGCACATCTTTTGCTTCTTTCTGTGCGTTTTTTCTTCTTTCTTCACATGTCCTACCTCTGTAGGCATAGTTAGAAACTAGCATTTAAAAAAACCTTTGAAATTCACTTAAAAAATCATAGGTTTCAGGCACGTTATAGTTAGAAATTAGCATTTAAAAAACCTTTGAAATTCACTGAAAAACCATAGGTTTCAGACACGTTATAGTTAGAAATTAGCATTTAAAAACCTTTGAAATTCACTGAAAAAACCATAGGTTTTAGGGACAGTTATAGTTAGTTGGACATTTTACTCGTACAAAACCATAGAAATTCCCCCGTTATAGTTAGTTCAGCTAACTATAACTCGCGCCCTCGCAATGCACTGCTGATGACGTCACATATTACATCACTCATGACATGGTCAGTGACATCACTGATGACATCACTGATGACATCTCAAATGACATCACTGATGACATTATCCATGTGATAATTTCATGCATCTTCTCACACCCTAATATAACTTTTGATACACCCACTCTAAATTACAGACTGCCATTCTCAAAACCATAGACACTCCAACACCAAAAACTACATACCCACTCACTGATTCTTAGGTCTACACACACATCCACTCACTCACCCGTACAGTCACTCATACTTAGTCACTCAGTACAGGACTATTATATGCACTCATACACCTATATAAACACTCACACACCGCCACTCATCCATAGAGGTACTCACACACCTAGTCAGTCATGCAAAAAACTTAATCACACACCCATTTACTCACCTATACAGTTATACACACACCAGCTCACTTACTCATACAAATACTAGCACATTCTTACGCTCTTATACAATCACTGATACAAGTACACACTCATCCATACAGCCACTCTCACAATCACACACTCTCACTTATAGCCATTTATATACTCCAACACACATATATACTGCCTTGCACATATGTAGTTACTCACACATGTACCACTGAGATATACATTCAATTACTAACACACCCATACACACACTCACCCACCCATACAGTCCATCACAGATGCACTCTTGAAACCATGCACCCATTGAATCACCAACTCACACATCTATGCACAGAGTCACACACACCCCACCCACACAAACACTCAGGCACCCATACAGATACTCAGACAATCAATCAATAACCCATGTAGACACTCATGTAGCTATTAAGAAAGCCATGCAGCCGCTTACAAACCAACAGACAGACGGATACAGACATTCACACAGTTTAGTCACTAACCCATGCATTCAGTAAGATACATTTAATCACTCACTTGTAGAGTCAGTCACTCACGTACTAAATCATCCATTCAGACACTTATACACCCACTCATTCTTCAATACGCCTTTCCCTAAATATATTAAACATATTTAAACTTTACAGAAACACACAGTCACTGGATGATGTCATCAGTGATGTCATCAGTGATGTCATCAGTGATGTCATTTGAGATGTCATCAGTGATGTCATCAGTGATGTCACTGACCATGTCATGAGTGATGTAATATGTGACGTCATCAGCAGTGCATTGCGGGCGCGAGTTATAGTTAGCTGAACTAACTATAACGGGGGAATTTCTATGGTTTTGTACGAGTGAAATGTCCAACTAACTATAACTGTCCCTAAAACCTCTGGTTTTTTCAGTGAATATATATATATATATATATATATATTCAGCTCCAAAGTTGTCCACCAGATGAGTAGCACTCAGACAACAGCAGCAAGACAACAGCCTTTGATAGGTATGAACGGTATTCCGACTGCGGATACTTTAAACAGCCGTTCCGTATAGGACTGCCTGACGTGTTTTGAAGTTCCTCAACTTCTCCTCAGAGGCTTTAACGGATAGGATGCGTGCATGTACCGGCTCAGAGCGGAGCCCGATCTGACCAGTCGCTAGGAGTCCTGCAGAGAGGACTGAAATCGACAAGCATAAAGATACATATTGTTAGACCTGGCATCATTGGCGCGGGTCTCCCATCCTCTTTTCTCTTCTGACCTTTTATGTTGGCTGGATTTGGATGCTCTGGGCGCTGTGCCACTGCCAATCAGTGACACAGCGCGAATGCTCCCTGTGTAAAGATAACTGTATGAATTGGAATAATCATAATTGGCTCATTTGGTTTACCTGTCAGTCCCTAGTATCAGTGCACTGCGTGTGCCCAGGGCTGATAGACCAAATACTGCTGGTGGGCCGGCAGCGCTGATTTGCGCTACCCACCGAAGCAGCTTTGAAAGTATGTCTGTGTAGCATGTTCTAATAGCGAGTTACCCTCCAATTCACTGTTCACTATTGCGAGGCCACCCGGTCTCATAGGCCAGAATGTGCAGGCTGAGTATTGCATGCCTTAATCCTCCTTGCCCCCAGGAACCTGATAGGAACGTCGAATTTGATATGTGTAAACTCAGAACATGGAGATGCATATTTTAGTAAGGATTATTAGCGTAGCCCGTGTTCGAAAATGCCTCTACTAGAAACAAGGTATTTTCTGGTTTGAAGCTTTCCTGTAGGCTTTTGATAGCGTGTGTATTGGCCGTCTGGTTTTGGAGCAGCAGGGCCAGCTGGGTCAGACCTGGCCGGAGAGAAAGATCGGCATTTAGAGTATGGGGAGGGGTGACTCTTTGATCCGAGCAGGGCCGTGCCTCGCAAGGGGAATGATGACTCCATCTCCCACTGGGCGTCTGATAGCAGACCCCCAGATTCCCAAAGGGCAGGATGTCGCCTCGTAAACCAAGTGCTCCCCGACCCCACCGAACTGGTTCTGACTGGATGCAGTGATTTGTGACTGCAGAGAACAAAGACTTTCTAGGTATAAAGCGCTGCGCTGAATCCTGTTTCAAGTGTGTTCCTTCTGGATGTCAAGACGAAACTCTGTCCGAGCGGACAGAGGAAAGGACTTTGAAACTTTCACCAAGCTTGCTGAAGAAACTACCCAAGGGCCTGAATTGAGAGCGCCTCCTGCTGAAGTCTCAGGGACATTAGACTTCACCCCATCAGCCACCCGAATTCCTTCGCTAGGAATTCTACTTGCAGATGAGGCCTCCGTCGAGTAATCCGGAACCTCTAGTTCTACTGTGAGCAACGCGGACGGGTAACCTTTGTGAACTCTGTGTGTGGGCCGCTGCAGCTAAGCGAGAGCTGCCGCCGCTGAGTGCCTGCCTTAATTTGAATCTGCAGGACCTGCGCTGAAACTGTGTGGGCCGCTGCAGCTAAGAGAGAGCTGCCGCCGCTGAGTGCCCGCCTTAATTTGAATCTGCAGAACCTGTGCTGAAACTGTGTGGGCCGCCGCAGCTAAGAGAGAGCTGCCGCCGCTGAGTGCCCACCTCAATTTGAATCTGCAGAACCTGCGCTGAAACTGTGTGGGCCGCCGCAGCTATGAGAGAGCTGCCGCCGCTGAGTGCCCACCTTAAATTTGAACCTGCAGAACCTGCGCTGAGACTGTGTGGGCCGCCGCGGCTAACAGAGCTGCCGCCGCTGGATGCCCGCACTCGTGTTAATTGTGCCACATCGTGAATTATCCTTTGAGCCACCGCAGCTAAGAGAGAGCTGCCGCCGCTGAGTGCTCGCACCGTTGCTAACTTGGCATCACCGTGATTTGTCCTGTGAGCCGCCGCAGCTCAGAGAGTGTTGCTGCCGCAGAGTGCTCGCACCCTTGCTAACTGTGCATCATCGTGATTTGACCTGTGAGCCGCTGCAGCTAAGAGAGAGCTGCCACCGCTGAGTGCTCGCACCCTTGCTAACTGTGCATCATCCTGATTTGGCCTGTGAGCCGCCGCAGCTAAGAGAGAGCTGCCGCCGCTGAGTGCTCGCACCCTGGTTAACTTTGCATCCTCGTAATTTGTCCTGTGAGCCACCGCAGCTAAGAGAGAGCTGCCACCGCGGCGTGCTCGCACCCGTGCTAACTTTGCATCATTGGGATTTGTCCTGTGGGCCACCGCAGCTAAGAGAGAGCTGCTGCCGCTGAGTGCCCACGTCTTTGTCAACCTTGCACCATCGTGAATCATCCTGTGGGCCGCCGCAGCTAGGAGAGCGCTGCTGCCGTTGCGAGCCCACCACGGAGCTGCACGACGAGAGTCATCGCCACCACCAGCCCGGGCCACCTCAGCCACGTGCCGCTGCCGCTGAGTGCCCGCCTGTCCCGGAGTGCCCGAATCGCTGCGAGTGCACTTTGCGGACCACTGCCATCGAGAACTGTGGTCGCTGGGAGTCCGCCTGTCACCGTCTCCGCTTCTTCAAGAAGCTACGTGCTGGGTCCCCGTCCAACGGCAGGTATCGAGTGCGCAACGGGTCGCGTAGACCCAGGCCTTGAACTCAGTCAGTGCCACGTCCTGGTGAACACGTATTGCCTTTTTTTTAAGTCCCTAATGATTTACATGCCTGATGACTGGTTAAAACGCTTCTGAGAGTCTCGTACCAAACCTTAGATAAAGATACTATTTTTTCTATACCTACCTGAGTTGTGTCCTTTTGTGGTGTCGTTACTGCCTTATTGTGCATGGTCATAAATGCTTCACACACTGCCTCTGAGATAGGCCTAGCTGCTCATGCTACGTTACCACAGGGTTGAGCAGGGGTTATCAAAGGGGGTAGCCCGCTTGCCCTGACTTGGGGAGAAGGGTCCCTATTTGGACAGTGGCGCCAGCCATTGCCAACTAGAGACCCCCATTTCCAACATTGGCGGTCAGCGGTGAGGATCAGAACTTGCATTTAATCAGGGGTGTGGAATTTAATAAAATATCTACTTGTCCATGGGGCAGGTTGCTTCATAAATCTACTTGTCCTGTAAAAAAATCTACTTGTCCTTTTTGTGCCATGTAATGTGGCGACAAATTATGGCAGCAATCTCATTATAAATATGAGCTCTGAAATAGCCGCTCTGATTATGCCAGGGCTCCTTCCATAGCAGGGTTTGAATACTAGCAATTCCCTTATGTTGCCACGTTTCTGCAGATCTACATAACTGGGGCTGAAGGTAATAGTAAGCAATAGTTCCAGGGTTGAAATGCCCTTTTGAGTATGTGCAAACCTACTAACTTGCATGTTTTAAGTGTTTTCACCAACTCTTCTCTAATGTTTTCCCAAACTGAGAGAGGTTGGAAATTTACTCCTGATAATGGCAGACATAAAACATCTTCCAGGTAAAAAAGGTGGTTGTAGGGAAAGTGAATTTGCAAACACTCAGATTTTGGCGTGAGCAAATCTACACCTTCATATTTGCTCATGCTAAAATGCAGTTAACAGATATTTTCTAGGAGTACTATTTCTTAGCCTACTTCTGTAAAGTCTTGTGAATTCACAAAATATGTATATCTGCACTTAATACAAGGACATGGGTGCACCTTTGAGACTTGATTTAATAATTGGGCCCCTCATTAGGTCTGGCGTTGACCAGGACCTTTGTGTTTATTAAAATTCTGTCTATCGGCTAGCTTCATTGTGAGTGACAGCATTCTGTTCTTTCGCAAAGAGCCCATCGAGACACAGTTGTTTTGTTCAGTGCCAGGAACTACTGTGGCAATGTGTGCTTTTTGAGACCAAAACCAATTTTTGCTCTTGCCAATGTTTGTTATAATGGTGAGGGCCTGGCAGCTCCCACACTAATAAGGTTTTACAAAAACTATTCCAAAACAAGTCACGTACTGACAAAACCAAAAGGCTGACCTACAATTTCAGACCTACTGGATTTACCAATGCTTGTTTATTTTTATGTTTCCCATAATCTTATTAAAACTGGTTACACTGATTTTGAATATTTCAGGAAATACTAGCATACATCAGTACATTTTACTAAATGATGCTGCAAAGAAATGGTGCTTAAAATTTTACAGTAGTTTTGCAAAATATTTTTGCATTGTTTTGTGAACATTTTATTTTGAAAGCAAAGAATCATCAGTCTTGCTTTCAAGCTTCTGCAAATATTTGCATCTAATCAGAGAGCATTCTGGGAGCATTATACATAGCCTCATATTGCTAAACATTGAAAACGTGTGCACACATTTTTATACTGGAACCACTGTCAGTAGTGCATCTGAGCTTACAACATTTACTTAGAGTGCTCACCCTAATAATAAAGGCTTTGCATTAATGAACCATAAATACAAGTTTGAACAGCACTGACACATGGACACAAATATTACCTTAACTGCAGGTAATGCCTTTTCCTGATCCATAGTGTGATACTGTAAACTGGCAGCCAAAGGGTTTGTGCTCTAGGGGGTTGGGCCTACTTGTCCCAAAGACAAAACACACATGAAAACTTGTTGCCCTTGACCCCAAACAATATGTCCCGGGCGTCGGACTATAGGAATTCCACATCCCTGCATTTATGATCCACGTACAATAACTGGTAGACACCACTAGTGAGTGCAGACACGAGCGGATTTTTTTTTTCTCTCTCCGAAATTTTTTTTTTAGTTGGTTGTTTAGTATTGAATTGTTGATTGCAGCCATGAGTACTGCTAACATGGGAAAGCCAACCTCCAATGCTTCGGAGGATCTCGCCTTTGAGGAGGGAAGACTAGATACCTATACTTCCAAATAGCTGAAGTCATTTTGTAAGCACTTCGCAGTCCCCGTGATAGGTCTCTCTAGGAAGGAGGAGTACCACAAGGCGCTGAAGGCCTGGTGGGAAGCGAGAGAGTCCGCTGTGGATGAGGAAGAGAATGGTGGAGGGCAGCCGGATGACGCAGGAGAGGGGGGGAGATAGAACACCCTCCAATCCAGGTACTAGTGTATCCCAAAGGAGCCTGACCCCAGAAGAGCTGGAGGACAGGGAGAGAGATAGGAGGCATAGTTTGGAGATGGCTAAATTGGAAGGTCAGAAGGACCTTGAGAGTAAGAAGTTAGACATTGAGAAAAAATCGATTGTCATTTGAACTTGAGAAAATGAGAATGGAACATGAGAGAATGTTGAGGGAGATAGAGATCAGGGTGAGGAGTGTCCCGGTCTCCCCCTCTGGTGGCAGCATACCGTTAGTAACTCCTGAGAATAGAGTTTATATTCCTAAGGATGTCATTAAGGATTTTCACAAGAGTGAGGATATTGGGCAATGGTTTGCCGCATATGAGACAGCAATGGTGTCCCACCGGGTCCCTGAGCAGGATTGGGGAGCGGGATTGTGGGGGCGCTTTGTGAGTGATGGTAGGGATACCCTGTTGGACCTGCCGGAGGAGAGCAGGATGGTGTATGCCCATATGAAAGAAGCTTTGATGACCCATTATGGTTTGACCCCAGAAATGTACAGGCAGGGGTTTAGGACCTGTAAGAAGAAAGAGGGTACCACGTGGGTTGAATATGTGTCTTTTTTCTGCAGAGCAATGGATCACTGGGTAAAAGGTAGCAAAGTGGAAACTTTCGAGCAATTGTATGATTTGTTTGCGTGGGAGCATTTGTCCAGTAACTGTTTTCCAGAGCTATGCCAGCACCTGATTGATAGCAAGCTGACTAACCCTAGGAAGCTTGCTGAGGAGGCGGACCGCTGGGTGAGCACCTGGGTCCGCAAAGGTTTTGTGGGAGACTTCGCCCGAGGTGGGCAGGGTCCCCAGCAGAAAAGTGAGGGGGACAAGGGTAAACAGAGGGAGTTCCAGAGAGGGCCCCAAAGTAATTCCCAAGGGAACCAAGCAGTGGTGTCCCAGCCTCCCCTGAGAAGAAGCCAGTGTCCCCGACAGGTAGGCCTGTTCATAGGGGGCCCTTACTTGTTTCAAGTGTGGTCAAGTGGGCCACCGGTATTATGATCCCCAGTGTCCCCAGAGGGACCCCAATGCATCCCTCGTGCACCACCCCTTGCACCATCCCACCAGATTGCCAGTGTAGCCCTGGGGGAGGAAATGGAGGTCCAAGGTGGATGGGATCCCGTAGAGTTAACCCTTGTCTCACTAGGGGACTTCGAGAAGGTCCCTAACCCCACACTGCCGACCAACACTCAGAAGTACCGGCAGTGGGTGACCATCAATGGCCATAGGGTGGAGGCTCTCAGGGACACCGGAGCTAGTGTGACTGCTGTCAGCTCCCGGTTGGTGTCCAAAGAGCAAGTTGTCCCCCATGCATTCTGCCACGTAGTGTCAGCAGACAACTCAGAGAGCCAGTGTGAAGTGGCTCAGGTTCCCTTTAGGTGGGGGGGGTCACAGGAACCCTTCAAGTGGCTGTGAGGGCCGCCATGCCTGTAGACTGTCTGTTGGGCAACGACCTGGAGAACTCCCCGTGGGCTACGGTGGAGAAAAGTCTCATTTGGAAATGTTGGGGCGTGTGTGACCACTCAGTCCATGACAGCTCAGAAGGATGTTCAGGAGGGTCTGGAGCCTGAAAGTATGGCCCAGGCCCCTGCCTCACAGAGAAGGGGTAGGGGGCACGGGAAACCGGCCCCCATGGTTCCAACGGTCCCGGAGGGAGCAGACCTTGAGGGGGATGCCCTGGGACCTACAGGGGAACAAGTGGCCGAACTGGGGGACCTACCGGAGCTGACCCATTAGCAGCAGGAAGGGGGGCCCTCCAGGGAGGAATTTTGTGAGCAGCAGAGAACCTGCCCTTCTCTTGAGGGGGTGCGGCGACAGGCCACCGCCCAGGCAGTAGGTGACCAGACAGGGTCACATTGGGTCTATTGGGAGAACGACCTCCTTTACAGCGAGCCTAAGGTTGCTGAGCCTGGGTCAGCCCGTGTGCTGGTGGTACCCTAGCGCTTCAGGACCTTCCTACTGGGGTTGGCTCATGATGTGCCACTGGCCGGACATTTGGGGCAGACCAAGACCTTTGAGAGGCTGGTCACCCACTTCTATTGGCCCCAGATGCGCAGGAGCTCTGATGCTCACTGCAGAACGTGTGAGACTTGCCAGGCAAGTGGGAAGAGTGGGGGGAAGATTAAGGCCCCACTACAGCCCTTTCCCGTGGTGAGCACCCCATTCGAAAGAGTGGGCATTGATATTGTGGGGCCTCTGGATACCAAGACAGCCATGGGCAACAGGTTCATCCTGGTCTTGGTGGACCATGCCACCCGGTACCCTAAGGCCATCCCGCTCAGGACAGTAACGGCCCCCGTGGTGGGACGGGCACTGATGGGGATTTTCTCCCGTGTGGGATTCCCCAGAGAGGTGGTGTCCGATAGGGGAACTAACTTCATCTCCAAGTACATGAAGTCTCTGTGGGAGGAGTGTGGGGTAACGTATAAGTTCACCACTCCTTACCACCCCCAGGGTAATGGGCTGGTTGAGAGATTCAACTGGACCCTTAAGGGCATGATTATGGGCCTAGGCGAGCCCATGAGGCGTAAGTGGGATGTCCTCTTACCATGCCTGTTGTTTGCTTACCGTGAGGTGCCACAGAAGTCCTTAGGGTTCAGTCCCTTTGAGCTGCTCTATGGTCACCCAGTAAGAGGGCCTCTGAGCCTGGTCAAGGAAGGCTGGGAGCAATCTCACAGGAAACCTCCCCCGGATGTGTTTAGTTACATGCTGGCCTTCAGGAACCAGACTCGGCGTTTCAGGAAACTTGCTGAGGCAAACCTGGAAACCAGCCAGGAAGAGATGAAATGCTGGCACGATCAGAATGTCACTCTGATCGAGTTTCATCCTGGACAGAAGGTTTGGGTCATGGCCCCGGTGGAGCCCTGTGCGCTCCAGGATAAGTGAACCGGCCCCTTTGAGGTGGTGGAGCGCAAGAGTCCTGTTACCTACGTGGTGGACTTGCAGTCTCCCAGGAACCCCTTGCGGGTCCTGCATGTTAACCGCCTGAAGCCCCACTTTGGGAGGTCTGAAGTGGGCATGCTACTGGCCACAGATGCTGGGATGGAGGAGGAGAGCGAGCCCCTTCCTGACCTCCTGTGAGCAGGGGAGCGGGATGGGTCAGTGGAGGGTGTGGTCCTCTCCACCACACACACTGACCCCTGAGCAGCAGGGTGATTGTCGCCACCTGGTGGGGCAATTCAGTGATCTGTTCTCCCTGGTACCTAGTGTCACTGATTGGTGTGTCCATGACGTGGACACCGGGGACAGTCCTCCCATTAAGCACAAGGATTACCGAGTGACTGACCGGGTAAGGGCCTACATTAAGGATGAGGTTACCAAAATGTTTGCCCTTGGGGTGATTGAGTCCTCTAGCAGTCCTTGGTCCAGCCCAGTGGTCCTGGTACCAAACGCTGCAGCGCCTGGTACCACCCCCGAACTTCGGTTCTGCGTGGACTATCGGGGCCTCAATTCAGTCATGAAGACTGACGCGCACCCCATCCCCAGAGCTGATGAGCTCATAGATCGGTTAGGGGCTGCCAAATACCTCAGCACATTTGATTTGACGTCTGGGTATTGGCAGATCGCCTTGACCGAGGGGGCAAAGGAGAGGTCAGCCTTCTCCACACCAGATGGGCACTACCAGTTCCGGGTGATGCCCTTTGGAATGAAGAATGCCCCTGCCACCTTTCAGAGGCTGGTCAACAGGGTGTTGGTCGGGCTGGAAGACTTCAGTGCCGCCTACCTAGATGACATTGCGGTGTTTAGCTCCTCTTGGGAGGACCACCTGCGCCACCTCTGGGAGGTATTGATGGCACTGCGGAAGGCAGGCCTCACAATCAAAGCCAGTAAGTGCCAGATTGGGCAGGGTTCTGTAGTGTATTTGGGGCACCAGGTAGGGAGCGGCCAGGTGGCACCCCTTCAGCCCAAGATTGAAACTATCCTGGCATGGGAACCCCCCAAGACTCAGACGCAGGTGAGAGCCTTCTTAGGACTCACGGGGTACTACAGGAGGTTTGTCAAAGGATATGGTAACATTGTTGCACCCTTGACTGAGCTGACTTCTAAGAAGCAGCCAAAGAAGGTAAACTGGACTGACACCTGTCAGAACGCTTTGACGCCCTGAAGACTGCCATGTGCACTGCACCCGTGCTTCAGGCGCCCGACTTTTCAAAGGAATTCGTTGTCCAGACAGACGCCTCAGAGCATGGTATAGGGGCTGTTCTGTCACAGATCAATGAGGAGGGACTAGACCAACCAGTAGCCTTCCTAAGCAGGAGGTTACTTCCCCGGGAACAGAGGTGGAGTGCAATTGAGCGTGAGGCATTTGCTGTGGTCTGGGCGCTGAAGAAGCTGAGGCCATATTTGTTTGGGACTCACTTCCGGGTTCAGACAGACCACAGGCCTCTTAGATGGTTGATGCATATGAGGGGTGAGAATCCCAAGTTGTTGAGGTGGTCCATTTCCCTACAGGGTATGGATTTCACGGTGGAACACCGCCCTGGTACAGAGCACCCCAATGCTGACGGTCTGTCCAGGTTCTTCCGCCTTAGTGATGAGAACTCCCAAGGGAATGGTTAGTGCTCCCCACATTTCAGCTGGAGGGGACGTGTGTTAGACCTGGCATCATTGGCCCGGGTCTCCCTTCCTCTTTTCTCTTCTGACCTTTTATGTTGGCTGGATTTAGATGCTCTGGGCGCTGTGCCACTGCCAATCAGTGACACAGCGTGAATGCTCCCTGTGTAAAGATAACTGTATGAATTGGAATAATCATAATTGGCTCGTTTGGTTTACCTGTCAGTCCCTAGTATCAGTGCACTGCGTGTGCCCGGGGCTGATAGAACAAATACTGCTGGTGGGCCGGCAGCTCTGATTTGCGCTACCCACCGAAGCAGCTTTGAAAGTATGTCTGTGTAGCATGTTCTAATAGCGAGTTACCCTCCATTTCACTGTTCACTATTGCGAGGCCACCCGGTCTCATAGGCCAGAATGTGCAGGCTGAGTATTGCATGCCTTAATCCTCCCTGCCCCCAGGAACCTTATAGGAACGTCGAATTTGATATGTGTAAGCTCAGAACATGGAGATGCATCTTTTAGTAAGGATTATTAGCGTAGCCCGTGTTCGAAAATGCCTCTACTAGAAACAAGGTATTTTCTGGTCTGAAGCTTTCCTGTAGGCTTTTGCTAGCGTGTGTATTGGCCGTCTGGTTTTGGAGCAGCAGGGCCAGCTGGGTCAGACCTGGCCGGAGAGAGAGATCGGCATTTAGAGTATGGGGAGGGGTGACTCTTTGATCCGAGCAGGGCCGTCCCTGGCAAGGTGAATGATGGCTCCATCTCCCACTGGGCGTCTGATAGCAGACCCCCAGATTCCCAAAGGGCAGGATGTCGCCTCGTAAACCAAGTGCTCCCCGACCCCACCGAACTGGTTCTGACTGGATGCAGTGATTTGTGACTGCAGAGAACAAAGACTTTCTAGGTATAAGCGCTGCGCTGAATCCTGTTTCAAGTGTGTTCTTTCTGGATGTCAAGACGAAACTCTGTCCGAGCGGACAGAGGAAAGGACTTTGAAACTTTCACCAAGCTTGCTGAAGAAACTACCCAAGGGCCTGAATTGAGAGCGCCTCCTGCTGAAGTCTCAGGGACATTAGACTTCACCCCATCAGCCGCCCGAATTCCGTCGCTAGGAATTCTACTTGCAGGTGAGGCCTCCGTCGAGTAATCCGTAACCTCTAGTTCTAGTGTGAGGAACGCGAACGGGTAACCTTTGTGAACTCTGTGTGTGGGCCGCCGCAGCTAAGAGAGCTGCCGCCGCTGAGTGCCCGCCTTAATTTGAATCTGCAGAACCTGCGCTGAAACTGTGTGGGCCGCCGCAGCTAAGAGAGAGCTGCCGCCGCTGAGTGCCCGCCTCAATTTGAATCTGCAGAACCTGCGCTGAAACTGTGTGGGCCGCTGCAGCTAAGAGAGAGCTGCCGCCGCTGAGTGCCCGCCTTAAATTTGAACCTGCAGAACCTGCGCTGAGACTGTGTGGGCCGCTGCAGCTAAGAGAGCTGCCGCCGCTGGATGCCCGCACTCGTGTTAATTGTGCCACATCGTGGATTGTCCTTTGAGCCGCTGTAGCTAAGAGAGAGCTGCCACCGCTGAGTGCTCGCACCGCTGCTAACTTGGCATCACCGTGATTTGTCCTGTGAGCCGCCGCAGCTCAGAGAAAGTTGCTGCCGTGGAGTGCTCACACCCTTGCTAACTGTGCATCATCGTGATTTGACCTGTGAGCCGCCGCAGCTAAGAGAGAGCTGCCGCCGCTGAGTGCTCGCACCCCTGCTAATTGTGCATCTTCGTGAATTGTCCTGTGAGCCGCAGCAGCTAAGAGAGAGTTGCTGCCGCGGAGTGCTCGTACCCTTGCTAACTGTGCATCATCGTGATTTGACCTGTGAGCCGCCGCAGCTAAGAGAGAGCTGCCGCCGCTGAGTGCTCGCACCCTTGCTAACTGTGCATCATTGTGATTTGGCCTGTGAGCCGCCGCAGCTAAGAGAGAGCTGCCGCCGCTGAGTGCTCGCACCCTGGTTAACTTTGCATCCTCGTAATTTGTCCTGTGAGCCGCCGCAACTAAGAGAGAGCTGCCGCCGCGGCGTGCTCGCACCCTTGCTAACTTTGCATCATTGGGATTTGTCCTGTGGGCCGCCGCAGCTAAGAGAGAGCTGCTGCCGCTGAGTGCCCACATCTATGTCAACCTTGCACCATCGTGAATCGTCCTGTGTGCTGCCGCAGCTAGGAGAGCGCTGCTGCCGCCGTGAGCCCACCACGGAGCTGCACAATGAGAGTCATCGCCACCACCAGCCCGGGCCGCCGCAGCCGCGTGCTGCTGCCGCTGAGGGCCCGCCTGTCCCGGAGTGCCCGAATCGCTGCGAGTGCACTTTGCGGACCACTGCCATCGAGAACTGTGGTCGCTGGGAGTCCGCCTGTCACCGTCTCCGCTTTTTGAGAAGCTACGTGCTGGGTCCCCGTCCAACGGCAGGTATCGGGTGCGCAACGGGTCGCGTAGACCCAGGCCTTGAACTCAGTCAGTGCCACGTCCTGGTGAACACGTATTGCCTTTTTTTTAAGTCCCTAATGATTTACATGCCTGATGAGCTGGTTAAAACGCTTCTGAGAGTCTCGTACCAAACCTTAGATAAAGATACTATTTTTTCTATACCTACCTGAGTTGTGTCCTTTTGTGGTGTCGTTACTGCCTTATTGTGCATGGTCATAAATGCTTCACACACTGCCTCTGAGATAGGCCTAGCTGCTCGTGCTACGTTACCACAGGGTTGAGCAGGGGTTATCAAAGGGGGTAGCCCACTTGCCCTGACTTGGGGAGAAGGGTCCCTATTTGGACAGTGGCGCCAGCCATTGCCAACTAGAGACCCCCATTTCCAACACATATGTACATTTTGTAACTGGGCTAAAACACGCCTACAGTGGAATTTTCCAGGCAGGTGCAGCTAAAGTGTGAAATACAAAAAAACGGTTTCAGCGCTTCTATCTTTCACAAAGTATCTCAATTCCAAGGTCATTCCATTCGGGCCCATCACCAGACAAGGGGGAGAGGGCCTCTATCTAGTGAGAAAGCTTTGTGCTGACATAAACGATGTGCTCATTACTAAAACAGAACCTAAAAGAAGAAACGAAACTCAGAGGGGAACATTTCTGGGAATTAAACGAGATCGGTTTCGAACAGCTTAAAATGGCGCTCAAATAGAAAATGGCGCAGCGAATGCTAACTTACATAAAGCAGTGTGTGAGCATGAACGATTTCTATTCTAACAGACCCTCCTTTTAGCATGAGCTAAAACATCTTTCTAATAACAATGAAAACTACAACAATAGGAAGAAATCGCATGAATAAGCAATTATGAACATTCCATGCTATCAACATCAGAAAGTGAAACAGTGAGGAGGGAGGAAGTCTCAAAAATTCCCTCGTCTATATTCAACGTCCTTCTGAATCATTATGGCGGCATTGGTGTCATGAATTGATATCTTCCATTTTGGGGTGAGAATAGTGGTACAGTAAGAGCATCAGAAGGGAAGACACTGAACAAGAACGCAACAGAGCACCATTATCGCAATGAGATAAATCACTTTTTTAAAAATCCAACCCCAGCTGCCAAAGAGAGACCAACTCCAATTCCCACTCTCCATTCCTTTGACATTTTCAAGGATATTCAGAATATGCTTGGTATTATTCTTTTCCATATTCGTTATCCCAACTACACACTGGTCACCAACTACCGCACATGTACTACCACTCTTAGCCAGAATGAAATCCACTGCATATCTAGTCTGTTCCGAATATATTTGCATACTCTCCAACTGAGTGGTGATGTTGCGTAAGGCTGCTACCATAGTATTGGATAAAATTTGTAGTTTACACCCAAAATATTCTCTGCCCTTTTCACCTCTAGCCATGGAAGTACCACCCAATGTTAAAATAGAGGAAAGGATGTATCCAAAAGTAATACAATTGCTGTAATTATTGAACTCTATATCCGTCACCCCCTCACAGAACTCTTTGGTCAGTGTTCTTTTGACCCATATTACTTTAGGCTTCGCACGTTTACAAGGCACACCTGAAGGCAGTACCTTTCCAAGAGCCACATCGTCCATACCATTATGGACATTGGAATAAGTCCCATTAGACAAGAAGAAAAACCCTGGGTGTGCATAAATTGGCCTATCATAATCTACTACAGAGTACCGGGAATTCATCCCAATGGTACTTGGATCTTTCAAATTCACCAGAGGGAACGTCTCCTTATATAATATTATCCCTGAACCAATTTTTATATAATGAAGTGTCAGTACTATTGATAATAGGGCAACAAGCAGGGTAATAACCAGCTTCATAGGGAACTGTCAATTCCTTGTAGTGCCAACTCACCAAGGTTATGTTCTGTTCATCCATGTAGAAAGTATCACAGTATGTATTGTTATCGCAACCATGCTAACCCTCCTCCAATGGTTTTCTATGGTACAGGTATGGCCCGAGTAACCAAAACCAAACACTCCTTTTACTTCTACAAAATCAGGTGGCCGAGTGTACGTATAATTCACAAGTGATAATGGGTATGCAGTCCACAGACTAGTGACAGATTGAGTGGGGTAACAGGCTGTTCCTTCTCCGAAGAACCTCTTATGTGTCTCCAAAAATACATTACTTGGGATGCTCTTTTGTTTCTTGTCGGGGAGATAACCTTACTCTTACTACGTAAAGGTATACTTTGATCATTTTCCAAAACCCATTATACCCCACACAATAGTATTATCAACAAAACCACAAGAGCAACACAGATCATTTTGCTTTTCCGGGTCCACATCATATTACGTTGTGCAACAAGAACCATTGGATACTCCTCCTCAGCAACCTTTCTACCAAAGGGATGTATAATGAATTGCAAAGGGGCAAGAATGCAAAGAAAATATACAAGTTCCCAGTGTCCGTCAGAGCCTCACTGATACAGGCTCCTATTGTCCATCAAAAAGTTGGCACTCTTGAGCACCGGCGGTGGAGCTTGCTCTGTCCTAAGCTCTTTTAATGTATCCCAAATCAATCCAGATGATATACCTTTGAGGTACACTTCAGTCTTCCCTAACTAATGTTCGAACAACTAAGATAAAGTAGACAGAAAACCTCTCCACTAATTTCTGTTAATTCAGTTGGTACTGTAACTCAGTACTAGCTACCTTACGTAGTCCATCCCTAATCTTTTTTTTCTCCTTGGACTCAGAATCCCTCAGCCGAGGGCGCAAATTGTACCTGGTAGCCCCAGGCACGGTGTGATCAGTGAACAAAGGCTCTTGGATAGCTCGTATTTCTGGGGGAACAGCCTCGCTTAAAGCATCCTCATTCTCCTTATCCGTTTGCATCCAGGTCAACTGGGCGTCGCTGAAAGGAACAAACCTGGGCACCTGTTCTCACTCCGTATCCCCTATGCCATCTTTGACCCACTGGTCATATGGTAACGGCAAAGGAATCCTCCGAAATAGGGTAGCATGTACCCAGTTCTTTCGACCAGCGACCTTTACAGCCGTACATGTCACCAACAAAACCTGCTCAGGACCTTTCCAACGTGGCTCCAAACGTTTCTTCCTCTGAAAATTATGAAGCAATACATAATCACCAGGCTGGATGTCGTGGCCGGGTCCCTCTGATATGGAAGGTAGGGATTCCCACACCTGTTGGTGAATAGAACGTAAACTTTCTGTTAACTGGCCAAGGTAATCAAGCAACACAGGGTACTCAATATCAGAGTACTTACGAGGATGCGGGACGCCCCAGACATTTGCCGGGTGCCCGAACACGACCTCGTAGGGAGACAATCCTGTCCTAGAATGAGCTGTTGTTCTTGTTGACAAAAGAGCTAATGGTTAAGCATCTGGCCACTTTAACCCTGTTGTCTCCTGAATTTTTGCCAGTTTCAGTTTGAGAGTACCATTGTACATCTCAACCAAACCCGCTGACTGTGGATCATTGGCAGCATGAAATTTCTGTTTTACATGTAGACCTTCACAAATCAATTGAATCACTTTCCCATTAAAATGACTTCCGTTGTCACTCCAGATAATTCGGGGCAAGCCGAAAAGAGGAAAGAACTCCTAAAGGAGTACCTTAACAGTCGTAATGGCTGTGTTATCTTTAGTGGGGTAAGCCTCAACCCATTTACTGAATGCACATACAACCACCAAAACAAACTTAAGATTATTACATCCCTCCAATTCTATATAATCCATTTGAAGGACTTCAAAAGAAAAAGTTGATGGTGCAAAATTACCAGGTGGTGTAGGGGTACCCTTCCCTGGATTATGCATCATGCAAACCATACAGTATTTCACCAAATGTGCAGCTGTCTTGGAGATATTATCATTACACCACACAGGGGCTAATAATTTGCAAATGCCTTTTGCACTAATATGAGCTTGACCATGTGCCATAGTAACCGCAGGAAGAACATATGCATCGGGCAACATCCATTTCTGTTTTCCAGATTTATCAATCCGACACCCTTCCTCATTCAACTGTGCTATACTCTCATGCCATTGCGCCAGCTCCTCTATCTTAGCTTCACTCTGTATCTCCTTTACACTCTCAAGGGTATTTTCAAACATGACAACCTCAGGAACACACCTAGCTGGACCTGCAACAAACATGCATTTCATTCTACTTCGGGCCGTTTCCTTAGCTACCTGATCTGCAAAAGTATTTCCTCTTCCCACATCATCTGTAACCTTCCTATGAGCGCTGCACTTAATTATTGCCAATTTCTTGGGGAGCGTTAAAGCGGACAAAAGTCTCAATATGAGGTGCCCATGCTGAATCTTGGTGCATTGAGAAGTAAGGAACCCTCTCTCTGCCCAAAGCCGGCCAAAATTATGGGCAACCCCAAACGCGTTCTGGCTGTCAGTATAAATATTGACAACCAGCCCTTCACTCAATTCGCAAGCTCGAATAAGGGCAGCAAGCTCAACAGCTTGAGCCGACTGATAAGGGACCTGTGATGTCTCTACCACCGTGCGCAACGCAGTGATAGCATAAGCTGCAGTGGTGGTGCCATCTGGTAATTTAAAACAAGAGCCATCGACATATAGTTCTCCTTGAGGGTCAGATAAGGGAACATCAGTCAAGTCTACCCGTCCCTTCGTCTCTTCTTCCGTCCGGAAGATACAATCATGTTTATCATCTGCATCATTCTCAAAAGGGAGGGGTAGTAACATGGCTGGGTTCAGAGTGGCACATCTTTTCATCGTAATATGTTTAGCAAACAATGTCAATTCATAGCCAGTAAGACGTGCACTGGTGAGGTGCTGTGTCTTTGTCTTATTCAAAAGAGTATCCACAGCATGGGGTACCATAAGTGTGAGGTCTGTATCAAGTACGAGTCCAGCCGATTGTATGATTGAAGTGGCCACAGCCACGACCGCTCTCAGACAACTCGGGAGGGCTCTAGCAACAGGGTCAAGCACAGCAGAAAAATAAGCACACAGCCTCTGCTTATCTCCAGATTTTTGTGTTAGGACGGAAAGCGCGCAACCAGCCATCTCATGGACATAGAGCACAAACTCTTTATTATAATTGGGTGTGCCAAGTACCGCAGCCGAACAAAGCACAGTTTTTAATTGCTCAAAAGACTGCTGGCATTCGGGCGCCCAAGGCTAGGGCTCATGCACTGCTTTTGTTGTTAATTCGAACAAAGGTTTGGTTAGTAGCAAGTAGTTTGGGATCCACTGGCGACAGTAGGAAGTAATACCTATAAAAGCACGTACATCTTTCTGAGTTTGTGGAATGGGCATTTTAACAATGGTACTAATATGCTCGAGGGTCAATCTCCTACCCACCTTTGACAGCAGGTGACCTAAGTAGGTGACCTCCTGTCGACAATACTGAAATTTGGAAAGAGAAACCTTATGACCATGATGTGCCAAATTCAAAAGCAATTTAACTGTACTATCTCTGCAACCCTGCTCCGTATCAGAAGCGACAAGAGGTCGTCAACATACTGCACCAATACATTACCTGGAGGAAGTGACAGTGAATCCAATTGACTCTTTAGTGCCTGACTATAGATACTTGGACTTTCCGTATAGCCTTGAGGAGCGTGACAGAATCTAAAACTTCTGCCGGCCAGGGTAAATCCAAACAAATATCTACTCTCTGGGAGAATAGGGATACTAAAAAATGCATTTTTTAGATCAATAACAGAAAAAAATGCAGCAGTAGATGGAATCATTTTTAAGAGTGTAGTGATGTCAGGAACCACTGGAAACTGTGGAACCATAAATTTATTAACCTCTCACAAATCAATCACAAATCGATAACCATCATCAGTAACATCAGGGGAACCCAATGGTGTCCTCTTAAGGACCGGAAGAATAGGACTATTGCAAATATTGGCAGACGTCTCCTCAACTACTCCCTTTCATATCAAATCCTGAAGAATCAGAAGAAGGGTCCGTTCTCCTGCCTGTGGTATTTTATACTGAGAAATGCGGTGTAGGATAGCATTCTCTTTAACTTGTATAGAAACTGGCGGTATATGAAAAAGACCCACATCTGTATCACCCGTGGCCCACAATGTAGGTGGCACCTAAGCAAATTCAACTGGAAAGGGCGCATCCTGGGACAAACACTGCTTAACACTCACATCCAGACCCATAGTAATATAAACACCTGCAGGGGAACAATGAATAGTAGCATGCAATTTTTTCAATAAATCTAAACCCATCAAATTTTCAATACAGTCAGAAGTGAGAAGAAACGGAGAATCTACAGTAAAAGGACCAATAGTAAGGGCAAGGTGGAGTGAAATGGGGCTTACAACCGGTACTCCTGAAAATCCTACTGAAATGTTATTCTGGCCAGACAGAACTGCCCCAGGGACCATATGGCGGGAAACAGAACTTTTTGTAGCGCCTGTATCCACCCAAAATTCTTTAGTCTATCCTTGCAAATCCGTCTTGACATATGGGCCACGCTGATCTACAGGTATGTGTACTGGTCCTGTACCCTGTCCCTGGCTGTCCTATCTGTAAGACATCCCAGTCACATCATCAAAATCCTAATCATCATTATAATACTGACCATCTTTGGAATTGTCAAAATAATTGTCAGAACGGCCCGCGGAAGCTGTATTGTCATGCTGTCTGCCTGTTCCATGTCCTCTATTACCAGAACCCCGTCCCCATGGGGATGAAACCTTTTGCAAAAGTACGGGGCACTCGCTGCGCCAATGGCCCTCCTCCTTACAATACGTACATTGATTCTTCCCCAACGGTGTTGCAGAAGGCTGCCGAGTACGTGGCAGCTGTCGAGAAGGACCTCCTCGTCCCCTATTATTTCCCCTAAATGCTTGCTGCATCAACACCTTCGTTTTTAAATCCTTATGTTTCTTATCAGTTCTATCTTTTTCCTCCTGATCTCGCTGTTCATAATACTGGGCCATATTCAAAATAACAGAGGGAGAAGACGTGGACCAAGTACTCTCAGATGCCTGCAAACGAGTCGTAATTTTAGGAAGAAGGTTAGAAACAAACCTATCAACAAACAGTCAAACTCCTCCTTCAATAGACATATCCTGCCCACTATGGTCCAAAAACGTATCTTCAAACCGGATAAAGAAATCAGACACACTCTCATCCTTCTTCTGTCAACAAGCTGTCAATTTATCCCAGCTTACCTTCTTAGGTAGAATAAGTGAATGCATATATGTAATAATACGACCTGCCAAAGCAAGTATCTCGGCACAGGGTTTATCGCCTGGCTTCCTTTCCTCATCCCATCCTTTAATTACATCCCATGTACCGCCCAGCTCCGCAACATGATCTTGAATATGGACCTGTCTCCAAACATCAACTGGGGCGAGAAGACCAAAAAACATTTCAATGTCAGCAAGAGTCATTACAGTAGAAAAGACAGCCTCTGTTAATTCGTTATAATAAGCTGTAGGATTTTAACTAGGGTCAGGCAAATGAGCCTTAAGGGCTAAAACTTCACTTCTTTTCCACTGAGTATAAACCCACTGCTCCTGGAAATGGGCCGCTTCAGCCGGTCTAGTGACATTACCATGCTGATCCATTAACTCAGGTATTTCTGGGTGATATATGGGATAGACCTCACGCATCGGATACTGAGTTATCGGGGTAGGACTCCTCTCATGTAGTCTACCCCTGTAGGCAACTTATGTTGTAACATTCCCAAACACTTAGCCTGGCTCCAAATCAGTCACATATACACGATCTTTAATATCAAATAAAATTTGGGGCGTGTGTGTCCCAATGTGTGTTTGCCAGAGACTAATCAATGTAGCGGACATATCTTTAAGGGCATGTTGCTGTATAAAAGGTTCAAAACCTCGCATAACTTCCCAAATATCCTCAACACCATAAATCGCATTACGAGCCCACCGCGCAGCCTGGTCAGCTTTTACTTGTTTCTCTTCATCCCCTACCCCAGATCGCACTAACGGGCCCATTCGCTCCCTGAATTTCACCCAATCTCTATCCTCAAACCCTCATGCTGGCGTGGCAGCATCCAAAAATGATGGTGGATGAATAACCATAGAAGGAGAAACAACAGAATCGATAGTTACAACCATAGCTGATGGTTGCATCGGAGGAGAAAGAACAGAAGACATGGGTGTTGAAACAGTAGAGGTACTAGAGGTCACAGTTATCAGGGATGACGATGGCAAAGAAGGAGCGGGGGGGCTGTGGCCGCAGCCGTCAAAATAACAGCTGTTGACACGGGAGCAACCAAACAGATAAAACAGACAGCTGTCGTTCTAAAGGAACAGTGGGATATATCCTCTGCCGGGCATAAGGAGGCGGGGGTCGAGTATCTAACAACTCCTCTACGAAAGTATCGTCTTCCTTTTTGGCCAAATAAGACATCAATATGGAACCGAAATCTCCTATCTTCACATTCAATTCCTGACTCTTGTTTTTCTCTATCATATGCCACAGCTTTCTGTGTCAACGTTTGCATTTTTCCCTTCCGTGCGTCCCTCTCCATCTTTAACCGCCTCTGTCTGGCCTCGTTCTGCCAAGTCCTGAGGGAGTCAAACATGGACTGTCTACTTCTTTTCTTAAATAACTGCTCCTGTAAAAACCCAATTTTTTGTTCATTAAAAGTGCCCGTCAAAGACCACTGCAACTCTGCATTGTCCCTTGTATATTTGTGCCATAATGTACTAAACATAATAGGGCCAAGGCCATGTTTCACATACATATCAAAATTAGGGCTGCCTTCAGGAGGCGCAGGCTGAGCTTCTTCCAATCGAGCATCTGCAGAACAACAACAACAACACAAATTCCAAACTTTACTTAGGCCAGGCATTTTGAGAGAGAGAAACAAAATCGATAGGTTTACCTGGCAAAGTATTTGCAAATACAAAGACAGTCCTCAGACCATACCAAACTCAAACCCAAACGGTACCACATCCACAAAGAACCAAAACAAACTCACCTGATATCAGTGGTACAAACAAACCTATTCTCCACTGCCAACTCTTCAGACCAAATGGTCAGATCCAAGGGTTTTGCCGTTCAGGACTCCAGTCGGGATGACCACTGGGCGAGGTACCGTCCGGTGGGACAGAGGCAGCATCTACGAGTACCGAACTCTTTGTGCAGGGATCCCTGAGCCTTCAGTCTGACCTGACGATGCTCCAGTCCTCCCCTCCGACTACGGACAAGGGATGGGGTATAACCCGAAGGAGTCCCTGTTCGGGTGCCAACTGAAGGAAATGGCCCGATTAGGGCCACTCGGGTCACTAATGACCACCTCTCAGCCTTCTATGCCAAATGAAGGGTCGGTCACACAGTAGAGAATACAAACCAATAACTATTTATTTCATATACACTCAGAGCGGAGCCCGGTCCTCCCAGTCGCTAGGAGTGCTGCAGAGAGGACTGAAATTGACAAGCATAAAGATACATTATGTACATTTCGTAACTGGACTAAAACACTCCCACAGTGGAATTTTCCAGGCAGGTGCAGCTAAATAGTGAAATACAAAAAAACGGTTTCAGCGCTTCTATCTTTCACAAAGTATCTCAATTCCAAGGTCGTTCCATTCAGGCCTGTCACCAGACAAGGGGGAGAGGGCCTCTATTAAGTGAGAAAGCTATGTGCTGACATAAACGATGTGCTCATTACTGAAACAGAACCTAACAGAAGAAACGAGACTCAGAGAGGAACATTTCTGGGAATTAAATGAGACCAGTTTCGAACAGCCTAAAATGGCGCCGAAATAGAAAATGGCGCAGCGAATGCTAATTTACATAAAGCAGTGCGTAGGCATGAACGATTTCTATTCTAACATAGGGAAAGTGCTCGATAGTGGCAAGATAAAATGTACTATTCCCACTCCAATCAGTGCAACAGTAGGGGAAATGTTGGATTGCAAAGGGGTAACAATTAATATTCTCACTCCAGTCAGTTCAAAAGTAAAAACAAACAAAATATTTACAACAAAAATATTTTAAAAACAAAATAAATGAAAACATATATAAATATATTACAAATTAAAATACAAATATATTTAATATTACACATTTAAAAAAACATATTATAATGTTAAATGCATATGACGAATAACTAAAAATATTATATTAAATAAAATACAAAATAATTTTCAAACAAATAAATATTTTTAATTATAAATTATTTAGAATCAAAAACATTAATTATTACATAAATTTACTTTTTTTATTTACTACCATATAAGACCACACAATTCACAACCCACATCTAAATTTTATAAACAAAATGTACTTACATAATTAACATAATTAATTACCAAGTAAAGAAATATTATTATTTAAAAAACAAATTCAAACTCATAAAAATTAAATAACTTCCCACGCTTTACCACTATAATCCACACAAACCACTGGTAAAATTAAACTGTAACACAATTAATTAAAACTTATTTTCAGTTAAACAAAATAATAATATATAAAAACTAATTATAAATTAAGTAAAATTAATTTACTCCCCACCCTTTGCCCCTAAAAAAGTAAAACCCACACACAAAAAATATAAACAACTACCCTAATTAAATATCAATTAATTAACATTAATGATCAACCAACTATTAATTAATTAAACATAAATTACTTCCCACACTTTACCCCGATAAACTCCATAACCCACACTAAAATTAATTATGCAAATTCCATATTTAATTTTCAATTAATTAATCAATATTAATTAATAACTAATTATTAGTTAATTAAAAATAAATTTCTTCCCACCATTTACCCCATAAACCCCAAGACCCACACCAAAAAAATCACACAATTACCATAATTAATTATCAATTAATTAGTTAATATAAATTAACAACTAATTATTAATTAATTAAACATAAATTACTTCCCACCTTTTGCCCATATAAACCCCACAACCCGCACCTAAAATTAATTACACAATTTCCATAATTAATTTTCAATCAATTAATTAATATAAATTAACAACTAATTATTAATTCATCAAAATAAATTACTTCCCACCCTTTACCCCTATAAACCCCACAAGAAAAAGTACACAATTGCCATAATTAATTATCAATTAATTAATTAATATTAATTAACAGCCAATTAATAATTATTTACAAATAAATCTTCCCACAATTAACACTATAAAATTTAAATGAAATAAATACAAAATAATCATTAATATATTATAATTAAATTACTTCCCAACCTAATCCCCTATAAAACCACAACCCGCTACGGAACTAAAAAACGCAAAATTTAATTAAAATAAAATTGATAACTACTAAAAATTTAACACATATATTAAAAAACATAAACAATACTTATACAAAAAAACATACATCACATGCATTTACAATATAAACTAAAAAACATAACACTAATTAAAAAATCAATATTTTAAAAAACTATATTTTTGCAAACAATATTAATGACTTCTATATTTTTAAAAATGATATTTCTTACCTTAAATTTGATATTCTTGAACACGATATTCTTGCTGTTGATATTTCTGAATCACGATATTTCCAACTCGATATCTGTATAAGTTGACATTTCCAACTCAATATAAGGTCTCAACACCACCAAGAAGGTGTCCTTGCCCCATGCTGCAAGGGTGCCTGTGTTATGAGCAGATTGTTTTTGTGCAGGAAGTGACACCTTTTGGCACAAAAACAATCTAATAAAGCATTTTCCTTGTTCTATATGTGCAGAATGCATCATGCATAGAAAGAGAAAACAACAAGGAGAAAAAAACTATGTAGACCTTCCCCCTGAACAATTGCTGTATTCATCTTTCATGAGTGGGATATAGACCAGAGGTTATGGTCAAGAGCTGTGTGAATGATTAGTTGTTTCACATTTCACCTAAGCAGCTAAATTGGTTGATGCATCACCAGGGTTGACAGTGTTGATTCAATAATTAATGTTGAACTGTGGCACTATCCATACATACCAACCTGAGTCATCACTCTTGCATCAACATAATGCCAAAAGAAGGTTAATGGAATACATGTAATATTCTGGCATTTTTCAGTATATTTTAGGGCAAAATAAATCTTCATGTCAAATTAAAATGTAAGGATGCACTTTGCACTAAAAAAATAGTGCAAAAAACACAAGTGCCGCAAACAACAGCCGACATGGTCTGTCAGTTTGATTGTCCCTGTGCTCCCATTATGGGATATTTACACACATAGGGGCCGATTCCGATTCGGGCAGGAAATCTCTCTGACCGAGCCGGACCCGGAGAGAGTTCCGACCGAATCGGACCCTAGCAGCCCGACCGAACGAGTACGATGCGTCCGTATGCTATCGGACTCGATTCGGTCGGACTCCCATTGAAGTCAATGGGAGCCGGTCGTACAGCGCGTACACGGGCTCCCATTGACTCAATGGGTACGACGCGAACAAGGGCGCCCCTACAGCGGGTACGCGTCGATGCGGGTCGTGCCGTACATGCACGTGTAGGGGGGACCCATGGGTCCACCCTGTGTGCGACTCGCGCAGCTACGCGTGCAGGGGGGTCCGACACGGACCCCTGAAGTACGGCTCCGACTGCTCCTTGGAGCCGGACGGCGCGAGTCGGTCGGACTGTTCGAGGCGCGCATCGTACTGGCTTGGTTGGGGAACGTCTCCATTGCGCTGTGCGAGTCGTGTCCGTGCGAGTCGGTCAGAGCGGTTGGGACGCGCGAACGAGTCAGTCGGCGATTTCGCGTACGCTCGCATCGTACTCGCTCGCCCGGACGCATGCACGAATCGGTCGGAAACGAGGGCTCCGAATCGGATCCGGTTGAGCCGAATCCGATTCGGTGCCCTACCGGCCGAGATCGGAATCGGCCCCATAATCTTCAATTAAGCCATATGACTTCATTTATGTAGCATGCCTCCTTTCTCAATGAAGATCAACAATGATGAGCTTGATATCCAACATGGTATCAGAACTGCAGTGCGTAGGACACTGAGAGAGCATAACTAGGCACAAATGATTCCACAAGGAAGCTTGGATTCTGTTAGCAAGTTCAAGTGAACAGAAAGTTAACATGGGTACAGAGAGAAAAAGGAAGGGAACTAAAAGAGAAAACACAACAAAAGTGCAGGGATGATGTCAGTGACAAACTAATGGGCAGAGAGGTAGTCGAAACAATTAAAAATGTTACCAGGCACCTGAGCTAATGCAGGAGTAGGTTTTTTACTGCCGCTTCTGCTCTTGCTATAGAGTCCAGCCTTTGAGCTCAAAAACGATTCTATCTTTGTCTCACTTGACATGACAAGGTAACCTCCAACCACACATTGTACACAACCTCCATTCCTGACCTCAGGCAGTGAACAAGCTGTTCACATCCACTGAATTATCTCTAAAGAAGAAAACCCTTCTGGTGAAGATAGTTTTATTTGACTATAGTCAAAACACAAGAAAAAAGATTCCCTTGTGTGCAGATTTTGTTTTTTAGGTTTTCTGTGACAAGCATGTGCAGTACCATTCCCAAGCAGGGATAAACCCAGTAGACACCAGGAATTAGTTTGGAGGGGAGGTCTCCAAATGAAACATCAGTCTGTGTGCCATCAGGTGGGCAGAAATCCCACCAGACACCAGGGATAATTGATTTTGGACAAAATGGGGTGGAGATCGCCCACCCTGGCAATAGACAGCGCCTCAAAGGGCATGATAGTCTTTCTGCCCCCATGAAAGGCACATTAGGGGTTGTGATCTCTCAATCTGGGGGATCAGAAAGCCCACTAGGCACCAGGGAAATTGGTAAGAAAAAGAAAGGGTGGTGTTATCTTAGAATGGGTCCACAAGTCTTTCTCCCCCACCCCCAGGCTCAGAAATCCCAGTAGACACCAGGAACAAATGTCCAATAATAAAATAGGAGGGGCGGATGTGGCCTGCTATTGCATCTCCTATTCCAGAACAGCCCAACATTTTTTCTGCCACCCTCCTCCTATAATGGTGGCTGCAACATTTCTGTTCATGTTGCACTCAGGTAATCCGATCACTTCTTCCAGTGTGACCAGTCTTGATTCCGTGGGAGCGAGACAGCGGACAGGAAAGAAAGCCCTTTTGACCAATCGTAGCTCTGTACTTTTAAAATGTTTGCTCCCACGGGATTCTTACTGTACTCTCGTGAGCCCAATCGCTCAGATATCTCTATATTTTAACTTATTGTCTCAAAAACTGCTGAATACCAAATGACAAAAACCCTGGTTTCTGGACAAACATCAAGCTTTCTGCCAAGTGTGGTGTAATTTTGTTCAGCCATTTATGCTGTAGTGCTCTCTTAAATTCTATGTGGAAAGCGCATGGAGAAAAAATGATTTGGGGCCCAACTTTTTTTCTAGCCTCCTTTTTGATCAATTACCCTGAATACTTTGCATGAAGGGGCTGCGGTGGATTACCTTTTTTTGGAAACGTTCCATGAAGATTCATCAAACAGTGCTTATACATTAGCAAAACAAAGCTCCCTCTTCCGATGGAAAGTCTGACCCAACTATCACTACACAGTGGCAACTGCCACTGTAAAATAAATATTGTATCTGCATGTGTGTAGAGTGTAATATGTTATGTATTACTAATTCTAACTTTGGGGATAGGATATGATTCACAAGAGACGAAGGCTTGAGTAAGTTATGATGCCCCTCCCCTCCCTCAATAATGGAAATAAATAGCAGATTAGAACATTGGAATGTTGGGAGCTCCATTGAAGACAATGGAGTGCTTCCTGCTTCTACGGGCCGGTAAAGGCCCGCAGAGCAACATTCCAATGTTTTACAAAGGCCTCCTGGAGCTCGAGGGGATTTAAATCCCCTCGAGCTTCGAGAAGCCTTTGTTTTATTTGTTAGAACATTCTGCCCTCTAGTGGCAGAATGTTCTAATAGCCTTATAGCCCTTCGTAGCAGGGCTATACCGGCTATTAAAATCCCTCACCCTTGTTAAAGTCCCTCGCCTTCGGCTCGGGCCTTTAACGCGGGAGCAGGCCTTTAATAGCCGGTATAGCCCGCTACGACGGGCTATAAGGCTATATTATGTTATGAGCATCTGCATATATGATTTACGCAAAGACATTTTTTCATGTGTATTTGCTTTAACAAAAGTATTTAACCAAAACCACGATGCAAGGGGTTAGATTTGTGCAGCAAAATAAAATTACATTCAAGAAATATCATGAATATTAGGAGAGTTGTTTGAGTGTGTAAACTATTTGCTGTATGCAGGCTATGAAGCATTACAAAGTGGTTTCTTCATGTTACTTTTGCTCTATTGGGGAAATAAATTCAATTTTGAGCGACCCTTGACCCTTCTTAGGCAGGTCGCTTGCTGTATGCAGGCTATGAAGCAGTACAAAATGGTTTCTTCATGTTACTTTTGCTCTATTGGGGAAATAAATTCAATTTTGAGCGACCCTTGACCCTTCTTAGGCAGGTCGCTCCCCACGCCGCACAGCACCGCCTGTGTGTCCTGCCCTTCAGCCCCAGCTGCCGCTGCTGAGGAGAGTTCGAGGCCCTCCTCCACCCGCAGGCTGCCACCTGCGCCTCATCCCTGGTGGCCAGTGGTAGGCCTTAGGTAGGTTTGTCTCACTATAATTGTTGGGATTCTTATTGTTTTTTGTAATTGTTTTGCCTTATTTGTATGCTGTTCTTCCTCCTTGTTCCCCGTTTCTAACTCTGTGCCCTGTGCCCTTTTGCCTTCTGTTCCCCTCGTAATTGTATTGCCTTATTGTTTAGTGCTTCTTCCTCCTTGTTCCCTCTGTTTTTTTCTGTGCCCTTTGCCTTCTGTTCCTTCGCCGTTCCTGCCCCCGTTTTCCCGCCGCTGCATCCCCTGCAGCCCCGCCCACCCGCTCGCCCATTCGTCCGCTCCCTCCTCCCAGCTGCCTCCTCCCTCCCACCTCCTCTTCTTATGGCGGCCGCTGTGCGGCCGCGCCGCTGGCGCGCCAAAGGCGCGCCTAAGGCAAGCCCGTCTGCGCCCGTCCGCGCCTGGACCGCGCCCAGCGCCAGAACCCCTGGCCCCCGCGAACGCCACGACGCCCGACACTGCTACGATGCCAGCACCCTCCACGCACTCAACACCGGACGATCACACACCTGCTTCCTGGCCACCCCAAAGCGCACCCAAGGACCCTTCACCTGCCGGAACTGCAGCTTCACCAGCATCCGATCCACCAAGCCACCCACCGTGAAGGAACGCAACCACCTCAGATGCATCCTTCTCAACACCCGCTCCGTGCGCAAACACGCCGTTGAACTCTGGGACCTACTCAACTCAACCTCCCCAGACGTCGCCTTCCTGACGGAGACCTAGCTGAACCCCTCCTCGGCACCCGACATCGCCATAGCCATCCCGGACTGCTACAAGATCACCCGCAGGGACCGCACCAATGGAGTAGGAGGAGGAATCGCCATCGTCCACAGGAACACTCTCAGAGTCACGACCAACACCGACGACACCCTCAGCACCGCCGAACACCTGCACTTCCAGATCCACACTGATCCCAACACCACCCTCAGAGGACCCTCGTCTACAGACCCCCCGGACCCTGACCACAGTTCAGCGACTCCATCGCCGACTTCGTCAGTACACACGCCCTCGCCTCCACAGACTACATCCTTCTCGGGGACCTGAACTTCCACCTCGAGAACAACAGCGACCGCAACTCCACCACCCTGATCGACAACCTCGCCAACCTCAGACTCAGACAACTCGTCACAACGCCCACCCACGCCGCAGGCCACACGCTTGACCCCATCTTCTCCGCAAGCTCCCACGTTTCCTTCAACCGTACCACCGAACTCTACTGGACCGACCATCGCTGCATCCACTTCACCTTCCGGAAACCCACCACGCACCACCGTACCCAACAGATCCCCCGCCGCTGCTGGAGCAAAGTCACCAAAGACCAACTAACCACCACCCTCGCCCGGAGCCCACCCGCCGACTCCACCGACCCCGACTCCGCCGCCCGCAACCTCAGACAATGGATCGACGACTGCGCCAACCCACTCGCCCCGATCAAGAACCCTCCAACAGACACACCAGCAAGAAAGCCAGCTGGTTCACTGAAGACCTCCAGGCCTCCAAGCAAAACTGCCTAAAGCTAAAGAAGAAATGGCACAGTGAATAAACACCGGACAGCCACGCAGCCCACAAGAACGCCAACCGCAGACACCATCACGTCATCAGATCCGCCAAAAGGGCCTCCTTCAAAGACCGCCTAGACAACAATGCACACAACAGCAAAGAGCTCTTCAACATCGTGAAGGAACTCTCCAACCCCAGCTCCAACACCAACGACATCCCACCTTCGCAAGACCTGTGCGACTCCCTTGCCACCTTCTTCCATCGCAAGATCGCAGACATCCACGACAGCTTCAACGCCATGACCATCTCGACAACCACTGAGACCTCCGTCCCCACGGCCACCATCCGCACCGACCCCCTGCTCTCCTGGACCAACATAAAAGACGACAACACCATTAAAATCATGAACACCATACACTCCGGATCTCCGTCAGACCCATGCCCTCACCACATCTTCAACAAAGCCAGCACCACCATCGCACCCCACCTCCGGAAAGCCATCAACTTCTCCTTCGAGACAGCGACCTTCCCAGAGAGCTGGAAGCACGCCGAGATCAACGCCTTACTCAAAAAACCCAAGGCTGACCCCAAGGATCTCAAGAACTTCCGGCCCATCTCCCTGCTCCCGTTCCCGGCGAAGGTCATCGAGAAGACCGTCAACAGACAACTGACCCGCTACCTCGAGGAGAACAGCATCCTGGACCCGTCCCAGTCCGGGTTCGCAGCAACCACAGCACCGAAACTGCCCTCATCGCCGCCACCGATGACATCAGGGCCCTGCTGGACAACAGAGAAACCGCGGCCCTCATCCTCCTGGACCTGTCAGCTGCCTTCGACACCATCTGCCACCGCATCCTACGCACACGCCTCCACGACGCCGGGATCCAAGACAAGGCTCTGGACTGGACCACCTCCTTCCTCTCCGGCAGAGGCCAGAGCGTCTGCCTCCCCCCTTTCCACTCCGAAGCCACCGAGATCATCTGCGGCGTACCCCAGGGCTCATCCTTCAGCCCGACATTGTTCAACATCTACATGGCACCGCTCGCCCACGTCGCCCGACTGCACGACCTCAACATCATCTCCTACGCCGACAACACCCAGCTGATCCTCTCCCTCACCAAGGACCCCCTCACCGCCAAAACCAACCTCCACAAAGGAATGAAAGCCGTCGCCGAGTGGATGAAGAACAGCCGACTGAAGTTAAACTCGGACTAGACGGAAGTCCTCATCCTCGGCTCCACCCCCTCGGCCTGGGACGACTCCTGATGGCCGACCGCACTGGGAACAACTCCAACACCCACCGACCACGCACGCAACCTAGGGTTCATCCTAGACTCCACTCTCTCGATGAGAAAGCAGGTCAACGCCATCTCGTCCTCCTGCTTCAACACCCTCCGCATGCTCCGCAAGATCTACAGGTGGATCCCCACTGAAACAAGAAGAACGGTCACCCAGGCCCTCGTCAGCAGCAGGTTGGACTACGGAAACGCCCTCTATGCAGGAGCCTCGGCCAAACTCCTGAAACGACTTCAACGCATCCAAAACGCCTCTGCACGCTTGATCCTCGACATCCCTCGCCGCAGCCACATCACACCCCACCTGAGAGACCTGCACTAGCTCCCCGTCAACAAGAGGATCACCTTCAAGCTCCTCACCCACGCACACAGGGCACTCCACAACACCGGACCAGCATACCTCAACAGACGACTCAGCTTCTACACCCCCAACCGCCAGCTCCGCTCCGCTGACCTTGCCCTCGCCACAGACCCCGCATCCGAAGAGCGACCTCTGGCAGCAGATCGTTCTCCCACCTCGCCGCCAAGACCTGGAACACCCTCCCCATCCTCCTACGGCAGACCCAGTACCTGCTTACCTTCAGAAAACTCCTCAAGACCTGGCTATTCAAGCAGTAGCAGCATCCCCCCCCCCCCAGCGCCTTGAGACCCTCACGGGTAAGTAGTGCGCTTTACAAATGTTCTGATTGATTGATTGATTGATTGATATTTGACCAATGTACTGCAGTAACACATGTATGAATGAATATTAACTAGTAAAATTGCTCTAAATAGCATGTGTTATTGGTACAAAAGTAGCAAATTTAAAAATATTAAATATCATCTACATGTCACCACCACCTCAACTCCTAGCAGGTCCTGCTCCCAGTCAAGGATATCAGCCTAGGGGTACATGATGCTGCTACTAGCACACAATGCTGCTACAGCAGCAAATGCAGTGCCACACTCACCCCCAGGAGAGCTGGCCCTCTACTAGGCCATAGCCTTTCGGGGTCTGCCACCTGTTGTCAACAAGACAGCAGTTGAAATTGAATATAAAAAATATGAAGTGCCTCCTCCTCAGTAAAATTGTTAAAGGGTTGGCGTAGAGCGCGACAAAAAGACAGGCAGTAAATTATATGAATTGTGAAAGCACAGATTCTGGTGAACAGTACAGAAAGTAAAACTAAAGTAAAAAATAGGACAGGTGGGGAGTAATAGGGTCAAACTGAAGAGGGGTGGATTGGGAAACAGGTAGGCAGGAGCAGACTGGAGTAAGGAGTGTCACACCATAATGAAAATGGCCACTCGCATGCATCACCTCACGCAACATCTGGGCTTTTTTTTAGCCCGAAATACATCCTCATGTTCATTTGGATGCTAGGTGGGGAAATGTGCACTTGTAAATCAATGTTAATTCACATACTTTTTCAGGCAGTTAATGTAATTTACAAAACAAATTATGCGAATTAAGCCCACTTGCACTTTTTCCATAGTTACTGGCACCCTCATTTATGAGAACTGACGCATCACTGTGGCAAGGCAGTGATACTTCAGAAAAAGTTGTGCTGCAGTACGACAGTTCCAAATGCCATGAATGTGCCACAATTATGGTACAGCACACCATGTCACAAGGTCTCAAAGTGTGTAAAAAAACAAATTACACATCCATGGATAGATGCCGCATAGAAAAGTGACACACGTGCAGCCAAAGTAATGCTATGCTGCTTTGTTGGCTGTAAAGCAACGCTTATGTGGTGCAAATCATCTTTGTGCCACATTGGAGTGTGTCATGCGTCAAAAACACCTTAAAAAGTGACACATAGGAAAAACATTTTTTCACAAAATCACAAAGGAAACATGGATCAGGCAGCAGCAGTCAGGGCAACAACCCCAATACCAGCCAGGATGTCCAGACAGAACCCCAGGGGAAAAGAAAGAGAAAGAGTAATTTTATTGAGGAGGAAAATAAAATTTCGGTAACAGAGGTAACAAAGCATGAACATCAACTCTTTGCCACCTCAAAATTGCCATTAGGGCAGAAAGAAGCCATTTGGCAGTGGAGAAGATTAACAGTGTAGGGCAAACTAAAAGGACACTACCAGAGTGCAAGAAGAGCTGGCATGACTATAAGCGCAGGACCAGGGAGAAAATGGCCATCAACCTGAAGGCAGCCATGCGAACCAGAGGATGAGGACCTGAGGACCAGGAATAGCTAAACCCCTTGGAGGAGCAGGTGGCATCAGTCCTACTAGCAGAGTTGATGGCTTAAATTGCCGGACAGGACTGTGCTGGGTTAGAGGACCAGGAAGATCTACAGCGTAAGAGGCATAAAGGGACAAAATGGTTAAAAATGTCATGCTGTGCAGTGCAGCAGCCTACGTTCCTGCACTGTGCTGTGTGCAAGGGAAACGGCAGGAATCTCCCACTTGTTAATTCACATAACTGTAAGTCATACTGCTCAGTCACTTGTTTTACAGCCCATGAGGCACAGCACTAGTACAGGTTTGCCTTTGTATTCTGAGACTTGTAGTGGAGTGTAGACCATGAGGCCCCCATTAATGGGGATTTGGTGTAGGGCAATGCAGCAAGTCACCTTACTGCACTGTCCTAAACCAAAGTGATGGGGCAGGAATCACTGTATTTATCCACATGGTGCATTCTTGTCCTTTCCGCCTGCGCTGGTGTCGTTTTAGCAGCCTTGTGCCAATACAGAGCCCTTGCACCATGGTGCATGGGTGCCTGTGTTGTCAGCACGATTATTTTTGTGGAGGGAGGGGCACCTTCCTGCATAAAAACAATCCTCAGAAGCTTTGTCCTCTAACTATGTGTGCTGCCGAATGCAGCACACATAGAAAGAGGAAAAATTGAGGAGATCTTTCCCCTCGTTACGCCTCACCTTGGGAGCCATAAGATTTTGATGCATTCCCAGGTTTACAAGTACTTGCCATCTGGTAATGTATAAATAACCGTGGGAGTTGCGTGGGAACACCCAGCACAACAACCATGGAATGCAGAGTAAGGGGACGCAGCGATTTGTGAAACATTGTCTTACTTAGGATTTATGAGGCCACTCAAAGCCATTCAAGGTGGCTTTGTGTGGCTTTATTAATCTGAGTCAGAGCCTTGCATCACGCATGCACCCCTTTGCGGTGTAGAAACATGACACAACACTCTCATAAATATGCCCCTGAGTGAGCAGGACTACAAGTCTCACAATACAAAACAAAAAATCTGGACTAGAGTAGCACATCATGCATGGACACTTGAACCTTGATCAACCTGATTGTGCCAATACAGGCCCCCTTGCACCATAAGGCTAGTGGGTCCAACTTGGGCCAATGCAGTCAAATCTGGACTGTAAAGCAATGGAATGGAATGGAGTTGCTAGAGGATAAACTCCTCATCTGAGAGGGGTTCAGGTTTGGAGTATGTGAAGGATCACCAAGTAGGATCTTGCAAACAGACACGTGTATAGTCACTAGTATGAAACTACTTTGCATGTAAATGTTCAGATGTGTGTGGTGAGAGCACACAGGTGTGGGACACCATGTCAGAGACCATCCTACCTCCTGTCATGTACAAATGTGTACCGGGGGTGACTGTGAAGGCAAATGATGCACAGCAGAGGGCCATGATTGTTTGTTGGCCGAATAGATGATGTGTGTGCCTGGTGGGCCCCTGATAGTGTAGTGTAATGTAGGTGTGACTGAGCACATTGAACTGGCACTGTGGCTGAAAGGGGATTGATTGATTGATTGATTGATTAAATGTGAGCCATTGCATAGCAAGAAGGAGAGTTGGGACGTATGCACTGCAAGGTAGCCTGAGGGTTAGTCACGCACTGCTGTGTCTGATAGTGTCTGATAGTGTCACACTTGTCTCGGAGCTGTGAATGGATGCCATAGAAGAGGGCATTGGTATACTATATACTAGATGGTATGTGGGCCAGGGTGAAGATGTAGTAGGTGTGAGGACGGAAGTCCTTAAAGCAAATGTCTGTCTATACCACATATGTCCCTGGCAATGATTAAATGGATTGAGCGTCAGTGGTAGCAATCTTCCTAGTTTGAATGGGCCTATCCCTTCAGAGTTGGTACACAGTGCCTACTTTAGTGAATTATACAAACAACTGTGTGTGCAATTAAATCACATAAGTGTACACAAATAGTAAAACCATGGTAAGTACATGCCCTAACACATTCCTGCAGTATAGCAAGGGTGTGCAGATTTGTGTAGATGTGTGTGAAATATGAGTTCTTGGCCACATGAGTGCACAATGTGCATGCAAGACAGCACACCAAGGCAGACTGGTGTGGTGCACTGTGTGAAAGGCAGACTGTAGGATCAAATGAAATACGTGACCAAACCCACATCACTTTCCCAGGACCTGTGGGCTGAGTAGTGGCCAGACGGAATGCAGGCACCCTGGTGACTTGGTGCACTGTGCACAGTAGTGGTGTCAATAAGTAAAACTCCATTAAGTATAGCCATCATGAAAAACAAAGCTAATCACCAAGGCAGATGTGGACCTTACCTCAACTTACCCTCACAGGCAGGGAAAGGCCAGCAAGCTGTGTAACATTGCTGCAATATGTCGCATGACACAAAAAGTCACCCTTGTCACACAGTGGCCGCGTGAACTTTGTAGAGATTTTGCCATCTGAAAGGCAACTACAGTGCAACTTGGCCTCAATTCCTACGAATAACATATGTTCTACACATCAAGGTTTGATCGAAAGTGAATGATAATAACATATGTATGTCACCCAAAATTACACATGTCAACATCTAGGATAGATCACTATTAACATATTACAATTTTATTGCAGAGGGAGAAACACCACCTCCTGACCACCATCCTGTCCTAGATGACCAACCTGTTGGCAATGACATCCTGCCCCCCATGGATAATGATACCTTCCAGCAATTCCTGGACTCCATTGGAACACCTTCTGTGGTCACGACAAGGGATGCCAGCATCACTGGGTCTCCAGAGGAACCACCTACCACAGGACATGCCTCATCTGCCTGCCTAATCCCAGCTCTGGACTCCGAAGACCCCCAAGTTGACTTTCAACTGCATGTGGTAGGAGTCCAGCAACAGCTGGTAGATGAGGTGGGTGCGGGGATGGAGACCATCGCAGGCACCCTAGAGGGAGTCGTTAGGTCCCTCAGTCCCAATAAGGACACCTCTGAGGCAATAAAAGGCACCTACCCTTTGATCCATAGAATGAAACAGTCCCTGGCTGATATTGCTGGTGTGATGAGGCAGAGGCAAGAACAACAGCCCTGACAATGTGATACCAGTGAGGTGGCCACCAAGCTCAGAGCCATCTGCACCATCCTCCAATATATGGAGTGCAAGCAGGACTCCTATATTGCAACAATGGGTGCCTTCCACAGCGACATTATTGCCTTGTTGACAAGCCATCAGGTCCTTGTCAGCTCTGTGCTACCTTCCTTGCTAGCCCAGACAAATGCTGCGGGACAGGGTGTAGGAGAGTAGGATCTGCTTCACATGGGTACCCCCACTTTTTGCTGATGCTTCACTGTTTTTCGACATTAGCCTGGCTGGGGCCCTGCTAATCAGAACCCCAGCCTAGCTGCTTCCTCTCTAAAATGGTTTCCATGTGCCTTAGGCACATCACTGATTGGGATCTGGAGTGCCCTTATAAGTCCCTAGTATATGGTATACTATGTACCAAGGGCATAGGTACCTCAGAGGCCTGCCAGGGGCTGCAGCATGTATTATGCCACCCCTGGAAGGCCATCCAAACTGACACCACAGGTCTGCTACTGCAGCCTGGGTAAGGTGGTGCATGCACCTCTTACTGTGATATAGGTTACCTATATCACGAAATACATACACACATATAAACCTATAAGTCACTCCTAAGGCAGGCCTTATCAATCCTAAAGGCAGAGTGCGTGGTTCCTATGTGAGAGGGTGCCCCTGCATGAGCAGGGCCCCTCTGCAGCGTTCGGAGACCATCTCTGATGCTGTTTGTAGTGCAGCCTGACCATATACTCTTAAACGCATTATATCCTCGCGGTAAAATGCTAACTTTGGAATGGCTGCACCTAAACATGTCGTGTTTGGTGTCAAACATCTTGGAATACTACCCCCCACCAATCCTGGCGGCGGGGTAGCATTCCACCCTTCTAGAGGGAAAGACATGTTAACTCTGACTAGTCCGGTAACTTCTTTCCAGAGCCCTGGCATCACAAAATGGATGCTGCTGCCACAGACACGAGTCTGGCCTCCTGCTGCTGGACGAAACTCCGGCAGGGGAGGCCTGGACAATAGGTTTCCTGTCCCAGGGAGGTGTGACCACCTCCCCAGACAGGATAATGTGTATTGGGGCTGGGCGGGAGCACTTTCGGGTGCTTTGAAGTCTTGCACTGGGGGCACATTTGGTGTCCCTAGTGCATACCCCAGTTCAAACCGGATCAGGGGCTTGCAGCCCCTGCTTTGGTGCGAACTGGACAAAGGGAAAGGGTGTAGCCACCCCTCTGCCCTGACCCACCCATAGGTGGGGCCACAGAGTAGTCCAACCCCTATTTTTAGAATAAAGGTAGGAACCCAGTCCTTAGGACTTTAGATTATACCTGGACGAAACTCTGAAACTGAATCCTGGACCTTCGACGCTCTACGACAAGATTAGAGGACTGAAGAATCTCCCTTGGGGTCAAGGAGTGACTCCCCTGCTTGGCAGGCACCAAAGAAGCATCTGTCCGGTTCACATTTCTGAAGCTCCCGTCGGACGCCGAAGTCATCGCATCACCAGAGGTGGATTTTCAGACTTCCCGAGGCTACCCTGAGTCCCCAGCAAAGCTGAGGCCCGTGGCTATCGTGGGTGACTTGAGACCGTGACCCCTGGACACCGAGCACATTTGCAAGTGCATCCTCTTCTGGGTCTCCCAAGAAGTCGTGCTTTGGGCTCCGAGTAGCCCTAGCCTCTAGCACTACCTGCACCGAAGATCACTGGCTCCCACTCCACGAGTGTCCTGTAAGCCAGCTCCACGTGCGGCGTCACGAGGCTCCTTTGCGGTCGCTAGCCCATTGGCTAGTAGCCCTTAACGAAGGCCAATCCTTTTCTTACTTGGCATCCTGGTTGCGCCAGGCCTGCCCTCACTTACCCTTGCTGGGTGAGTTCCACAGACCTTGCTGGTCTGCACCATCGACGATCTACATCTTCACCGAGACTTGCCGTTGCCAAGGCTTGTTGGATCCAATCCGGTCGCCGACACCTCAGCACTCGACAAACATTGTGTACCAGCCTGAATCCTGCTCCTGGTCACCGACAACGCCTCCTGGACCTCGTGGCTGAAGAGTCAAGATGACCGTCAACGCACCTGAAGCACTCAACATCGGTGGGCATCTGTCCATCGCCTTCCTGGTCACTGGCTAGTGACCCAGACTCTGTCCCCTCTGCTTTCAGGTTCTTCAGAACTCCGATCCACTCTTGGATCCACCCGGACACTTTTCTCTTGGCCGCCAGCAGCACTTTGCAGCAGATCGCCATTCGAATCGACGACGAAACCCGACCCCGAAAGGCACCTATGCACCCGGCTTCCCTGGGTGAGGTAACACGAGTACTCCGGTGCTCCCGTGGGTAGAGACTCTTCAAAGTCCTAGATCTCAAAGGGTTTTGTCCTAGTCCTCTTTTAAGTGTCCCTTTTCTCTATTTTCCCGATCCCGACTTTCTCCATAGAAGTCAACGGCGTATCGCGGTTGTGTATTTACACTGCACGCGTCTCCCGTGGGTCCCCTGTGTCACTACCTTGGGTGGTTCCTTGTGGTCCAAGCACTTCTAGAGGCTCTAGGCCTAGTGTCTAGTTCAGTCGTGGTTCGCATACCACTTTATTGGTATATGGTTTGGTACGCCCCTAGGGCCCAAACGTGTATTTGTGCTATTACTGTGATTTAATATCTTATAACTTATGTACTTCGAACTCTAGCCTCATAAAGAGACTAGAGGGGTGTGTTTAGCAATAAATACATATATTTTGAATATATACCTGGTGTGGTGCTCTTTCATTTGGTCACTCAAGAGATTATAGACTGGTAAAACAAGCTGCTTTACATTCCTTCAAGACTTAGCCTGAAGGCTGCTCTCCATAGCTACCACTAGGATAGCTTTCAATAAGGTTGTCTTTAACCTATCTCCAATAAGGGGTTGTTTGGACTGGTGCAAGGTGCCCACTATAATTAGTGGACAGCATATGCCAGGCCAACTTCTCACATTGGTGTGCAGCGTGTGGGATTCCAGCTTGCTATTGTTTTACCAGATAATCTCAATTGAATTGATCAACTGAAAACCACTAAAGGTACCTAAGGTACATATAATTTAAGCTAGAATACATTAAGTTCTACTGAACTTAGAGTTGTGTGTTAAGGGATAGCACAACCCTTTCTACAACTCAAGAGAGTTTAGTAGGCCACACTAGAGTAGGTAGTGCATACACCACACCACACTAGTAATGTCTTTAAGGGCAGGATCCAAAGAATCCTTGCAGGAAGCCAGTGAGCTTCCACCCTCCAAGTATGATACACTCCCATTCTTGGAATTGAGAGCTTTATGTAACTTGAGAAAAATAAGGACAGGCCAAAGCCCCACCACCCAACACCTCAAGGAGTTGTTGGTGGCTTATGACCTTAGTAAGCCTGTAGGGACTGAAGGGGTAGGAGCTGAGGGTGGGGCAGAAGATGAGGAAGGGACCAGGGGTACCAATACCCCCAGCCCCCTCTGAAACTGGCCAGGAGGGTGACAATGACCCTGACCTGGAAAATCCAACCCCTCCTGGGGAAGAGGAAGAGGAGGATCAGAATGATGCACCCTTTGTCCCCCAGGAAGGATTATGAGTGTGACCAGGAGGTCTAGGTCTCCTTCTCAGGAGTCCAACCACTCTGGCACCTCAATAGGGAGCTCAGTCTCATCTCATAGGAGGGAATCCTCTCATGAGAGAAGAAAGAGGCTGATTCAATATGAGGAAGCTCAGCTTGAACTCAGAAGGAAGCAAGTAGCCTTAGACAGGGAGTCCCTTGATCTCTTTAGAGAGAAAAGAAAGTTGGGACTAGAGTCCCATGGTGGCAGCCAGATCCCTAGAGATAGGGAAAGGTCCTATGACCATAGGAACCTGAGCAAGATTGTCCATCCCTATCAGAATGGGGATGACATCCACAAATGGATAACTGCTCTAGAGAGGGCCTGTAAGGTACAGAAGGTCCCTCAGGAGCAGTGGGCAGCAATCTTGTGGCTCTCCTTTGCTGACAAAGGTAGAGATAAGCTCCTCACTGTTAGAGAGGAGGATGCTGATAATTACAAGGTCTTGAAGAGTGCTCTTATTGATGGGTTTGGCCTAACCACTGAACAGTACAGGTTGAAGTTCAGAGACACCCAAAAAGCACAGACTCAAGACTGGGTAGACTATGTGGATTGTTCTGCCAAGGCTCTGGAAGGCTGGTTGATGGGCAGTAAGGTGTGTGACTTCTCAGGATTGTACAATCTGATAATGAGGGAGCAGATTCTTAATAACTGTCAAAATCAGCTGTTGCATCAATACCTGGTAGACTCTGATCTGACCTCTCCCCAAGAATTGGGAAAGAAGGCAGACAAATGGGTCAGAACCAGGGTGAAGCAGAAAGTACAGAACCCAGGTGGGGAAACCAAGAAGCAAGATGCTAAGAACTCTGACAAGGGTGGGGAGAAGTGTAAAGATCAAAAGTCTTCATCAGGCCCCCAAAAATCTTCTTCTGGTGGGGATTCACAGTCTACCAAAGGGAAAGGCCAAAGAAAACCATGGTGCAAGGTCTGTAAGCAAAAGACCCACTGGACCAGTGATTGCACCAAGTCCAAAGACTCCAGTCCAGCACCCACCAATGCCCCTAAGGCACCTGTTCCCCCTAGTACAGTTGGTGGAAGTGCTCCAGCAAAGGGTTTAGTAGGGTTCACCCTGGGAACTGAGTTGGGCTCTGACTTAGTCAGAGAACTGACTCAGGCTGTGTTAGTCTGTGATGGAGGCATGGATGTGACCTCCACTGTGAGTCCCAGTAATCTGGGCAAGTACAGACAACAGCCTTTAATCAATGGACGTGAGGCTTTGGCATTTAGGGACACAGGGGCAAGTGTCACAATGGTGACACAAGACCTTGTGCTTCCTGGGCAAGTTATGCTTGGTGAGATGTACCAAGTGACCAATGCTAGCAATGTCAGAACAGACCATACTCTGGCAGTTGTTAACTTCTCCTGGGGAGGGGTAACTGGCCTTAAGAAGGTTGTGGTAAGTGCAAACCTACCAGTCGAATGCTTGCTTGGCAATGACTTAGAGACTTCTGCTTGGGCAGAAGTGGAGCTCAGGACCCATGCAGAAATGCTGGGGATCCCTGCAGATGTGTTTGCTGTGACCAGGTCACAAGCCAAAATGTCTAGCACTGAACAGGCCTTGGATTCTGGAAGAATGGACCAAGTGCCTTCCAAGAGGAGGAGTAGTAGGGTTAAGGCAGTGCCTTCCCCCTTGGCTCAGGAGGAAGATCAGTCCCTTGAGGGGGATGATCTCAGCCCTGAAGAAGGAACTGTCCCAGAGGAACTTGAACCTGACCAGGTTGAGTTCTTGGGGACAGGGGGACCTTCTAGGGCAGATCTGAGCCAGGAGCAGCAGAGCTGCCCCTCCCTTGAACCCCTCAGACAGCAAGCTGCTGCTGAGGCTGCTGGGAAAGCTAGTGGTCCCCATACAGTGTATTGGGATGATGGACTCCTGTACTCAGAGAGTAGAGACCCCAAGCCTGGTGCTACCAGGAGGTTGGTAATACCTTTGAAGTTCAGGGGCTTCCTATTGACCCTAGCCCATGATATTCCCTTAGCAGGTCACCTGGGCCAGAACAAGACTTGGGACAGAATTGTCCCTCACTTTTACTGGCCCCACATGTCTGAAGACAGTAAGGAGTTTTGTCGCTCCTGTGTAACCTGCCAAGCCAGTGGCAAAGCAGGTGGCACTACAAAGGCCCCCTGATACCACTACCTGTGGTGGGGGTGCCCTTTGAAAGGGTAGGGATTGACATTGTTGGTCCCATGGATCCCCAAACAGCCTCTGGGCACAGGTTTATCCTGGTGGTAGTGGATCATGCCACCAGGTACCCAGAAGCTATTCCCCTCAGGACCACTACAGCACCTGTGGTGGCAAGGGCCCTCCTGGGAATCTTCTCAAGAGTGGGCTTTCCTAAGGAGGTAGTATCAGACAGGGGTGCTAACTTCATGTCTGGGTACTTAAAAGCAATGTGGAAGGAGTGTGGAGTGACTTATAAGTTCACCACACCCTATCACCCACAATGCAATGGTTTAGATGAGAGATTCAACAAAACCTTGAAGGGCATGATTAAAGGGCTCCCAGAAAAGCTTAGGCGTAGATGGGACATACTCTTGCCCTGCCTTTTATTCGCATATAGGGAGGTGCCTCAGAAGGGGGTTGGTTACAGCCCTTTTGAACTTCTGTTTGGCCACCCTGTGAGGGGTCCACTGTGCTTGGTGAAGGAAGGATGGGAGTTACCTCTCAAGCCCCCAAAGCAAGATATAGTGGACGATGTACTTGGTCTCCGCTCCAGGATGGCTGAGTACATGAAAAAGGCAACCAAAAACCTTGAGGCTAGCCAGGAACTTCAAAAGGCCTTGCATGACCAAAAGGCTGTTCTGACTGTTTACCAGCCAGGACAGAAGGTGTGGGTGTTGGAGCCAGTGGCCCCAGCAGCTCTCCAAGATAAATGGAGTGGACCCCACACTATTGTTGAGCAGAAGCGTGAGGTCACTTATTTAGTGGACCTAGGAACACCCAGGAGTCCCCACAGGGTTCTCCATGTCAACAGGTTAAAACCATATGTGGACAGGGCAGACATGGGCTTGCTCATGGCTACTGATGAAGGGCAGGAGGAAGAGAGTGACCCACTCCCTGACCTGCTCTCACAGAACCCTGACGATGGGTCAGTTGATGGTGTAGCCTTGGCAGGCAGCCTCACTACCCAGCAACAAACTGATTGCAGGCAAGTCCTCAATCAGTTTAGACATATGTTTTCACTGACACCCAGTCAGACCACCTGGTGCACTCATGAAGTGGACACTGGGGACAGTCTGCTATTAAAAACAAGATTTATAGGTAACCTGACCATGTGAGGGACTGTATCAGGACTGAAGTCCAGAAAATGTTGGAATTGGGAGTTATTGAACCCTCAGATAGCCCTTGGGCTAGTCCAGTAGTCCTTGTACCGAAACCTCACACCAGTGGTGGAAAAAGAGAGATGAGGTTTTGTGTAGACTACAGGGGTCTCAATGCAGTCACTAGGACTGATGCCCATCCAATACCCAGGGCAGATGAGCTCATAGATACTTTGGCCTCTGCCAAATATCTCAGCACATTTGACCTAACAGCTGGCTACTGGCAGATCAGACTAGCTGATACTGCAAAGCCCAAAACAGCATTCTCAACCCCTAGTGGGCATTATCAATTTGTGGTAATGCCCTTTGGTCTGAAGAATGCACCTGCCACTTTCCAGAGGTTGGTGAATACAGTTCTCACAGGACTGGAAGCCTATAGTGCAGCATATCTAGATGATATTGCTGTCTTTAGCTCCACCTGGGAGGATCACCTGGTCCACCTCAGGAATGTTTTACAGGCCCTGCAAAAGGCAGGCCTGACTATCAAGGCCACTAAGTGCCAGATAGGGCAGAGTCAGGTTGTGTACCTGGGCCACCTTGTGGGTGGAGGCCAGGTTCAACCTTTGCAGAGCAAGATCCAGACCATCATGGACTGGACTGCTCCCACTACCCAGACTCAGGTGAGAGCCTTCTTAGGCCTGACTGGGTACTATAGGAGATTTGTCAAGGGGTATGGATCAATAGTGACACCCCTGAATGACTTAACTTCTAAGAAAATGCCCAAAAGGTTCAGTGGACAGTTAGCTGTCAAAAGGCATTTGATGACCTCAAGCAGGCCATGTGCACTGCTCCAATTCTGCAGAGTCCTGATTACTCCAAGAAGTTCATTGTTCAAACTGATGCATCTGAATTGGGGGTAGGGGCTGTACTGTCACAATTGAATGAAGAAGGTCAGGATCAGCCAGTAGCTTTTATTAGCAGAAGGCTGACCCCTAGAGAGAAACGTTGGTCAGCCATAGAGAGGGAGGCCTTTGCTGTGGTCTGGGCTCTGAAGAAGTTGAGGCCATACTTGTTTGGTACACACTTCCTGGTTCAGACAGACCATAAGCCCCTCTTATGGCTAAAACAAATGAAGGGTGAAAACCCCAAACTGCTTAGGTGGTCCATTTCCCTACAGGGGATGGACTTTACAGTGGAACATAGGCCTGGGAGTAACCATGCGAATGCAGATGGACTCTCTAGGTATTTCCACTTAGAACATGAAGACTTAACTGGGCAAGGTTAGTTTAATGTCCCTACGTTTGGGGGGTTGTGTAGGAGAGTAGGATCTGCTTCACATGGGTACCCCCACTTTTTGCTGATGCTTCACTGTTTTTCGACATTAGTCTGGCTGGGGCCCTGCTAATCAGAACCCCAGCCTAGCTGCTTCCTCTCTAAAATGGTTTCCATGTGCCTTAGGCACATCACTGATTGGGATCTGGAGTGCCCTTATAAGTCCCTAGTATATGGTATACTATGTACCAAGGGCATAGGTACCTCAGAGGCCTGCCAGGGGCTGCAGCATGTATTATGCCACCCCTGGAAGGCCATCCAAACTGACACCACAGGTCTGCTACTGCAGCCTAGGTAAGGTGGTGCATGCACCCCTTACTGTGATATAGGTTACCTATATCACGAAATACATACACACATATAAACCTATAAGTCACTTCTAAGGCAAGCCTTATCAATCCTAAAGGCAGAGTGCGTGGTTCCTATGTGAGAGGGTGCCCCTGCATGAGCAGGGCCCTCTGCAGCGTTCGGAGACCATCTCTGATGCTGTTTGTAGTGCAGCCTGACCATATACTCTTAAACGCATTATATCCTCGCGGTAAAATGCTAACTATGGAATGGCTGCACCTAAACATGTCGTGTTTGGTGTCAAACATCTTGGAATACTACCCCCCCGCCAATCCTGGCGGCGGGGGTAGCATTCCACCCTTCTAGAGGGAAAGACATGTTAACTCTGACTAGTCCGGTAACTTCTTTCCAGAGCCCTGGCATCACAAAATGGATGCTGCTGCCACAGACACGAGTCTGGCCTCCTGCTGCTGGACGAAACTCCGGCAGGGGAGGCCTGGACAATAGGTTTCCTGTCCCAGGGAGGTGTGACCACCTCCCCAGACAGGATAATGTGTATTGGGGCTGGGCGGGAGCACTTTCGGGTGCTTTGAAGTCCTGCACTGGGGGCACATTTGGTGTCCCTAGTGCATACCCCAGTTCAAACCGGATCAGGGGCTTGCAGCCCCTGCTTTGGCGCGAACTGGACAAAGGAAAGGGGTGTAGCCACCCCTCTGCCCTGACCCACCCATAGGTGGGGCCACAGAGTAGTCCAACCCCTATTTTTAGAATAAAGGTAGGAACCCAGTCCTTAGGACTTTAGATTATACCTGGACGAAACTCTGAAACTGAATCCTGGACCTTCGACGCTCTACGACAAGATTAGAGGACTGAAGAATCTCCCTTGGGGTCAAGGAGTGACTCCCCTGCTTGGCAGGCACCAAAGAAGCATCTGTCCGGTTCGCATTTCTGAAGCTCCCGTCGGACGCCGAAGTCATCGCATCACCAGAGGTGGATTCTCAGACTTTCCCGAGGCTACCCTGAGTCCCCAGCAAAGCTGAGGCCTGTGGCTATCGTGGGTGACTTGAGACCGTGACTGGACTCCGAGCACATTTGCAAGTGCATCCTCTTCTGGGTCTCCCAAGAAGTCGTGCTTTGGGCTCTGAGTAGCCCTAGCCTCCAGCACTACCTGCACCGAAGATCACTGGCCCCCACTCCACGAGTGTCCTGTAAGCCAGCTCCACGTGCGGCGTCACGAGGCTCCTTCGCGGTCGCTAGCCCGTTGGCTAGTAGCCCTTAACGAAGGCCAATCCTTTTTTTACTTGGCATCCTGGTTGCTCCAGGCCTGCCCTCACTTACCCTCGCTGGGTGAGTTCCACAGACCTTGCTGGTCTGCACCATCGACGATCTACATCTTCACCGAGACTTGCCGTTGCCAAGGCTTGTTGGGTCCAATCCGGTCGCCGACACCTCAGCACTCGACAGAAATCATGTACCCGCCCGAATCCTGCTCCTGGTCGCCGACAACGCCTCCTGGACCTCGTGGCTGAAGAGTCAAGACGACCGTCAACGCACCTGAAGCACTCGACATCGGTGGGCATCTGTCCATCGCCTTCCTGGTCACTGGCTAGTGACCCAGACTCTGTCCCCTCTGCTTTCAGGTTCTTCAGAACTCCGATCCACTCTTGGATCCACCCGGACACTTTTCTCTTGGCCGCCAGCAGCACTTTGCAGCAGATCGCCATTCGAATCGACGACGAAACCCGACCCCGAAAGGCACCTATGCACCCGGCTTCCTGGGTGAGGTAACACGAGTACTCCGGTGCTCCCGTGGGTAGAGACTCTTCAAAGTCCTAGATCTCAAAGGGTTTTGTCCTAGTCCTCTTTTAAGTGTCCCTTTTCTCTATTTTCCCGATCCCGACTTTCTCCATAGAAGTCAACGGCGTATCGCGGTTGTGTATTTACACTGCACACGTCTCCCGTGGGTCCCCTGTGTCACTACCTTGGGTGGTCCAAGCACTTCTAGAGGCTCTAGGCCTAGTGTCTAGTTCAGTCGTGGTTCGCATACCACTTTATTGGTATATGGTTTGGTACGCCCCTAGGGCCCAAACGTGTATTTGTGCTATTACTGTGATTTAATATCTTATAACTTATGTACTTCGAACTCTAGCCTCATAAAGAGACTAGAGGGGTGTGTTTAGCAATAAATACATATATTTTGAATATATACCTGGTGTGGTGCTCTTTCATTTGGTCACTCAAGAGATTATAGACTGGTAAAACAAGCTGCTTTACATTCCTTCAAGACTTAGCCTGAAGGCTGCTCTCCATAGCTACCACTAGGATAGCTTTCAATAAGGTTGTCTTTAACCTATCTCCAATAAGGGGTTGTTTGGACTGGTGCAAGGTGCCCACTATAATTAGTGGACAGCATATGCCAGGCCAACTTCTCACACAGGGGAGCCACATCTTCTGCCCCTGATGTGTCTAAGATGCCTCCCATCAGTAACTTGACTGGCCCACAGTGAAAAAGCCTAACTAATCACACAAATGTCTACCTGTACAAAAATGGTCCTGTGAGGCATGTGCTAAATAATGTTGAAGGAACACTGGGATACGTAGGGTCAATGTGTTCCTCTGTCCCTGAGATCACTCACATGCGTTGAGTGTGAGTGTACCACACATGACACCAACTGTACAATACACACATAACAATAATTAGGAGCCAGAGCACAGACCCAGGAACCAAGCTACACATTCCTATGCTAAGAGGAAACGTGAGACTTATGGTTTTCCAACTTAGCAAGTAGTTGCACAAAGTCACATGCATGAAGTCCCACATTTAGCAAGTACTCAAGGCCAAGGATGATTGATGTTTCTAGGCAGGTGTGGACTACATTCATGGCTACTAACCAGCTAACAACAGTGACCTACTGGGACAATGGTGCAAGGGAGAGTACATAAGTGGCAGGCACCAGTGTGTGTCCTAGCACAGCCAGGAAATGGTACTGTGGGTTGACAGAACCATCCATACTAAGCATGTAGCATCACTTACAAACACAGTGCTACAGTAGGTGATTATCTGTGTTGGGCTGTTTGTCGGTTCTCAGGAAGATGACCACTCACAGTGCCCAACGAATGGTGAAGAGCCCATAAGTGACTCAATTGAAAGGTAGACAGACTCTTGTTTATAGGCCTCAGACAAAGTAACACATATCTACAAACACTGCAGGAAATTGCTACATCATGTACTCAACTCAATTTAAATAATGATGACAACTCTTGCGCAGGAAATTATCATGGAGTCATGAAAGTAGAAAAAGTATTTATCTATAAAAATGGAATACTCAAAAACTAAAACTTCCTATCCTACACTAACTTACACTACCTAAACTAAGCCTAAACTAACCTAACCTACCTATCCTACACTAACGTATCTTAACACTACCTTAAAATAACTTAACTTAGCTATATCTATCCTATACATTTGTGACAAGTGGCATGTTAAACATCAATCCTACACCCCACACACATACAGTGACACAACACAAACATCAATTACACCTATACATAAACTAACTACACATGTAAAACTAAACAAATACATATTTGTTTGGTATTTTCTTTAAAACAAAATTGGTATTTTTTATTTTTTTGAAAGGCCTAAACATTAACCCTCTACTAACTCAAACCTTAGAGATAGAGAAAAAGATAGAAAAACATGTACCTATAAAATATTGTAACTATCTAACCTAACTAATGTAAACCTATCCTATTCACTAACTAACTATGACCTTAGCTATAAAAGTACTACAATATTAAAAAAACAATAATACAATCTACATATAAAAGTCTAAACAAGTTGGGAGAGCTGCTTCATGGCTACTTCCATGTCTGTCATCCTGGCACGTAAGCTGGCCTGCTCTCCATAAATAGTCTCAAGTTTCAGGTTGACCTTCCTGATTTCCTTAATGATGGTGAGGTGGAGAAGGATTCCCTTCTTCAAGGGACTCCTGGCCCATGAGAGTCTATGCTGTGTGACTGCCGGGGTAGCTGGTGCGAATGCTCTTTTGGGTGGCAGTCGCTGGCTTAGGCCTGCTCTGTCCTGGCTAGTGGCTGATGTTGCCATTGCAGGTGTGGTAGGTCAAAGCTCGTTCCAGTACCCTGCTCGTTTTGCACGTTCATAAAGCTTGTGCATCTTCCTGTATGCCTTGGGGATGTTCTTCATATGGCGGTAACTATCACGTCCCATTTCATAAGTACGAGCCTCATCAGTTGTTATGTTTTCTAGGGTGATAATGGAAAAAATAGTTAGCACAAGCAGTACATGTACAAGATGTCTGTGAGGAATAGTCTGACATTGTAACACAGTCCTATGTTGCTGACCAGACCAATACCAGCAATAGAGATAGATATATGGACAATATGTTGTCACTACATAGAAAACCCCTACTTGAACCAGAAAAACTGAATCAGGTGACATCTGTCTTGGTGCACAAAATTTAACAGTAGTCACAATGAGATGGATAGCATATCATACAGGACAAAAGTAAGGGTGGGCGATGGACTCCGCTCCGCAGGCGGAGTGCACAGAGTTTTGCCCACTCCGCTTGGAGTGAGAAGTTCGCAAAAACTCAGCCGACCGCCGCGTAGCGAAGTTTGCTGCCCGGTGCCCAGCCCACCCCTAGGGTTGCACCGGAAGCACAAGTAAGGCATGCACAAATTTGAGCCCTGTGGCAGCAGTTTTGTGTCAGAGCCCTGGTGTCTGCATTCTTATATCAGCAGCGCAGAAGCAGTCCCACGTCTACCATGTGAGGTTCACGCTGGGAGAGAGAGGTTGCGTCTCGGCGGCCCGACATATCCCGGCAACTAAAAGATGCAATTAGAATCCAGGGGGCAGGCTCTCTCTGCCATGAATGCACCTCCCTACCCACCTCGCTGCTTCAGCCCACTCACGGACTTGCCTGACTGTGGCAGAGGGGCTCACTAGTGCTGAAATAGCAATGCGTGGCACAGTGCCAATGTGGCACAAAAACTTCATCACTCTGACCTAAATAGAATCTTTTAAACAAAGCCCCCAACCACCCCAGGCAGCCCAGAAAGCGAGGTCATATGTGGTTCCGGCAGCAAAATCCCCACCTTTTATTGAGACCAGAATCCGAAGTACGTTTTTTGCACCCTCCCTGAAACAGATGTAAGCACCAATATCACCGTTCACCCACCCTCACTGGATGCTTTCTAAAAACCAGACCCCCTTCCCATAAAATATAATTCCTGCTTCCAACAGGGGTTACGTGACATCCATTTTCTTCAAGTAACAATGCAAGCATAGTGACACCCTTCCTTCACAAATTAAAGCTCCTTGTGCAGCACATTTTCAAGTCCCCACAGATCTTGTTCTTTCCCTACGCATCTGTATTCGCCACACTGGAAGTTTGTACCGCAGGACATCTTGATTCAGTCATTTAACCAGTCTGGTGCAATATTGTCACTGTCACCCAACTCTGCCAGCTGACACCCCTGATATTTAAGATATATCTATCTGTCTTCATGCAACTTTTTCAAAACTCATTGACCAACGGGGACATTTACCTTGTGCCCTTATACCAAAAGCTCCTTGTGCCCTTGAGTGCATTCGCCAGATCACACTGGCCATCGATAACCTGCACTGTTCAGCCGCTTGGGCAGCAGTAGTCTATCCTCACCACGCCCCTTGGCATGCAGGTAGTCATTACAAACCAGCTATTGAAATCTTTGACCCACAGCAATAACCATTTGCAACCAGCAATGCATAACATAAGCCCATTGGCCAGCGGTAAGTACCACGGGCCCCTTCACCGTAGCCCCTATTTCTTGTGCATTAATCGCCCAGCGGCAAGTCAGCACAATGTTGTCTAGCTGTGTATGCTTTTCTGCCACTGTTGTCCACGGTGACCGTATACTGTTACTTGCTCGAGAAGGCATGAAAACAAAACAGTTACAACTGTCAAACAATGAACAGCCAAGTAAACTTGAGTTTAAAATCATTAGTCGTTTTAATAATAAGCAACATTGCCATCTGGTGGAGCTTTGTCTCTGCACCCAGCCGCATGCAATAGTAGAAACACGTCATTTAAGATCCATCTCAGACCCGAAGATTGTAAACTGGCTACAGAGTGAACTGAAGCAGCTAGGTTGTTTGTAGTAGGGACATGGCCGCTTCTAGGCTTGGCTTCACTGAGCCTCTATGCTCCCACCCTGCAGCAAGACCTGTAGCTCACAAACTACCTGCGGCCTTCATTCTGTCTTCCTGCAGCAAGACCTGCCGTTTTTAAGCCGCCTGCAGTAGGAGCTGCAGCAGCACAAAGTGTTTTACCCTTCCTCCCCGGTGCAAATGGTGCACTGTAACGAGAAGGCAACAACGTGGGAGGGGGTGGGGGATATCTCGCCCACCAGAGACTTCGTTGAATGCAATTACCTGCTATGTATAAGTCACAGGCAGCAGTCACTTTAAAGAGATCCAAACCTGAGCCGGTCACTGACACCCTTTCATGCGCCCAAGTACTGTGAGAAGTGGGAGCCAAAGGAAGGGAGAAGGACCCATCTTTGGAAGGGTGTAAGGTGTTGGGGATTTGGGGGGCATTACGCATACTCTACCCAAATAATTATTAATATGCTACTGTGCTCATGTTTGGAAGGATGTAGGGATGGCATCACGTACACACTGCCCTATTGACACATCATCATTTTTGTGCTCAAAGGACACAGAACTCCAGGAGTGTTTCTGCCAGAGAGTATGGTGCATTATGTGCAGGCCTGACTTGAATAATGATGATAATCCCCCTTACTCCTACCGCTCGCGGAACTCCGCAGAATTTCGCAGAGTTTTTTGGTAACTTCTTGGAATTCCATGGACATATGGGCCTGCTTACCCTAACTTGGGGTTTAGAGTTGTGCCATGCAAATGTGCTGATCATTGATCATCAACATATGTGTAAGTGGATAAGGTGATATAGTACAGGCAGTGTGGCTTGGCCTTGCATACCCCATCTGGAGTATCACAAGGCTGTACACGTTGCTGCCTTCGCTTACTCTGTGCCAGTTAGTCAATAAGGGGATAGAGGGTTGTGTTGCAGCGCGTACAATAAAAACTATTCTCCTCCCAGGTTACTTATAGGTCATCCAGGGGCAAACTATATTTCTCATATCCACATGACGATGGGGCCCATAAACATCGCCTAACACACACGCACACTCCTGGATTTCCTTTACACCTTTATGAAATTCTGTACTCCTAGGAGAAGCATGAGAACTAAATGGAGAACACCATTTATGTACCGCTGGAAGAGCCAGGATATCTTATTACCTTAATTTGTCACTTTCTTTTAGTTATTTCTTAAGATATTCCTGCTCATTGTTTTGTCGTTGAATCATTCAGGTAAGAAATTAGTTCATAGTGATTAAGACCAGCTGAATCACAATAACCAATTACTGATGTCACAATCATTTAGGAAAATAACCACTGAGTCAGCTTGGGTTTAAAGAATCTTAAATTTTATATAATTTTAAAAAGCATGGAAAAGAATTTAATACTTTATTCAATTATTCATTCTTAAATTCAAATATTTATTAAGCATAATCAATTTATTGCAGAAAGGAAATTTTTGTCATGAAGCCAAAACCCTAATTACCTGCCTAGCTTCCTAATTTAGCCTAATGATTTCTAACCTAAGTTAAGAATTAGAAATAGCCTGATTCTCATACTCAACTGGAAAATTAAGACAGCAACAGCAACTTCAGCTCGTCAGCATCAGCTACCTGCAACCCGTCTCATCTAACAGTCTTTCAGCATCTCCCGCTCAGTAAGGGATCGATCAGGACCACCCAGCACTGGAAGCCACCAACACGACTCTCCAACTCCTCTCCTGACTGTGACTGCAACCGCGACTGACCCCCTCCCACTAAGAGTAGGCCCTCTTATACCCTAATTCTAACTTTGCTAACTAACTGTTGCAACATTAATAACACGCTTTCCTTTCATTGGTCCATGCATGTCATCTTATTCATTCTTTTAATCAAGTTCTCTTGGATTCAAGGGTCCTTGGATCATTTCCTTTCCCATACGCTTAAACATTTTTCATCCGTTTCGATCAGTACATTTGTAACTTCTTTCGACACATTCGAGAACTCCGCAGTCATTGTCCTTTCTCTTAAACTTGTTTCCCACGGGCCTTCTGCTGATCATCATGGCACACTATCAGTTCAATTAGGTCACACCAGCCTTGACCATTTCTTGCATCCTAGCGTCTCTGTAACCTCACGAGGTTGGGTTTTTTCTCCGATTTCATCCCGTGTCATGTGTCCCCTTGCGCCTGCGCACATCTTCCCACTGGCGGCCATTTTATATCGCCACTTGGTTATACTTTTTAGAAGCACTAATTTGAGGCAAACAAAACATAATTAAAATAGAGAAAAATAGCCCTTTCGTTTCCCTCCCGTCGTCTACGTACCCCAATTAGTTATTACCTAGCAGAAAGCAACATTTAAGCTGTTCCTTACTTACCATCACTATTGTTTTTTGCAACAACACGTTTTATTTCTATGAAGCACAAACATGCATTTACTTTTAATTAGTACGCATTTATTTTTACGTTATAATTAGACACACGGACATTCATTAATAGATTATTTAGCACACATTTTGGCAGGTTACCCTTCCCATACATACAGTGTTGATTAATACATTTAAATGAACATTTTTATTTAATTAATTATAAAATTTTATTAGGGGTTACATTTTTTTATTTTCCCTGCTCCATCAACTCCCCCTTTGGTGATTTTTAAATCACCACATAAAACCCAAGTCATACTTCTTTTCAAGCAGCATGTCTTTCATCCTTTGCCTTCTGTTATTTACACATCTGTTTCTTCTTCTTCTTGCCTTTTAGTCTCCTTATACATGCTTTCTTTCATTTTCTCCAATTCAATTTCACCCATTTCTCTCTCTCTCTCTCTCATTATTCTGTTATTCCTTTTTATCTTATTTTGTCTTACTCTTCTCTTTATACATGTTATTACTATTTTCAATACCATGGCTAACAGTATTACTATAGTTGCTACTATTATAACTTTCCCTATCACTAGTCTACTCATCCTAGTTAACCAATTTGCTACTGAAGAAAACCCTCTACCAAGTTTTCCCAAAACACTTTCAACCTCCAGTGGAACTAGTTCTTTGTGCAAATTTGTAATATTTGCAATATACTTCTGTATATTTTCACTTTTATCAGGAATGTAAGTACAACAATGTTGGACTTTCAACATTCCACAGACTCCACCCTCTTTTGCCAAAAGAATATCAAGGGCAAGCCGATTTTGCATCACCATAGCTCTCATGGCAACCATTTCGGTATTTACCATTAAGAACCCTCCCGCAGTATCTGTAGACAAACGATCTACTACTGTGGATAACTTCCGAATTTTAAATGCATTCAAAGATATTCCCACTGCTGGTATCAATGCTCCAAAAATATCACCTACAATTTCTGAAAAACTTTCCCTTTTTCTACGTGTAACTCTATTAATCATCTTGTATGTTCCCTTTTCTTCTCTGTCCATGTGAATTTTTTTTGGAAAGACCAGGCCTACATAGCAAGTTCCATACCAATGGTCCGGTAACCTGTAATAAGCTCTATTCCCACAAATATAATAGATACCTGGAAATATTGGATCTTTTCCACCTTTGAAACCCCAACCTCCCAGAATTTGATAATTGTCATGGCAGATACTGGAACCTACAAAGTAATTGTCATAGACTGTCTTATTTCTTCTAATACACAACTTTCCTGTTTGCGGCCAATCTAATGTCATTGCTGCATTTATCTTTTTCCCTTCATGATTTCCTTCCTCAAACGTCCATAAGCGTTTTCCTTCCTCTTTTATTGCTTCTTTTTGAAATTTCATTCTTCTTTCTTCAACCATTTCTAAAAATACTTTTTCTTCTTTCTTTAACTCACAGGTAAGGTTGTTACTAACTATTTCTTCTAATGTTAATTTTCTATGTTCTAAAAAGAATTCTCCTAAAACTTTTGCTGGTTTTACTTTGTTAAGTTCGGGTACTACTGGAATGTTTGCAAAAATCTTATCTATATCAGTATAATAAGATTCTAATCTACCTGTTTTATAAAATAACTGGTTCTTTAATATTAGTTTCTTTTTCTGGTTTAGTATCATTTTTTGCTTCTATCACAGCTACACTAATAGGAATTGTGATTGCTAAAACTATCCATATGGTCATCAATAACCCTGTACAAAAGCAGCACATTTTGCACCATCTCTTTATAAATTCACATTTATCTCTTCTATCCCTATTATTTTCCATTATTTCTTTTTCTATTTGTTAAGTTTCAGAAAATTGTGTCACTACACCTCAAAAATGACTTAGATGCCACTCTGCTCTCAAAAGTCTTTGCTTGGTACTTTCTTTAATTCTCTCCAGAATTCTTTCGTTGTCACATCCGGTGATTTGTCACATCCAGTAAATTGTCATGTCCGGCAGAAGCACTATAAGTCTTCACTTCAGGTTTTGTTGCATCTCACCTTTTCCCATCCGACTTCTCAGTCTCTGGTTCTCGTGAGTGTTTTCTTCTTCTTCTTTGTAATCTGTTAGTGCAATATACAGCCACTCAGGTGACTTATACTTTGCATTCACTTTCTTTGTCCTTTTGGACTTTTGTAATCTTTTTCCACTCGGTTTTTCTTGTCCCTTTTGACTTGTTACTTCATTTACTTGTTCAGCACCTTCGTCTCCCGCTCTTATTATTCTATATCTCAATTTTCTTACATAGCTGTTGGGCCAATTATCTCCTTTTCTTGGCCTTTTGGCTTCACCTTCTCTTTCTTCTCTTTCTGATTTCCAATTTCTTTTTCTTGATTCAGTCTTTGCTTTCTCCTCTTCTCCACTTTCTTCTGTTTCTGTTTCAACTGTTTCGCTATTGCCTCTTATTTTGAAAATTATAATCTCGTCATCTTCTACTGGTGGATCTGTCTTCTCCTTTTTATTTTCCCTTATTACTGTCCCTCCTCGGGGTTCTTCCGATTTGGTGTTTTTCTCCCTTTCTGCTTCTAAATTTCCCTGCTCTTCTGTTTCTCTATCTGTCCCTATTGCTCCTCGGGGTTCTTCTCGATTTTCTAACTCTTTGTGTACTTCTTTCCCTACTTCATCTATTAATATTGTTTCTGAAGGATTTCCACCATAACTTGTACTTGGTTGTTCATCTAACTCAATTTCTTGCTCAGTTTCTTCTCTAATTGGTTTATAACCCCAAGTTTTCCTTAGGAATTCTTTACGGTTTTCAACTGAATCATCAGAGTCTGAAGTTGTGTCAGATATTTCCAGATGTCGACTTACAGGTCGATCTTCAAGTTCTGGAATTTCTGAATTTCTTTCTTCTTCTTCTTCTTCTCTAGAGGTACTCGCAGTTGGGGTTTCCAGATGTCGACTTTCGGGTCGATCTTCAAGTTCTGGCACCCTTTCTTTTATCTTTGTTGTCCCAGCCGTTAAACTTTTATCCCACACTTCCAGACGCCGACTCACATGTCGATCTGTAGGTTCTGGAACTCTGATTGTGTGGCTGGCATGAACCCAGTTTTTCACTCCTGCACACTTGACGGCAGTCGTTGTCACCAGGATTACCTGTCGTGGTTCGTCCCAACGAGGAACTAGACAGTTTCTTCTCCTGTGGACTTTTATGCGGACCCAGTCTCCTGGATTCAAGTTGTGGGCTGGTTTTCTTTCAAGAGTGGTCGCATCCGGTCCAACCTGATGAAACACAGAACGCACCACATCAGCCAGTCCTTTGCAATAATCCAGTACTAGATCATCAGTTATAGTTAATAACTTGTTGACAGGTACGTGTGCTTGTCTCATTGCTCGTCCCATGATCATCTCATGAGGACTGAGTCCAGTTTTCTTTTCAGGGATGCTTCTGATGGTCATCAGAACAAGAGGCAGTGCATCCGGCCATTTGAGTCCTGTAGCTTGACACATTTTTCCCAATCTGTTTTTAATTGTTCCATTAATCTGCTCTACTACCCCAGAAGCCTCTGGTCTGTAAGCACAATGTAGTTTTTGTTTAATACTCAATGCTTCACAAATCAATTGGATCAACTCATTTTGAAAATGTGTTCCTCTATCTGTCTCAACCGTGACTGGAAAACCATACCTTGGAATGAACTCTCGCAGCATAAGTTTTGCCACTGTTGTTCCATCATTCCTTCTTGTGGGGTATGCCTCCACCCAACGAGAGAACAAACAGACGACCACTAGAACATATCTTAGTCTGTTACTAGGGGGCATCTCGATAAAGTCTAACTGCATTCTAGTGAATGGACCTCCTTCTCGTCCTATTGTTCCTAGACTCACTACTGTTTTTCTTCCTGGGTTAAACTGTTGACAAATAAGACATCTTTGACAAAGACTTTCAGCAATGGCTCTGAATTTTGGGTTATACCAGGTTTGTCTAAAAAGTCTGATCATTGCATCTCTCCCAATATGAGCTTGTCCATGGTACATCCGTGCCATGTCTGCAATCATGCTATCAGGCATAACTGGTCTTTCATCTCTGTATACCCACACACCATTATTTTCCTGTCTTCTACATCCTGCTTTTATCCAGTAATCTTTTTCCTCATCTCTTGCTGTTTCTTGTAACTGCCTTACTTCATCCCATGTTTCGACAGTATTAGTGAAAAGCAAAGGACAAGAGACATGCTCCCTTTCTCTATTTTTGTTCAGGGACGCCATGTTTTCCGCACAATATCTAGCGATCTCATCAGCATAATTATTGCCGACCGCTATGTAATCTTCGTTTTTCTTATGCGCCTTGCACTTCACTACAGCTATTTGTTTAGGCAACTGTATCGCCTCAAGCAGTTTTTTAACATAATCTCCATTTCTGATAGGTGTTCCTGCAGATGTCAAAAATCCTCTTTGTGACCAAATCTGACCGAAATCATGTACGATGCCGAAACCATATTGGCTATCGGTCACAATCATGATTCGTACATTTTTCCCCAATTTACATGCTTGAATCAAAGCAATTAGTTCCGCAACTTGGGCAGACCTAACTCCTTTCAGACAAGACGCTTCCATCACAGTTGCTACTGTGCATACTGCGTAAGCTGCGCTTAACACTCCTTCTTTTGTACGCAAGCATGAACCATCCACAAACATGACATAATCAGATTCCTTTAACGGTTCATCTTTTATGTCAGCTCTTGGTTTTGTGCAATATTCCAGCACGTTCAGACAATCATGATCTACTTCGTCTTGTTCAATTATGCTTTCTTCATCTGGTAATGATGTAGAAGGATTTACATTCATGCACCTATCTATGGTCACATTTTCAGCGCTCAAGATGACTTTTTCGTACTTAGTCAGCCGACTATGTGTCATGTACTGTGTTTTTGTTCTTGTCAAAAGAATTTCTACTGAATGGGGAACATATACTCTCAGTGGATACCCCATCACTATACCTTCACTTTGTTCCAGACTTACACAAGTAGCAGCAACTGCTTTCAGACATCCAGGCAATGCTTTTGCTATAGGATCTAAAACAGCTGAAAAATAAGCGATTGGTCTTTTCATGGTCCCGTGTTTTTGTACCAGTACTGAAAATGCACATCCATCTCTTTCACTACAGTACAATTCAAAATCCTTCTCATAATCAGGCATGCCTAAAGCAGGGGCCTCGCACAGTTTCTTTTTCAATTCTTTGAAAGATTTCATTTCTTCTTTGTTTAACTCAAATGGGTCTTTTACATCTTTCTTTGTCAATTTTTGTAAGGGTTTTGCAATCAAAGAGAAACCACTTATCCACTGTCGACAATATCCAACCATTCCCAAAAACATTCTTACCTCTCTCTGAGTCATTGGTGCTCTCATTCCTTGAATCATTCTTACTCTTTCTGTCGCTATTTTTCGTACTCCTTTCTCAATTTTATGCCCTAAATACTGGACTTCTTTCTGACAAAACTGTAATTTTGAAGGAGACACTTTATGTCCTCTTTTCTCTAAATGGTTTAGTAAAGCAATTGTGTCATTTACACATGCTTCTTTGGTTTTCGATGCCACCAATAGGTCATCGATATACTGCACCATCACTGATTTTTCTGGCATTTTTAAATCTTCCAGAGATTTCTTTAAAATCTGATTAAAAATTGAGGGGCTTTCTGTATACCCCTGAGGAATTCGGCACCATGCCAAAATACGCTCTCCGAACCGGAATGCAAATAATGGCTGGCTATCTGGATGCAAAGGAATTGAGAAAAATGCGTGACACAAATCTATCACAGTGTACCACTCAGCTTCATGTGGAATTTGATATAGAATTACTGCAGGGTTTGGCACTATTGGACAACATGGTACAACTATTTTGTTGATCTTTCTCAAATCCTGTACTATTCTATATGTTCCATTTGGCTTTTTCAGTCCCATAATAGGTGAATTACATGGACTGCTCATGATTTCTTTCAGAATTCCCTGTTCAATCATCTTATTTATCACAGGAGTTATTCCTTCAATTATTTCTGGAGTTAATTTGTACTGTGGCGTGTTTGGATAAGTTATCCCTTCTTTCACTGTCACTTTTACGGGATCAACTTCTCTCATTAACCCAATATCTTCTCCTGAAAAATCCCACACACTTTCTTTTAACTGCACCTTTTAGTTCTTCTGGAAGTTTTTCTGCATCAAATGCAGGAAACAAACCATTCGTTTCAGGTTCCTGATTCATCAAAGTTACTTTATACAGAACATCTTCATCTGAAGTCTGAAAACCTATTCCATCTGGCGTACAATAAATTGTGCAATTCATCTTGCATAAAAGGTCACGACCTAAAAGATTTACAGGACTACAATCGCACACTACAAATTTATGCATTTTGCTAAAAGAACCAATTTTACTTCCACCAATTCAGTAAGTGGGGTTTTAATCTGCTGATTGGCTACTCCTACCACTTGGATGTATTCACCTGAGAGAGGAAGGTTTGGAATTTCCACTGATCTAACAGTAGAACGGGTAGCTCCAGTATCGACAAGGAATGTTACGTTTGCACCATTCACTTCTCCATCCACAAAGGGACCAGACTGATCTACCTCTAGAGTTGCGCCAAGCACGCACTCTTTCCCCTCTCCTGCACACCGTCAGAATCTTTCATCCGGGTCATCCTCACTCTGACGCAACCAATACTGAGAAATGTTAGCTGCTCGCGGCAACTGTGTTACCTGCTCTCCTCCGTAGAATCCTGTTTCTGTACTGTATCTTTGCTGGTTAACAGTGTTGGGAAGTGGTGGTTGCGGCACCTGACTTTGTTGAACAACTACCTCATTCTGCACCTGTGGAGTTAATGATTGATGTTCCGGATTAGGTTTAGGTGGGAACTTACACTCGTTTCTCCAATGCCCTAATTTTCCGCAATTATGACATGGCCATTTCTTCTTTGCCTCTTCTAGACTCACTTGACCCTTTCCTTTACCTATGTTTGGTCGCATTTTATTCTGTCCTGATTCGTTTCCATTATTATTGTCCAATTGAGCTTCTTGTTTTTCTGCCACCTTCACTTGTGCCCACATTGCCTTTTCTTTCAACTTACGCTGTTTACTCTCTATTTCATCACTACAATACTTAGCATATCTCAGTACCTTATCTACACTTCCATTCTGCCAGTTTATCATGTGTTGCTTAATCATATCACTTATTTCTGGTTTCAGGCCAAACACAAATCGGTATACAAAATGACTCATGTCCTTTTCACTCAACTCCTCATAACCACTATACTGCTTGAAAACCAATAACAGTCGCTCATAATATGCATGTACAGACTCCTTACTTTCCTGTGTAGTTCTATCAATTTTAACCCAATCTGTCTCTTTAGGAGGAATCTTATTCTTCAAAAAGGTAATCACCTTATCGTACTTCTTCATTACATCAGGACTTGGAGCTCCTGTCTTAGGATCTCTTGGATATTCTGTAGTTGGCCAGTCAACTGTAATCTTACATTCGGACCATAAATCTGTTGGTACCACTATGTCAAACAATCCATCTAAATCTATCCACAACACTTTTGAGACCTTTACAAACCTTTCTACTTGTCGGTACCACTCAACTGGCTTCTCTCTTAACTTTGGAAAGTCATTGGTAAATGACAGTATGTCCTGCCTAGTCCAGGGAACATGCACGTAACTACCACCTGGAGTTTCTCTCATGGGGTATTCTTTGACAACAGATTCTTTTTCAGTTATCATAAAAGCCAATGAACCTTTGTCTGTACTTTTCTCATTCTTCTTTGTCCATCTAACCTTCCATCTGTCCACATCACTCCATTTTCTTAACAACACAATTAACTCCTTTATCTGTGTCAGCCTTCCTGCCGTGTTCAAATTTTCAATATCTTTTTCACAAAAGTCTACTCTGTATGATTTCTGCAACGTTTTCACTTTTGCAAAATCTATTCCAATCTCACTAGCCACTTCTTCTAATTTGTCATGTAAATTCTTTGCCCTCCATGTTATACTTTTGCACAGAAACATTATTTCATCATCCTGATAATTTTTTATCTTTTCGGTACCAATCGTTCCTAGAATTAATTCTTCCATATCTATTTTTAATCTGATCACATCTAATGGTTTCTCTTCTGTTTCTTTTATTTTAAAAGCTTTCATCCATTCATTCAACTCATCAGGAGTCGGACCTATGGGTGTATTATTTAGTTCTATCCAGTTACTACTCTTTTCAGGCGTTTCTGTTGCAGATTCTGTTACCATATGCATTTTCCTTCCATTGCCCTCATTCACCGTTAAATTTGTAGGTGGACTTGGTCTGTAAGTAATAGCCAAATTACTTGTACTTGCACTTTGTTCCATCCTTTCTTTTTCTCTCTGAAATTGTGAACTCAAGGGAATCACCAAAGATCGTTCATCAATTTTCTGATTTTCAAAAACTGGTATTACTGGACCTATTGTTACAGGCACAGTAACTGCTTCCATATTTTTCGTTAATTCTCTAATTTTCTCAGTTAGTTCTTTTGTTGTCCTTGCCAATTCGCTTGCATTGTCGCTTTCTATTCCTTCATTTTGAGAAGTTCTCAATTGTTCTTGTGACCTATTTACTTCAATTCTCTTTTCCGGACTTCTATTTCGCATAGTCTCTATTAGTGGCGCATTTGGTGTCACCACTGTAGAACTCTGCTGATACGGAGGTGGATTTCTATTTAAAAATATCTTCCAGCAATTCGTCATCCGTTTCGCTCTCATGCATATACTTTTCTCTCTCTATATGTTTCTTTTTCTCAGTCCGTTTTTTCTTAGTCCCTTCCTCAACTGTAAAAGCTGGAAACAAACCTCCTGTCATGTTAGCACATCTCCATCGTTTTATTCTGTCCTCATGATTTACTCCCCACAATCTTCCAGGCATAAACTCATGATCTCTCATTCCTCTGAATCTCTCTCGTTCATACATCTCATCTTCCCATTCCGTTAAAGCTTCAAACTGTGTTGGTCTAGGTCTAGGTTCCAACTTACACATTTTTTCTCGCAAGTTTCGCAAAACCGCTACACTAAATGATCCATTCTCAGGGAAAGCCAAAGCACCATCATTCTTTGTATATTTAGCCCAATTTTCCAACCATATGCACGTATGATATCCATATTTCAGCATCATATGTGAAGCTGCTGATTTCGGCGGAGGAATTACTTGTCCCTCTCTAGTCACAACCTTTTTGTCTTTCTTAAAGAAATTCTTCAATTTCGTCGTCCATGACGTTCTCTCCCTTTCATACTCGTAATACGGCATGTTTTCTATTTGTTTTCCCTTTACACTAACGCTGTTCTGTGTACTGAACTTTGACCAATTACAGCGCGACTCACACTAACGTACCAATCAGAACAATTCCCACCGTCCGTGAACCAACCAATCCTAGCGCGGCACTTTTCTACGTCACTCCTGCTCTGTGTTCACGTGACTAGCGCACTATCCAATCCTAGCGCGGCACTTTTCCACGTCACTTCTACTCTTTACCCCTCCTTTACAAAATTTATCGGCAATTTTTCTTTTCGCTGTTTTCTCCGTTAGTTACAACAATTAAAACAATTCCATAGTCTGATTCGCTAAACAAAGTGACAGTTTTGTCCTTTTACACAAGAATCCTGTTTTTCCAGTAGGCAGCGCTTACCTCTACCCTACCACAGAATTATTTACTCTCGCCGATAAAGTAGCACTTCCCTCTACCTTACCCTTCTTTCAAACAAACAATTTACTCGTTTCTCTGGGGATAAGACACATGTGGAGACTAGGCTCCTGAGAATTAAGGCCAAAGTTTCACAAGTAAACGTGATTTGCTATTTCAATTACACACTTTTCGTACAGAAATCCCTAACATAACACAACCTGCGTTATTACCAAAATGAATTCAGACCATGTACCAAATTCCATGTGACTTCTCTTGCCACACGTGTTCCACTTCCTACATCCCAGAAGCGTGAAAACTCACATATAACATAACGCGACTCAACATATAGTGTTAGTCATCAAAAAAATAATCAATAATCAATAAACAATAATCACTAAACTAATCTATAGAAAACCATAACTCTGCTACCAAGAAATCTGATGCAGCGCGTACAATAAAAACTATTCTCCTCCCAGGTTACTTATAGGTCATCCAGGGGCAAACTATATTTCTCATATCCACATGACGATGGGGCCCATAAACATCGCCTAACACACACGCACACTCCTGGATTTCCTTTACACCTTTATGAAATTCTGTACTCCTAGGAGAAGCATGAGAACTAAATGGAGAACACCATTTATGTACCGCTGGAAGAGCCAGGATATCTTATTACCTTAATTTGTCACTTTCTTTTAGTTATTTCTTAAGATATTCCTGCTCATTGTTTTGTCGATGAATCATTCAGGTAAGAAATTAGTTCATAGTGATTAAGACCAGCTGAATCACAATAACCAATTACTGATGTCACAATCATTTAGGAAAATAACCACTGAGTCAGCTTGGGTTTAAAGAATCTTAAATTTTATATAATTTTAAAAAGCATGGAAAAGAATTTAATACTTTATTCAATTATTCATTCTTAAATTCAAATATTTATTAAGCATAATCAATTTATTGCAGAAAGGAAATTTTTGTCATGAAGCCAAAACCCTAATTACCTGCCTAGCTTCCTAATTTAGCCTAATGATTTCTAACCTAAGTTAAGAATTAGAAATAGCCTGATTCTCATACTCAACTGGAAAATTAAGACAGCAACAGCAACTTCAGCTCGTCAGCATCAGCTACCTGCAACCCGTCTCATCTAACAGTCTTTCAGCATCTCCCGCTCAGTAAGGGATCGATCAGGACCACCCAGCACTGGAAGCCACCAACACGACTCTCCAACTCCTCGCCTGACTGTGACTGCAACCGCGACTGACCCCCTCCCACTAAGAGTAGGCCCTCTTATACCCTAATTCTAACTTTGCTAACTAACTGTTGCAACATTAATAGCACGCTTTTCTTTCATTGGTCCATGCATGTCATCTTATTCATTCTTTTAATCAAGTTCTCTTGGATTCAAGGGTCCTTGGATCATTTCCTTTCCCATACGCTTAAACATTTTTCATCCGTTTCGATCAGTACATTTGTAACTTCTTTCGACACATTCGAGAACTCCGCAGTCATTGTCCTTTCTCTTAAACTTGTTTCCCACGGGCCTTCTGCTGATCATCATGGCACACTATCAGTTCAATTAGGTCACACCAGCCTTGACCATTTCTTGCATCCTAGCGTCTCTGTAACCTCACGAGGTTGGGTTTTTTCTCCGATTTCATCCCGTGTCATGTGTCCCCTTGCGCCAGCGCACATCTTCCCACTGGCGGCCATTTTATATCGCCACTTGGTTATACTTTTTAGAAGCACTAATTTGAGGCAAACAAAACATAATTAAAATAGAGAAAAATAGCCCTTTCGTTTCCCTCCCGTCGTCTACGTACCCCAATTAGTTATTACCTAGCAGAAAGCAACATTTAAGCTGTTCCTTACTTACCATCACTATTGTTTTTTGCAACAACACGTTTTATTTCTATGAAGCACAAACATGCATTTACTTTTAATTAGTACGCATTTATTTTTACGTTATAATTAGACACACGGACATTCATTAATAGATTATTTAGCACACATTTTGGCAGGTTACCCTTCCCATACATACAGTGTTGATTAATACATTTAAACGAACATTTTTATTTAATTAATTATAAAATTTTGTTAGGGGTTAAATTTTTTTATTTTCCCTGCTCCATCAGTTGTCATGTACCTCCTGTAGGCTATGATTGTGGAACATAATTAACATTTACCCTCAGGCAATTGTGCGGAAATGTAAGAATGATCTCCTGCTTCAGACATGTAGGGACAATCATGAGGAGTCATACTTTAACATGCTTATGTACACACACATCATCCCAAGGCTACTTTTGGAGCCACACATCACAAATTTAACATAGCATCTCAGCAGTGTGTGTATGCTTGTTGTACTACTCATATGGCCTAAAAATGTATTTGATATGATGCATGGACCCTTCCACCATAACTCTGAGGGATGCACAAGTACTACTGAGGCAGGATTTAAAATGCTTAGGTACACACATCATTCCAAGGCTGCTTTTGGAGCCATACATCACAAATTGAACATAGCATCTCAGCAGTGTGTGTTTGCTTGTTGTACTAATCTGGCCTAAAAATGTATTTGATATGATACATGAACCTTTGCACCATAACTCTGAGGGACGCACAAATACTACTGAGGGAGGATTACAACAGACATACCTCATGGTAGACTAAAATATCAAAGATCTATATGCCCATCCAATAATGAACTAACACATGAACTGACACACATGTAGGCATGCCATTTGTTGTCTGTCATGGCCCTAATACATTACTTATGAAGATGTAGGTCCATTACAAAAAACATATGCTGCAACTACCATATTCAAATGTGGTTAGATTGTGATGGCAACCCAGATGCCACTGACGTGTAACACAGCAGGTATGTTTGCCCACACTTATGGTTAGTGAAACTGAAATGTCTTATCTGGAGAGTGCTAAAGCCTGCAGCATGTCTGAACCCATTATGCTGCATTTTGATCGAACATATGTTGTATAATCATACAGTGTCTGAATCTGATTCCATGATACATATCTTGTATTTGCTTGGTAACAGTGCCTGTGTATAAATATTGCTCTTAATCTGCCCCTGCCTCATGCACAAATTAGGACATTTACAAATGATCCCTACCCACACTTGCGTAGCAACACAGAAATCACTGTGCTACAACATACACAGATTCCAGATATTTGGTTTGTGTCATTTGTTGTAGGAGATAATGTGTTTGTGTGGAACATATGCATAGTGATGTGCCAGATGATGCTCACTGTGCACAAAGCAAAATGATTATTGATGTGCCACTATACGATCATATGTAAAGATGTTTAGTACCTGTGGCAATGTACATACACCTTACAGTCTCAAAGATTTTCTTCATGATCAGTCCTAAATAATCTGTGGACAGGTTCTGTTTTGATTTACAGACTGACAGCTCTCTGATGGTAGCTGAGTGTTACCTCCCCACGCATCACAATTGAACATTTCCACATAAATCACACGCAGACATCGAAATGGTACATACATGTACTTATAACAATTACTGATAGCATTTGGGTCCTGGAAGTATTCCACTTATCCCCTTGTGAATGGAAAATGCCCACCTAGGAGACATGAATGAGGACATATCATTGTAATTATTGCTTTCACACGTGTATATTTGTAAAATACAAGCTATGATATCTTAGTATTTCAGAAGTACACAACAGCTTAAACATATGGTAATATGCCCAGCTTATTGCACACACCTAGTCCACTTGCAGGCCTGACGTGGCTGGATGCTGAACTTCAGATGTACCTATAGCATGACATGTCTGAAGCATGCGTCAAGTATGTAATGGATTTAGTAATGCTGAGCAGCATAATGGCAGACTCCAGTGTACCATGACACATATATATTTTTTTTAAACTTTATTTACCATTTTGTCATAAACAAACAGATCTCAGGTACAGTCTACAGTGCATCAATAATAAAAAAAAAACACAGTACAAGATGCATTTGACATTCCATTCTCGTTATGTATACACTTTATCAAGTTCCATGTAGGTCTAAAACCACCACTCTCTCCTCATGTTATCTGCCATGCAGTATGTGATTGAACAGCCGGAGAAGGGAAAAAGAGGGAAGTCTCAACCCACTCCGGTAGGAACTATCCCAGGTGGGGGCTATGTTGAGGAGGCCTGCGCAGTCTCTAGTAAATAAGTTTGTAAGGGGCCCCATATATCTTTAGGTCTGAATTTCGCAGGCAGAGTAGGAGCAAACAGGTCACTATTTGTATTGCAATAACTAAGACTATTTAGCCAGGCCTTGGTGGTAGGTATACACTTGTTTCCCCAAGAAATAGCTATTTTCCGTTTTGCTAATAGTAGCGCCATAGATGTGTATCGGCGCAACTGTTTAGGAATGTTTCTAACGTATCCCAGAAGGGCAACCTGCGGGGTGGGATGTAGGTCTAATCCCGTCATAAGACCCAAAATGACATACACAGCCCTCCAATAATCAGCAATTTGCCCACAATTCCAAGTCATATGAGCAAAATCCGCAAAGTGCGCGCCACACTTGGGACACGCATGTGGTCTCGCGGGGTCTATTGAGTGAAGTTTCGCCTGCGACATGTATGCCCTCCACAGAAATTTAAAATGAAGCAACTTTTGCCGACTGTTCAGAGAGATCTCCTTAATCTGCGAGCAGCAAAAGGACCACTGGGAATCCTCAATAGTATGTCCTTAATCTCGCTCCCAGCGCTCACGGATTTTGGCATCTTTAGCCGGAATTAATGACATAGAGATTTTGTATAATTTGGAGACTAGATGGTCTCCCCCAGAAGTAGTGATCAAAGTAGTCAAAGGTGGAAACGACTCTGGCTCTAGAAGAAATTCAGCGATTTGCGCTCCCAGCGCGCAGCGTAAACTATTAAGGATGAACTTGTCCATGAAGGATGCTTCACTGAACCTCTCCCCATCTGCACTGTGAAATATGTGCCCTCCCGGAAACAGATCACCAAAGGTTTTCAGAGAGTATGTAATGAGCGTCTTCTGGACTATCTTTTCTTCAGTGTGGTACCCATGGGTTACTGGCAATTGGAATTGCCGAGGAATATAACGTGCGCCCCCCGGTCACCAGCGCCAACTTCCGCCAGGCCCAGGTAGTTGTCGATACAGTTTGTATATCTCAAGGGTCTCTGGGAAATCCCTTGGGAAGTACATATTTAAGGGGTCAGGCTCACCAAGTCCGCCTCAAGCTTGGAGTAGGGGATGAGCGCATCGGGATGGTACCAGACATGCACAAAACTGCACTGCGCCGCTAAGTAGTAGATTTGAAAATTCGGAACCCCCAGTCCTCCCCTTTCATATGGTAAGGTCAGTGTATCCCAACTAACCCTTGCTCTCTTCCCACCACACGCTAATCTGATAAGGTGGGAGCGGAGTGTCTGAAAAAAACTATTGGGGAGTGGGATGGGTATATTTTGGAACAGATATAAAAAATGAGAGAGCACAATCATTTTAATAAGTGCCACTCTTCCGACCAGCGAGAGAGGGAGCCCAATCCATCGCTCTACCTTTTGTTCTAGGGTATGTATCGCGGGATCATAATTTAATCGTACTACCTGCTCCACCTCTAGATGCAAGTTTATCCCCAGATATTAAGTGGTACCACTGCACCACTCAAGTGGGAAGTCACAGTCCCATCTAAGCGTACTTGGAGTCAACGGAAATATTTCCGACTTCCTCCAACTTATGGCCAAGCCAGAAAAAATGCCAAATCGAACAAACTCTCTTATTAGAGGATCGAAATGTTCTTGTGGTTTACGGAAGTATAAAACTACGTCGTATGCATAAAGGGATATCAGTAGAGGTCCAGTGTTAAATTGGAATCCACGGTGCAAATGTCTCTCCTGTAAGTGCCGAACGAGGGGGTCCATTGCGATATTAAAAAGTAGTGGCAATAGCGGGCAGCCTTGCCTGGTGCCGTGCGTCAACTGAAACTGGGGAGAGAGCGTACCGTTCAACCTAAGTCTGGCGGTGGGCGATGTATAGAGTAATGCCGTAAGCTCAATAAAGCCCTTTGGCATACCCATCTTTCTCATGACTGCCAAAAAAAAGGGCCACTCGAGAGAATCGAAGGCCTTTTCAGCGTCTAATTGTACGGCTGCCGCTGGGGTCTTGGGATCTATCCTGTTGATAGTGGCAAATAGCGTTCGGAGGTTCAAAGCTGTGGACCGGTGAGGCACAAATCCCGACTGCACAGGCGAGATTATCCGCTCAAGTAACAGGGCCAATCGCAGAGCTATCATCTTGGCCAGTATGTTATAATCTAGGTTCAACAGTGACAAGGGCCAATAGGAGATGCATAGTAGCGGGTCCTTACCTGGTTTTGGGAGTAATATGATCACCGCCTCACGCAAAGTGGGAGGTAGTATCCGCCTTTCCAACGCCTCATCGTATACTTCCAGAAGATATGGGGCAAGTTTGTCCTTGTAGACTTTGTAGAAGTTACCTGTGTAACCATCAAGACCCAGGGCAGCCGTGGAGCCATTCATGGCGTCAATTGCGCTCACTATTTCCTCCTTAGTAAATGGTTCCGCCAGGAATTGTTGCATGGCTTTTTCCAGCCATACTACCGCCACTTCTGCCAAGTACGCATTTCGTTCCTCGTCACTGTGCGTTATACGAGATGTGTATAATTGAGAATAATAGCTCAGAAACTCATCTCGGATATCAGGAGTGCCGGTGAGCAACTGCCCCTGTGCAGAGTGAAGTGTTGCAATACACGCCTGCCCAACTGAGGGACACAGAAGCCTTGCAAGTGTTCGGCCCGGGCGCTCACCCTCGCAGTATCGGTGTGCCGTAGCATATTTACTCAAAAAGTGGGCTTCGCGCTCCGCAGATTCTCTGAACTCTGTTAACAGCAATAGTCTACGGCCCAGCTTCTCCTGGTCAGGACTCTCCACCAGCTCCCGATCTAGTGTACTCAGTTGTTCCTCGATCCGTTTGAGCGTGTTTCTCAAGACTCGAAGGACCCCTGCATGTTTAGAAATACACACGTCTCTCATGTAGGCCTTATAGGCCTCCCAAAGCATAGCCCATGAGGGGACCGAGCCAGTGTTGATGCCGAAGTATTCAATCATCGCTTAGCGAAGCTCAGCGCGAAATATGTCATCTAGCAACGCTTGGTTGGGGAACCTCCACTGTCTCTCGCACCCTTCTGGTCTCGGGACCCTAAGCGTCAAAGCCACCGGAGAGTGGTCCGATAGAGTTCTGGGTAAATGCTGAACTGCCCTGTACCAAGCGGCCAACGCTGGCGTTACAAGCCAGTAGTCTAGTAGCGCCCAATTATGATGAGGGGCCGAATAGTGTGTGTACGCCACTTCGCCAGGTCTACAATGACTCCAGACATCCAACAAGCCAAGTTCGTCACATAATTCCGACAGGACGCGGCGCACACAGGGTTTTGCATCTGCCACCACAGAAGTACCATCCCTCGTTGGGTCTAGTAGCAGATTGAAATACCCACCCATACAAAAATAGTCCACATCTAGCTGTATAATTTGTGCGTGAAGGGCAAGAAAAATCTGGATCATCTACATTCGGAGCTCATGTGCAGACAAAGGCTATCTTATGCCCCATTAAATGCCCCCTCACCAGTACGTAGCGCCCCTCACTGTCAATGCGAGACCCTGAGAATTGAAATGGGAGCCTCTTATGTATGAGCACCACGGTACCCCTGGCGTACGAACTATAATTACTAAAATATCTGTGGGGACCCCTGGAGGCTGCGTAAGGCGTTGTTGTAGATTTGGACAAGTGCGTTTCTTGGAGGAACGCCACGTCGACCTGATGTCTCTGCAGATAGTGCAGAACCTGCTTCCCTTTCCTAGTATTATTCAACCCCGCACATTCCAGGTGAGGAGCTTCAAATCGAAATGAGTTACCAAGGTGTCACGCGTCGTCGCAAGGAGCATCTAACAATGTACCCGAACATACAGTCTGAAGATTTATGTACCCTTTACTGAGGATAAAGAAAAGAATTATCAATCCTTCAATGCAATAACAAACTTTCCCTTCCCCCTCCCCCCACCCATCCTTGCAGACCCCATCGCAGGGACATATCCCTTTGCTCAATAGGAAAAATGCAACATTAACACCCCCAGATAATGAAGAAACATAAACAAAAATATGCATTTTGTACCTTGTAACCAATCAGTGGCGATAAACGCCTGGGGGGATGCAACGCCTCGCCAAACCACCCAACCCGCATCCCCTTTTAATACAAAAAAAGCTCTTATTAAACGGCTCTATATCAATCAAAATCATAAAGATCATTTGTCCCACTGTGTCATAATTCAATGAGGCAGATCAGTCCGAGGTAAACAGCTCTACACTGGCCGCCGAACCACTTTGCGGAGGGGAGCCCCCATCGGGGGTTCTACCTGGGGCACCACCAGTTCTTTTAAAGTCTCGGCAAAACTCTTGGGTTGCTGTAGGTGTATCAGACAACCGGGACTTCCCATCAACATCCACTCTCAATCGGGCGGGGTAAATCATACCATATTTGAGGCCAAGATTTCTGAGTGCCGCTTTTACTCCAGCGAACTTCCGCCGTGCCTCTTGGATCATCGCAGTGAAGTCCAGAAAGAGTGTTATTGTGGATCCCTGCCAGGACAAGGTGCCCGCCTCACGTGCCAGACGCAACGCTGTATCCTTGTCACGAAAAGTCAAGAGGCGGGCAATGATTGGTCTAGGTGGGGTGCCCGGGTTGGATCGTGGACCAAGTGAGCGATGTGCCCTCTCAACCAGGAAGGTGGATGTGAATGCATCTTTTCTGAATAGATCAGCGAGTAGTGATTCAACAAAAAGATCCATTCTGCCAGTATTGGTGGATTCCGCCACACCCAAAATACGCAAATTATTGCGTCTGCTTCTCTCCTCCAAATCTTCATTTTTCATTGCCACCGACTTCAGGATTTTCTCCATCCGATCCAGCCGTTTGACGGATTGTGCAGCCCCATCCTCCAAGTCTGAGACTCTGCCCTCTGCAGTGTCCAATCGGCGCTCGTGGACGTCCAGTCAGGCTCCCATGGTGTCCAGTCTCTTCTCCAGTGTGTCAAATCGGCCAACTAGTGACCAAAATCCTGCCCGTAATTCTGCCATGTTTGCTTCAGAGTTGGATGGGGCACTCGCCGCATGGGTAGTTTCAAGACCCCCCTCTGCCATATTTGGACCAGTTTCTGCCGTGGGACCGCTGGATTTAGAAAACTGTAACACCCTCTGCTTAGGGTGCTTCCGCAACATGACACGCACTAGGTCTCACTGGTGTTCTAGACACTCCCCAGCTATCGTTATAAGTGTCCAACTGTTATGTGGGGACTATTTATAGGCCCAGTCTCCTGCGGCCCGCAGGCCACGCACAATGTGTAGCTGGTAGGGAGGCAAGATGGCATGAGGTACAGAGATAAAGGCCCAGAGTATCATCGCAGCCCATACACTCCAAGCAGCCACCTCTCTGCAGGGGCCTGGTCCACACCCCAACCCAAGGATCGGTGCTGCCGGTTAGCGATCCTCCCGTCCGCTAGGGGCCAATACGGTCTCCAAATATGATTCCAGCCGCACCCCGATCTCCCCAGGCGCCTGCACCCCACCAAGCCTGGGGGCCGGGTGGCCGGCCCCCAGGCTCGCCCGCAGCCCCTGTCGCCGCGGGGCCTCCGGGGGTAAAGCGGACAGGTTACCTACTCGGGCACCGGGTCACCACCGGGGGCAGCGGTCCCGGGCAGCACTCACCGGTCTGCTCCCATTGTACAATCTTCCGGGCTGGAGCACTCCTCCGATCGACCCCGGCATCCAGCGCAATATTCTGCCCACGTCTTCGCACCTCAGGGAGGCCATGTCTCCAGGCCACAGGATGTCGAGACGTCGCCGGTTACACACCGCGCCGGGTCTCCCCAAGTTTCGAATCTCGCCACCACTACCCCGATATGGGGCCCACAGCGCTCCCTCGCAGGCTAGGCAGGCTACGCTCATCCGGGCCGCAACAGCCGCGCGCCACACGCTGTATCTTAGCCTCCAACGGGTATTACAATACCGGAGTGTCCGTGTTAGTGTCGTCGAGTCGTCCTTTGGTCAGCACCAGCGCCGAATAGGCAGGATGTCGCCGTTTAATTCAGGATAGAGCCAGGATGTCGGATGACTTGGCGGAGCTGCAGAGCTACGTGGCCATCTTGGTCAGTAGCCTGGCCACGCCCCCTACCATGACACATGGTTGACGTGATTGACCCTAGGAGTAAATAAGGGGCATATTATTAAGCCCCTTGCACCGGCGCCATGTCACTTTTTGTGATGCTCCGGCAGTGCATATTGCAAATTCATATTTATGAGATCACGCAAAGCCGCTTTGCTTGGCTTTGAATGTAAATGGCTGTCTTGCCTTACTCTGCACTAGGGAGCTCTTCTATGGGCCTTGCAGCGGTTGTTCCCATGCAACACACATTGATTTCGACGTTTCCCCAGATGTACACAATGATGTAAACCTGGGGATGTGCCCAACCCTTACGGCTCCCCAGGGTAGGCGCTACGAGGAGAAATACCTTTATTTTGCCTCATTTTTTCATCTTTCCTAGTGTACTGTAGAATGCAGAACTCATGGACACAGGTAAAAGGCTCCTAGGAATGTTTTTGTGCAGGAAGACGTCCTTCTAGCACCAATACAAACCTGCCAACAACACAGTCACCCTGGCACCATGGTGCCAGGGTGCCTGTGTTGGCGCTAGGCAGCCTAAACGGTGCCAGCGCAGGGTGAAAGGACAGGAATGTACTGTATTGGATCCATATCAGGCATTCCTGCCCTTACAATTTGGCTTTGGGCAGCGCAGCAAGGTGACTTAGTGCATTGCCTTATGCCAAATCCCCATAACTGAGGCCCTACGTTTACTTACTTTACATCATCTCCTTATATTAAATTATCCTGAAATACATCTTACATGTTGCAGTATTAAAAAAAACAATTGAAGTACAATCCATGTTTATGTTTACAGAAAATACATACATAGCGTCTGGTCCACCGATCTCAACTCCTAGGAAGTCGATGACAACAGCCTCCCACAATATAGCGTCCGTCCATCGGTGCTTCAGCTGGAAGGTGGTCCTGGCTATCTTAAAGATCTGCTCATGGTGCCAGGGCACACACTCCCATCTGTCCTTCTTCTCCTTAGCAGGGTAGCCCTGGCTCACCCTGCCACCAGCTGCCAGCATCCTTGGTAGAAAGTGTACAATTAGTCATATGGCTCCCTCCCAACTGGGGCTCTGTGAAATTGAGACCAGTCACATATATCTTACAAACCCTCTCAAAAAGTACAAAAAAATCCTTAATTTTGCCCCCTACAAACTATAACTACCCTAACAGACAAACCCCTAAATGACTTACGCCCGGCAGTATAATGACAAAAACTTAGTCAAAACAATGACACAGGACCAAATATGTATGAGACAGAGACAAAATATGGACTGAGCACACACTGACAAGACCACAAGGCTCAATGAATTTGCACACACTCTCCAAACACCTCCTATACCAAGCACAGACTAACAGAGAGTAAGAGAAAGTGAAAGTCACTGCAGATTTCCTAGTTTGCAGCCTGCCACACCCCTTGCATCACTTCCTGGGTATAAACTGCCTGTTTTTTTAAAAATGCATCATTTTTCAGACGCATTGGTACTGAAATGACCATGCATGATTAACACACAATGCATCGCTTTCAACGCATTGGCAACGGTGCGCGGCTTACGATCTATGCTACAGGGATCATGCAACATGCTAATAGGTCAATGCGTGGCTTCCGACCCATGCAACAGGTTTATTGTCTGGGATACACTGTAGTGAACTGTGCAATGCAGGAAAACACACCTTGGGCTCACTTTCCTTTCTCCTCTTTTCGTACCTGACATGTTTAATATTTTTCTGAAGTATGAATTTCAGTAGTCATATTGTGCCTATGTATGTGTTTTTGCCTTTCCAGTGGTGACATACTGAGTGACAATATATTTATGTGTAAAACACGTTAATATTGTGATCTGTAGAGACATTCCCAATTTTTAGTTCCGTTGGCGGTTTGTAGTATGCTTGGGTGAACGTAGGTAGCTGCAGAGTATGCATGTTTTTGGCCATATATATAACATTACTATGCCTACGAACAACACTATTGTATTCACTATTATGCACAATATCTACATTCAGACCATCTCTCTGGATTCCTGGCATAAGATATGTTATGGTGCAATACACACTCAGGGAAGCACAGAGAATGGCTGGTTCAGCCAGTGTACAGTGTATTTGGCATCCAGCTTACAGATTAACTGGATAGATATGATAGGTATGGTGTAAGGTCAATATGATTGTCCAGCAGACATTAATTTGCACACTAAACTAGGCAGCTTCCTCCATGTAATGTTGTGGTACAGACACATCTGAAGTCTAGGCTTCATGTGTTAAACAATATGTGTGGTGCATGCACAATCCACCTTGGTAAATGTGTTTAGCAAATCTGTTTTCCTATAGTTTGAGCATAACAAGTATAACTTGACTAGCCCAGACAAGTGTGATTAATCATGAGATCACAATACAGAGCAATTCTCTGCATTGTCTTACTCTGCACCAGAGAGAGGATCCTTTACGTTTGCATGTGGGTAGCCATTCACATCAGATGGTAATATGTGCATTTACGAACAAACAGCACCAGGCAAACCTGTCAATGCGTCAGTAAGTAGTACTTTCACAGGAGTGACATTACATGGAGTTAGAGCTTAACATCTTCTCATTACTTGATTTTTATTTGTGTCCTGTGTACAGCAGCACACATAGATGGTGCACTTTGGCTCACAGCATATATTGGTTATCACTAAGATGAATCATCACGGTCACATATATTCCTGCATGTAACAGTTGCATCCATGCCTCACGATGCAAGTATACCTGCATTGGGCCTAGGTAGCCAATCCAGCACCGACACAGGGCAAGAGGCAACATTTTTAAGTGTTTTGTTAGATAAGTTTAATTTCTTACAATGTGCTTGCAACCATAGCTGTAGTATATGGAGACTATCTGGGCTGCACTGTGTGTCCACGCCCATTATATGCCCCTCTGTTTACACCAGTGCTTTAAATGGGCCAGTACTCACCGGTACTGAGTACCGGCACTTCTGAATTTTCTGGCCCTCAGTACCGGCACTTCACATTAGCCAGGGAGAGTACCGGTACCCTAATAGATGGCACTGCAGGCTCCGGTTATTTATCTCCTCTAGCACAGGGTAGATGCCGCTCTGCTTCTCAGGAGCTTGTTAGCGCGCCAAGCCTCTTGCAGAGTCCCTGCTGAAGATTCCAGCAGCGCCCATGTGAATGGCCTGAGACTGCAGGGGTCTAAGAGGGCTTGCCTTGCGTCACGCTGTGATTAACAGGACAGGGTCTAGACAGACCCTTCACTGTCGATCAGGTGCCCGACGACTATTCGGCTGAAAGTGCTTTAGCCTCACCCCCACCCCTCTCCATCAGGTGTGTAAATGGGTTGGGATGGGCAGTCAGTAAGTAATCAAGTCTTATTTAGGATATTGATTGCACTGGCCGTTCTAAAGCGAGTGACAGCCCAACAAAATCCTCTGCCTTCGCCAAAGCCGGTTTTCATTTCATCTTTTTGTTCAGGACAGGAGCTGCTTCTCTTTGTGGAAGGAAGGAGTAGGGATGAATGTAAAGAAGTGAGGTGGCAGGTTAAGTTAGGATTGCCACTTATTTTCAGATAAAAATACCAGATATTTGAGTTTTGAAATCATGAATCGTCTTAGAAATGGTATTTTAACACACATTTCTGTAAAGTCATAAATCTGGTGCATTTCTTAACTTTAATTTTCCAGACGGCAAATTTAGGGGATGAGTACAGCATGGAGGGGAGAACAGGAGACAAGTACGGAAAAACCAGGGAGAAAATGTAAGACTTGTGGAGAGTAAGCAAAAGGTGGGAGGAAGAGGAGCAGAACTAGTGAGAGAAGCTTAGAGGCTGGGTAAAGATTAGAGGCAAGTGGAGAGGACATGTGAATGTAAAGGCACGGAGCCAGCAAGAGACAGGAAGAGCCTGGTCGTAGCGAAAAGGGCAGTGGCATTGTTTTAAATGGGCCGGTACTCACAGATACTGAGTCCCGGCACTTCTTATTTTTATCCCTGTTAGTACCGGCACTTCTCTACTGCTGAGCAGAGTACCAATACTCATGATACTCTCCTCACTGGCTGCTAGTACTGGTGAGGACTAGGCTGACATGGTTGGAACCTATCTGACAGCCAAGGCGCTTCTATAGTCCTGAGCAGAGCAGCTGTTGAACTATTCAGCATGGGATCATTTGCATGATGATGTCCCTGTGTTCACCATCACACTGGGCCTGATTCACAGAACTAACTTACGTCAAAAACGTAAAGTTAGTACTTTTTGGTATTCACAGAATACACTTACTCATTTTGGTATTCACAGAATGAACTTACTCATTTCGGTATTCACAGAAGTTAGTAGCCCTAACTTTAGGACTCCTAAATGCCTTCTGTGAATACCGAAAGTCTTAAAGTTAGGATTTTTATCAGTTTAGGAGTAGTAAAGTTAGGACTTTACTACTCCTAAACTGAGAGAAATCCTAGCTTTAAGACTTTCGGTATTCACAGAAGGCATTTAGGTGTCCTAAAGTTAGGACTACTAACTTCTGTGAATACCGAAATGAGTAAATTCATTCTGTGAATACCAAAATGAGTAAGTGTATTCTGTGAATACTAAAAAGTACTAACTTTACGTTTTTGACGTAAGTTAGTTCTGTGAATCAGGCCCAGTGTGATGGTGAACACAGGGACATCATCATGCAAATGATCCCATGCTGAATAGTTCAACAGCTGCTCTGCTCAGGACTATAGAAGCGCCTTGGCTGTCAGATAGGTTCCAACCATGTCAGCCTAGTGCTCACCAGTACTAGCAGCCCCACTGTGTTTGACAGTGGAGGGCCCATTTAGGCCCTGTGCTGTTAATCACATTCACACTATTGTGTGAATTTGTGCAAACACAGGTATGGAGGCAGCACATAGACAGCGGCAATTTAGAAAATCATGCGAGGTAAGGAGTTTAAAATTGTTTTAATCGCACCTGAGACTTTTTGCGAGTGTTTGCTTATGTCTGTGCACTTGTCAACTTGTGTGTGTGCCTGTTTTTCTGTGAGAGAAAAGGGAGAGAATCAGGACACTCAGTAGATTTTAGAGGGAATGTGTAGAAGGCTTGTGTACGTCTGCTTGTTTCTGTGTGTGTGTGTGTGTGTGTGTGCGTGTGTACGCTTGAGAGTATATAGTATTGTGCCAAACAACAACAAATAACAGTATGGCATTAAGAAGCAGCAAATATTACAAAACTGTTCACATATCATCCTTTTTGGGTTTCATTTTCTGTAATGAGTTAACCTGTTTCGTTTACATAAACACATTTCTCATGTGTTTTTCATAGTTGCTGCAACTGATATAGAAGTCATTATGTATCATCAAATGTTGCCCTAAGCCCCGCCCCTAGCTCCGCCCACTCACCACGCCTCTAGCTCATATTAATGATTACCTGCACTTATTTTTTCCCATTTAAAGCACTGGTTTACACTCACAGGACATTATGTACAGTATACAGCGATCCACATATGTAAGATGGAAACAAACATCATGAAGTGCAGGACACACACTAGTCATCGCACACTGTTTGGTACTACACTCCCTTTGGATTGTGGCAGAGGGCCTGTAGCTCAAAACACTGTAGCAGCACACACAATCTAAGCATGCGCACACCGTTACACATTGAAAACTTTATGTTGTGTATGTCTTGCACAGGCACACGTGTTCTGCACATGGTGTTATCATGCACACATATTTCTGAAAACGTGATGTAGGTCTGGGGTAAGTGTCACACAGCAACAGATCTTTGGAATAGAAGAGTGAGCCATTATGCATCACTGCAGTGGAACATGGTCAAATAATCAATGTAACTGTTGATGTTCATTTGACACAATGCTGCCATATGCAAATGATCTCTGACTTATTCCTGTCAAAATTAGTAGCAGTAAATACTCTGAGGAGAGGCCTTTGTGCTTTGTGTGAGCCTCCTGGTCCAAGGATACTGCATTCCCTGACACAGGCATATGTAATGGCACACACTGAACGTACATTTTCACTTTTGGATGATACAAGATTTGTGGTCTGCTCAACTATGCACTTGTACACTCAGGTCAGAGGTAAACAACTCTTGCCATGCAAAGAGGTAAGTTCATATCAAATTCCCTCCATCTGACCATGTGCAATGAGTTAGTGTGTATGCACATGCAGTTTTTGCTGACTTTTGGTCCAATAGAAATCACACTCTTGACATCTCAGTGTTCCTCAGGTGTTCAGATGTTTGCACATAACATATCTAATGTCATACTTCTATGGTTATTTACTCACTGTACAATGTCATCTTTTCATATTATATTTTTACAAACTTGTGTTCCTCTTTGCATTGCTGTGCAATGTATGGGATATGTGTCCTTTATGTGCTGTAGCATGATGTGGCATATTTGACAATGTAGCCAGGACATGGATCACATGTGCTGTGTTTGGTGGAAAGTCACACATGCTTGTATGCGTTCTTTAAAAGTGACAGCTTTTACATGTTCGCATGACACTAGGCCTTTGACCATGACTACTGTCACTCATTATCTCGGATAATATCTGCAACAACATTAGTTCCAGCAAAATGCAATCATTCTGCATACTAACACAATGGTGAGACACACTACAATGTAGATTTTTCACAAGTATGGTAGGTTGTGGTTTGTGTTCCATACTTCACTGAGCACCAGCTGTTATAAATTTTTCTTCGGCACAACACAGCAAGACTGCTAGCTGTGCAGATCTGCACTGCTCAAGTGCAAGGGGAGAGTAATAATCTATTTGGGATTGGAATTGTGGGATGCCTGACCTGTCTCTCTAATGCAGTACACTGCTTCACATTGCATTTCTGTATATGTGGAATTGATAGCGGAGAGGCATGGCCCCATGTTTCTCAACAGGTCTGATGACATGATTATTACATTTTGAGGCCTACTTCTAGTTGACGAGATGTGGGTGAGTTTATGTTGACTGGGACTGTGTCATAGAAACCAACACAATAAAGGGATCCAGGGATATTTCCATGTTCAACCTTTCTCTTATGTTCTGTTATTCTGTCCACCAAAGTACATGTATTTTAAGCAAATACATTTTGCACAATGTGGTTGCATTGCCGACTACCAGCCAATGTGTGTTGGATCTCTCCTCCATCCTTCTCCTCCTCATCCTCCTCCATTGGCTCCTGCTCATCAAGGTCCATGTCACACAGGGGCATTTGTCCGTACACAGATGTTATGAAGAATGCACATACTAGGGTGAGCTTGCAGACCATAGGGGGCGAATATAGCAATCTCCCAACTAACATGTCCAGGAATCTGAACCAGGACTTCAGCACACCAAACTATCTCTCCATGATGTTCCGGGTCTTGACCAGTGCCTGGTTTTACTGTGTTCCTGCTCAGTCTGGGGATGTCCAATTGGGGTCATGACCCAGGGCTAGAGGTCATATCCTTTGTCAGCTGAAAGTTACAAAGAATTTACAACTGTCAATGATTTTCCTCTCTATTACTGCTACATTCCTGTTCATGTGTGTTATGGTTACTGATTTACTCATACAAATTTCTTACGTTATTTCACAATATGTGTTACTTATACAGTTGGCCATAGGTTTACACATGTCTGTTCCAGCTCTCGGTGTAATCGGAAATGAACAGCATGGCTTGATACTTTGGACTCTTCTACATCCTGACTTTCATGTTTATCCAGTAGCTTAGTGTGATGGTTATTTAGAGATGTTCCTGATCACTCTATGTTATGTGCACCCACTATATGTGTGAAGTGACAGATTATTGGTCAGATCTTTGGCTACTTGGTCCTCCGTAGGTTGGTAGTGACATTGCCAACATGTTTTACACTCACACATACATATGTCCATGTCAAACCACTGATGTTGGTGGCCTACATGACATTGGCACAGCTATTTCATACTTCACTTACTTTACCATGTGATTTAGGGGAATGCTTGTGGTGCAGTTCAAACATGTCACATGGATTGTTATGCTATTTATTGTCAGGCTTCAACAATTGCATTAGCCAGAGAAGTTGTCATGGTGCGCTTTGATCGACTCATATGTATTATAATGTTGGCCATCTTTATGTGGTACACACTGATGTATTTACAAGTAGATGTCTACTACAAAAGTAGACATAATACATTGGTTTTTCACATGTATGTGTCTAACTCTAACTTGGAAGGGATTGTGTACTTCTATGCCTTGATCTTTTTCCTCATTGCTGTGCGACGTGAATGTTGAGATTGGTATTCTGAGTACACTATGGTGCCTTGTCCAGGTTTGATTTTATTCTATGTTGAAGTCTGATATATGACGTTTGCAAGCATTGTGTTTGTCTGTGAGTTTCACATTGCTGGATTCATATGGTTTCCGTTTGGGCTCCTTACTCCACAGGACAGGTGAGCCATCACATTGCTTACATCAGTCAATGCTGCTGTTAACCTTAGTGTATGTATGTACGTAGACTGTCAGTATTATTTAGACATGTGTGTGTTTAGTACTGTTGGTGTCACAATGTTATCCAGTAATGACATTTACACATGTCTGTGGCCTACACTGACATGGCATTCCACACATGGCCTTTCCACATACTTCTTCCTGTGTTGCTCCTGAAAGTTTGGTCAACATAGAAATATACTGCCATGTGTGACACACTTGCTCATTTCCACAGTACATGTTCTCACTGCACTGATCTTGTTGACCTTTGACAGATAAAAGATTAGGTACACCATTGAGGAGACACTCATCTCACACTTATCTCTTGTTTTGCCTTTGTAATCATATTGGCTTGTTTGTCATGGCACATGGATTCATTTGTGAGTCATTACACATTGCAGTTGATATGGTTCCATCCATTACCACAGAGTGAAATGATGCATTGCTACTCACTGACGCTCTGTTGCTACTGCCATTGACAGGTTAGTAAGTGCATGTCAATGTGGTACAACATTGCCTACATGTTGCACTTCATTGTTCCCACTATGTGCACATGACACAAGGGCCCAGATATTTTGAAAAGTGGCACTGTGCTGTGCAGCAAGTCACCTGTCTAGACTGCACTGGGTCACTGAGAAAGGGCAGTATAGCACAGTATTTAGGCCATACAGCACAGTCCTGAGCTTTCATCCTACACTGGCACACTATGTGCTGCCTAGCACAAACACAGGCACACTTGCACCATGGTGTTGTGTGCCTGCATTGCATGCTGGATTGTCTTTGTGAAGAAGGAGACGCCTTCCCTCACATGATATACCCTCAGAGCCTGATCATCTATGTATGTGTTGTAAAAATGCAGCACACATAGGAGACATGACTGACTTGGATGACTCCATGTTTTTTTCCATGTTACACATTACCTGGGGAGAAAAATTGATTTGTCACGTTTCTAATGTTTACCTAGTGTGGGATACATGACATGCTTCCTGAACCAAGGAAGATGCATGGAGACACCCGCACAATGACCATGGAACCCCACCCTTGCACACAGTGATGGTACACAGCATTTTGCACACATTTGCCTTGTTCTGTACCTTTAACACCATTCAAAGGCACACAAAGTGGCTTTGTGTGTCTTAACATGTGTGATTTGGGGGTTTGCATTACACGTGTACCATGATGCATTGTGCATGTATGTGGCACAACCCTGATACATATTGCCCTACCTCCCTCAACAGACACAAAGATGCCTAATATGTCATACATTTCTAACTGTAGGTCAATCATGTACTTCAGATTTTCTTACCAACAAGTAGGCCATTCTCATATTGCCAATTCTAGAAGCACTCATTGATGATGCAGTGCCTGCAGATGTACGCATCATGTGCACTACCTGGGTATTTTGTCAGCACATTGGTGAATATCCCCAGATGGTCCACGATGGCCTGGATGATGGTTGAGTACATGGGCTTCCGGTTCCTGTACAGGTGTGATGTTTCAGCAGGGGGAACCAGTTCCACATGTGTGCAATCCATGGCACATAGCACATGTAGAAATCCAGCAATGGCATAGAAACCTTGCTTGGTCGCCAGCTGCTGTTGTTGTGTTTTCGGAAAGATGAGGTACTGTGGTGTGAGGCTGGTGATGGCATCAAGGACAAAGGGTAGGAAGTAGGCCTGGGTGGAATTTGCGTAGTCGCGTTACGCAAAGTTCCGCGAAGATGTAAAAAATCTCCGCGAGCTACGCAGAATTCCGCCAGCACACGGAATTGCTTGTTCCGCCTGTTCGCGATGCGTTTTTTCCTGTTCGGGGATGCTGTTTGCGTGCTCGGGGGGAAATATCTCGCGAACTTGCCCATGCGGTCGCCAATTGGCGCGGCCATCTTGTTTCACTTGTCCCGCCCGTTCGCGATGCGTGTTTCCTGTTCGCGAACGCGGATGTCCGATGGCGCGTCCGAATGACGTGTTCGCACACTCTCGCGGGATCGCGCGGCCGGCTACCAAAATCTCGTTGCGCATGCAAACGGATAGGAAAACTCGTCGGCGAACGCGGGGATCCCGGTAAGTCGCTACCGCGTGCGCGAACACGCATTTTGAAAGCGCGAACAAGGAAAAAATTCCACTACGCCGCGGATCGCTGAATTTTCGGCAATTCCGCGTTCTCTGCGGAACGCAGAATTGCCAAAATTCCGCAAATTCCGCGAGCGGATTTTACCGCCCAGGCCTAGTAGGAAGGCAGAAAAGGATGGCGGCGATATTCCTGCCACTCTGGCTGTTGTGATCTCATTAATTTTCATGGGAACAAATGAAATTGAGGTTGATTTGATTAGGAATATCACTTTAACCAAAATTAGTCATGTTTCCAGGAAGCTATGTCACTGCATCCTTCAAAACATTCTGAATTAAACGGTATAAATGCTTCCCTCAAATGTACAAAACTGTGGTGTCTTGTGGGATGTAGAATGCACATTAAACACATTTTTTACCTTAGTGAATGCTTCTAGGTGAAATAATTAGCGTTAAAAGTGTTTATAATAGTTTATTTCATCTCCTTAGTGTACCTGCTGTACATTTTCTTGATTTAGCCATCCTCACTGAGGAGGGAAATGTGAATACGTATTATTAAGAAAGGTAAAGAAAGAAATTGACAAGAGAAGCACTTTGAATATTGAATTACAAAAATAAAGTAACAAGATGCAATGTGCTTACTAGTGCTTTTGACAAAACTAATCTAAAAGAATGCAACATTTCAAATGATGCATAGAAGCACTGCCTATAACTATGTGCAATGATGCGAAAGGCTTCTTACCATAAAACAGGGAAAATCAAGGAATTTTTAAAGCTATTGTTAATTGTAACATTTGTACAGGAAAATCATTTGCTTAAAACCTAAGTACAATGTTTAGAAGAGTGGGCCGGGAGGGCAAAGCTGCACCATAAGGGGACTGTGGCTAATTCGCCCCGAGTGCTCCAGGACATAGGGGCATCAGCGAGAGGGAATAGGGGGAGTGTAGGGGGTGAAGCGAAAGCATATGCACCCCGCCCACTCCCTTTCAGCAGGTAGCTACACCTGGACACGGAAAAGCCCACCGTCGTGATTAGATATATATCCTTTTAAAGGAACCAATACCAGAAGGAGGCCATGACACCCCTGGAAGCCTTAAAGAGGTCAGCGTTCAGTTGCTGACTGCAAATGTTGTGCCCCCGAAGCAGTTCACGAGCGGTGGTGGAGGTTCGGGCTTTGCATCAGTTTTGCTAAGGTGAGCACGGTTCACAAATGAGGAAGGATATCTTATTGTCTTAGGTGCCCGATATTCAATTCTGTGCCAAAATTGCAGTTTTCTGGTTTAGCCGGTAGTGACTTACTAAGCAACTGTTCCACGGATATGCCTCTGCCCTGCGTTGCTTGGCTCTGGTATAGGGAGACCGTGAATGATCCCACCTCCTTGGGTTAGGGTGCCGAATGGTCTAAGCTTCATAGCAGCCATAGGGTGTTAAGGCCGGTCGTGTGAGTCAGGTTTCAGCATGCATGATAGGGCTTATCTGTGGATCTCAGGCACCTAGGGTGAATGATCCAGCTTTTGAGGCCGACGGAGCACAGCCAGCTGCAGCTGCCCCGGGATGGCACTGAGCAGGGGGAGATACAGGCAGCCCAGCAGCTCCCTGGCATGTGCCAGTCTCCGGGCAACCAAGAGCCCCCAGGATCCAGTCATCTCTGGTGATCCAAGCGCCCCCCGCATTCCTTTACCTCCCACTGGTCTGAAGCAGTGGCTGCTTTCCTTCCTCTGAGTCGTAGAATTGCAAATGCCTCCTGCGGTCAGGCTCCTGTGCACACCCTCTGGCCATAGAATCCTTCCAGGTGCTGTGTCACTGTTGGAATCAGTGGGGCCTGACCGCTCACGGCGTGGCTCCCTCTGTACTCTCTGTCTGCACTTGTGTCACTAGTCGGCAGACATCGGTGCATTTATGTGAATCAAATTTAGGCACCTGATATATGAATAGTACGCTTAGCTTGGGTGCATGGCTTTACTATTCTTAGGGTGTCAGATGCTTAAAACAACCAACCGAAGTTCCAGGTTTAGCTTCATGCACATTCTGTCTGTGGAGGTAAATTCAAGCAATCTAATTCCAGCTCAAGGGATAAATCGAAACGTTTCACTGGGAAAGCAAATCCCAAATCTGCCCATTCATGCGCAAACCACAACAGGCCACCAGCTACAAAGTATCCTCCTCCCTCAACCATCAGCCAACTGGCTGACGGTCATGGGAGGAGGATACTTTGTAGCTGGTGGCCTGTTGCGATATGAGATTGCTTAAAGTTACCTCCACAGACTGTTCTGACATCAATTTATATATTTAAGGTTAGATAACACCACCAAATAATGAGGAGCCTGTTGGCCTTCAATTCTTTTGAAATTATGAATGGTTTTACTAGAAATGGATGATGGTTGTTTCCAGGTTACTCCTTCTTTAAGCCCTTTTCCATTCCTTCAGAAGACCCGCTGTTGAGGTGTTTACTAGCCCTTTCCTGATGTGCCGGGTCAAAATGTCGACAACCCAAAAAGGCCTGAATTTAATAAAGGGTTCACAGGGGGCAATTTGTAATCTTTAACTTTACCCCTTTCTGATTAAAAAGATTTCGTTATGTATTAAATTTGTTAAGACAGACTTCCATATGAAGAAACATGGTATATGTAATGGGTCCAAACCTTTTGTCTCCATCTTCTCTCTAAATCTGCATGAGCACCTTCTCTGAGCACGGCTCTGTCCCCAAACTTTTCTGAAGCTAAGAGTTTAACGTAAATTGTATTCATATTGTGGTTTTGTAATATAATCTCCAACATTTGCAGAATATAGTCTTTGTGTATGTGTCCTGATTATCTTACCTCATATCTGTTGTGATTGAATCAGAGTGGGGTTTTCAAAGAAAACTAGGAGTTGATTAATTGATCCTGCTTTGATGAAAATAGTTTCTTTGTTATTTCTTATTGGAGCACAGTTGTCTGCACTGCCGTTTCTCCAGTGCAGGAGTATCTCAACACTGCTCAGTCAGAAACATTGAAGAGCAGGTCTCTAGTGGGTATTCACTTTAATCGGTGACTTGCTGCACTAAGCCACAAAGGATATGTGAAAGATAGTCCTGCAGAGAGAACCAATGCTTGTGGTGTTTTTTGTTAGTCGACAGGCAAAGAATTTTGGAGGTTGCTCTCTTAGCCAGCCTCATTATAGGGTAACCACCAGTCATGGAGGCAAATTCTGAACACGACTGTAAAAAATTCAGGACACATGCTCAAAATTCAGGACAAACGTTGAGGACCGAGGGTCAAAACTCAGGACAAAGGGTCAATTGCACACACACATCCAAGGAGAGGCCACACCCCACTACTTTATCAGTGCATTTATTTTTGTTGTCTACAAAGCACTATTTATTCACTATAGTCTTTATGTGAGTGCCTCTGGGTATGCTACATTCAGGTGGCACATCATGTCCTTATCCAACAGTAAATTAATGCCATTGAGCACAGTGTCAAGGGCATCACCCAAACCCAAATTCAAATCGATCCAATTTTTCACTGAGAGAAAGCACCAGCAAACTTTTGATTATGTTTCTAAACATTTTAAAGCCCATTGCAAACAGTTTGGGAAACATTAAGGTAAGTAACCATCTGCTAGTTTAGACAAGTTGAAAAACAAACATCTAGTTCACCTCAACCTCCTGTGGATGGGCCAGAATCCTTGGAAGGTTGTGCCCTGGGCAAGTGACCACTATGTCCGTGTCTGAACTTTTTTTCTGCAGTCGAGCCAAGACCGAACCAGAGATCTGGCTTATCCCTAAGTGCCAATGTACATGCAGAATCTTCAAAATATTTGGGATGTAAATTACACAAGCAAAATGTAAGAGCATAATAAAGTTTTTATAATGTAAGAAGTGTTTCTTTAACGTATGGCAGCGTTTTCCCCTTTCTATACAATTAGAACCTATATTGAACAAGGGAATCAGTTATCCTTCAATAACTAGGGATTATTATCTACTAATCCCCCTCTGATTTGCAGGTTGGCAATCTGGGCAGAGTGACACGGTCCTTTAGAGCCCATTTTTGGACTTCTCATTTTTAATAATGGGCCACGTGGCGCTAGTGAAGACAATGGTGCTACCTCGGTTATTTTTTGGGATTATTTTGCAAACCTTCCCCTGCTCATCCCTTGTTCCTTCTTCAGACATGTCCCATGTTTGATTTGGGGGCCAGGCACCGGCGGTTAGCTCTTTCCACTCTAAAGCTAACTGCGACTTAGAACTCTAATATTTAGCCGCACAGTTCCAATGGGTGTTTCGCTGGCTGTCTTGCCACCCCCTGCATGAGACAGGGTTTACCCATAAAGACTTTAAGGAGGGCTTACTGCACTAGTCATTGCTTCCTACTAACCACTCTACTCAACACCATCCGGGGTTATTCTCAATGACTGTCTCTTGCCTTATTAGAACCCGTAAACTCACTAACATGAAGAAACCTTACACTCCTGCAATACCTTTGCTAGACCTCTCCACTCACACAAGACAGCTTTGCTCAGGGCAACTCCATCAGTGGCATGCTGCAGGCTCTCTACATTGGGGGAATTGTTGGTTTACAGTGAGCTACTAGATTTCAAAACCCTTATGGCAGACTACAGTCATCACCCAAATCAATTCCTTTCTTCCAAACACCTTTAGAGGTCATTAAATGCCATTGTTCATGTCTGCCACGTAGCACCAACCCTACATAAGGTGTACCAGATGCTCTACACTATAGGGACTGGGGGCAAACTGATAAGATGCGTGTACAGAGCTTTACTGCCACATGGGCACCACTCCATGACTTCTTTCCATACTAACTGGGAGACTGACATGCCAAACCTCTGCACCATGTACTTAGTTACTTACTTACTTATGCCTACTACCCCTCCTGGGGTATAGGCGCTTAACCAGGGCTCTCCAGTCATCTCTGTCATGGGCTTTTTTTTTTCAATCTGACTTCAGGCGTAATCCATCTTATTGCAGTCAGCCTCCGGGCCTCAGCACCAGGTGTTTCTTGGCCTTCCTCTTTTCCTTTTCCCTTGTGGATTCTAGCTGAGGGCTTGCCTGGTGGTGTTTGATGCAGGCTTGCGGAGGGTGTGACCCATCCAGCCCCAGTGTCTTTTTATGATTTCTTCATGAGCAGGGAGTTGGAAAGTCTGCTGCCATAGGTCGTTGTTCCTCATGGTGTTTGGCCAGCAGATTTGGAGGATTTTCTTCAGACAGGTGTTGATGAAGGTCTGGACTTTTTTGGTGGTGGTTACTGTTGTCCTCCAAGTTACTGCTCTGATTTTATGTTGGTGTTAAGCCAGATCCTGGTTTGCACTCTTAGGTTCTTAGAGCTCCATATCTTCTTTAGCTGACTGAAGGCAGCTCTTGCTTTGCAGATTCTTGCCTTGACATCAGCGTCTGTGCTGCCCTGCTTGTCTATGACACTGCCCAGGTAGTCCTTTCATACTGGCAGAGAGTTCTCGAGGTGCTGTTGACCACCATGGGCTGTGTACTAACGTATTCCCCCAAAGTGGTGATATTTGGCGTACCCATATCCCTAAGTTCAAGAAACCCTCCACTAAGTTCCTCGACCTAGCTTTTCTGCCAGCAAAACAAAATATTACACTTCACTGGAATGATTCACTTACTCTGACTGTTGTAAGTTGGACCAAGGTCTCGCTCTCCTGGTTTCGATCTGAGAGCACCCTGTTACCTAGGAAGAATGTGCTGGTCTGAGAAAATATTTTATTGCACAGGTGTGGGATATTTTTGTGGAGGGCTTTAAATACTGTTCCAAGGAGGATGCTCTCCCCCTGTAAACCACCCCTGACACACACACTCTCAGTTTCTATATACTAGTTGTTTATGCCACATCTAAGCAACTACCAAGGCAGTGGACTAAAGGAACCTATCTCCGACACCCTGTGATGATGTCCCCACTTGAACACTTTCCTCTAAGCACCACAGGGTTCATTGCTGTGCTTCACTTCCCTGATAAAGGCAGCAGATAATGGGCGGGGGTGGGGTTGGACAGTTTTTTATGGGTTAGTTTGTTACACAGAAAAATGTACAAAGTCTGTGCTAAACCGTTCATAAATAACCTAGCACTGTTCTGTAATTGTATGATGGAATCTATTGCTTCATACCTGGCTACTATCATGCTGTGTAACCTCTTCTGGCATACAACAATAAAATCTTTAAAAAGAACATATGGTAGTGTTTCAATGTAGTACTTTTGATCACAATTTTGTATTGACACTTATTTGAAGTAAACATTTCTAAACATGAACTTTTAAACATTTATTAACCTCTAGACTAAACCAGGAGTGAATAAAGTGAACCAATTATCCGGTGTCCCTTACATCATGGCCAATATTATTTTTAGCAATGGTGGAACATTACAGACTAATAAAACAAACAAGTGTGTTTTTTGCACACAGTCTGTCCTAAACTGAATTACTTGAAAGTGCTCTCAAATGTCACTATCAAGGAAATTAGGCACATGGAGTAAATTGATTCAAGTTAGATTACACAATTTAGTCATGCAGGGAATGTAGGATTTCAACCCAGGCTTCCTGGTAACAAATTGTGCACTTACGCCACTGACTAGATTAATTTATTTTCCTCAATCCCGTTTAAAACCAGACGAGAGTGTTTTTGTACTTTTCTGGAAGATGAATAGTACACTGTGTTAAATAAATGCAGATCACAGGTTAATCTGACACAATAGCTAAAAAAAAAAAAGGTCTCTGATGAAGGTAAGGGAATGTAGGACACCATATGCTAATATCACTGGCTTTTTAGACATTATATAGCTATTCCAGAGGTGGGTGAGCCACAGAAAGCTTGAGCCAGGCTTGAGCCTGAATCCTGACTCTGGGTCAGTACAAGGACCTGTTGGAACCTTGAGCCCATAGCAAGCCGACCTTTCATCATGGACGTCAATTCACCAAATGCCAGGGGTAGCAGACGTGACATCACATGAACTTTGACCCCAATGACATCACATGAAGGGATATTATTTGACCATTGTCCTGGAGTTACCCTAGGAAGTTATTTCACCAAAATTCCTAGGGGTGAAATAAGTGCAGTGTGTATTTTTTTGTAACATAAAAAGGCCTAAAATTCATAAGCACATTTATTGAATACTCTGGTATTCATCATTAGTGCTCAACTGTCCATCATCCTTCTAGTCTGCTGTAGAACCTTCATGCTGTGCCGTATCTATTTGCTAGAGAAAATGACTGCTTTCCTTGCCCCTGTCTCCCCCTTTTATCTCTCCCCTTCTCTCATTTCAAACCTCTCTCTCCTTTGTCAAATTTCTATATTGTGTATTTCTCTGCAGTGTGTCACATCTCACTTGTCCTGTTCTGTCATTCTCCTATCTCTTGCGTCATCTCTCACATCACCACTTTCCCCAGCCAATCACACCTCTTTCACTGACTGCCTTCAACTCTCACTTGTCTTATCCTCTCACTTGTTTTCTCCTTTAATTTTCCTGTCTCCTTCCTGCATGTCTCGTTTTTGCTACCCCTCTCACCTCTGTAATGCATATCTTTCTCACAACTGTTTTCTATCTCTCCTAGCTCTGTATTCTCTTTTTCTCTCATACACATGCACACACACCTTCTCACTTATTACATTACTTTGTAGTGTCCTCTTTCTCTCTTCTATTCTTTCAGCTTTCCCTTGCGCTCTCTCTCTTTCCTCTTCTATATTTCCCTTTCCCCCTAGGGGCAGCTAGAGCAATAGAGATACAATTTTCCAAGTTTGTTACTTTTTGTTTTTTATAGTTTTTTTTTCATGCCTCCACTGATTACTCATAGCCAATCAGGTATGGTTTGTAACTCAGACCCATGGTTCAAGGGGCATAGCAACTACGGCAATAAAGGTAATTATTACGCCGGAGTCACGGGTGTGACCACCGTACTGGCCAGAACATCTCTTTTGGTGGCCAAAAGGCTGCTCTAATAGGTCAGCATGCGGGCAGATCACAGGATGGCAGGCCGCTTATTCCGGCTGAAGTCAACAGCAGGCCTCGGTTGTTAAGTACCAGTTTGAGTAAGCTTTAAACATGAGTGCTTCAATTTCTCGGTTTGGGTACAGGTGATAATGGACATGTCCCAGGACAAGGCTGGGACAGAGGGTCACTCGGTGCTTAATTTGCAAAACAGTAAGTGCCAGAGCCCTCATCAGGATGCCGTTGCATCTTACTCCACTAAGTGTACCTGCCAGCACTGTCAATGACAGTACCAACAGAATGACTAACCATCGCACTCCTTCAAGTGTGACTATTCAGAATGTTTCAGGCCCCCAAGGCTATCAGAATGGCTTAGGTGGCAGGTATTAGTCATTTTGAATGCATATTATATGACTAATAACCTGTGGTTGTGCTCGTCTCTAAATTAGACTAACAGCGCCTCCATGTGGCAGACTGTTGTGAGAAATTGGGTCGTTCGTTGACTTGGGTGTGAGCCCTGGCCAAACAACAGCCAAAATCCCTTGCAAGGTGAACAACAAAAAATCACTAAATTAACCTGTGCTTAACCCTAGTTAGCTTGGCACAAAATAAGTTAGTCTTAACTTAGAGACAATGTGTTAAATATTTATGCAGTACACAAACAGGAATAAAGTGAAAACACAACACTACAAATATCCCAAAGCAATTTAGAAAATGGTGTACATTTTCATAAATTATTTGACACCAAAATGAAAAAATACAATCAGTGAAACGTAGTTATCAGTATTTAAAGTGTTATGTTCAAAATAGAGCTTAAAAACAAAAAGTACCAACCACGGACATCCGGTTAATGCCACCTGCGATGGAGCGCGGGTCGGATACACGAAGTGGATTGGGCCCGGTCAGAGCTTACCTTCGAACATGCCACATTTTTAAGAAAAAGTCTCTGAGAGGGTAGAAGTTCAACAGGGCAAGGCTGCAGGAGTGTCCGAGGAGGGAGTGTTGTCGTCGGATAGCTGTGGAGCAAAGCCGCAGCAAAGATTCAGTGAAGATTTTTACCTTTGGACTTAGTCGTTGAGATGGAAGTCGAAAATCTCCAGCGGGCTGAAGCTGAAGGCTGTACCCAAAGACAGTTTCACGTGGTCGGATACCCCTTTGGTGAAGGACCGCTGAAACAAATTTGCTGCCGCAGAGAAGAACGTAGCGGGAGAAGACGTACAGTCAGTCCAACCAGCGATGCACATTGGGCGGATAGGCAAGCAGGTTGGCGCAGGTCTCCCCCTGGTTCTCAAAGCACTTTTTGGCCAAATTTATTTTTTAAGTCCTCAGTTTTGGAAATTGGCCATCTGGGCACCTCTAGTACCACAACCAAGGATCCAGGAGTGGATGGAGACCTCTTGGTGGTTCAGGACTCACTAGGGCTTGGTCCAGGTGTGGGTTCAAGATGGTGGGATCCTGATATGTCCCGGTGACTCTGAACAGGAGGCTGCGAACTAGCCCTTGAAGTCACTTCTGGAAGTCCTGGGTGCAGATGAAGATGCAGGGCTCAACAGCAGGGCTCGCCTCTGAGAGTTCAAGACAGGCTCCAGGCAGCAAAGCAGTCCTTCCAGATATAGCAGCAGTGTAACAGAGTGCACAGCAGGTCACAGCAGCAGGCAATACTCTGAGAGTCCTTCCGCAGGTCCAGTAGTGAACTGAAGAGTGGGTCTGAGAGCTCTATTTTAATACCCTGATGCCTTGCTTCCAGATGGTGGGAGAAGTTTCTGGAAAGGTCCTTGAAGTTCTGTGAGTTTCCTGCCTCCCCTGCCCTGGATCCAGCTGGCTACACTGACAATACAGGGTTGTTAAGCCTATTGTGAGAAGACTGGGCTCAGCTAATACCACTTTTGTGTGACTGTCTGGAGGAATTTCACAAAATCTTAATGCCAGTTATAACCAGTCATGTAACCTAAGACAGGCTGCAAGCACAAAAGGGCTAAGGGCAGCAAAATGCCATCTTTCTAAAAGTAAAAGGAAACTAGGACGTGTGTCCCAGACACTGGATGCGCTACTATAAACCACTGTGGTAGTGTAAACAGTGTAAACAGCACAAGGTAAAAAAAGATCAACAAAGTGTAACCATAATTCTAAAATTGTCCGTAATCAATAACTCAGTGTCAATGTCCATAGCAGAATGATCACTAGAATGCTGAATCTTGCTCAGTTGTTTTAATATTCAGACGAAAAACATCTCAACAGTAAAATGGTCTTCATGGTACTGAGTTCAATAATAGCAAATGATGATTATTCAATACGCCGATCCCAATGCATTTCGGGCATTCACAATTGCCCTTCATCAGGGGAATCTACAAACAAAGATGCCAAAATCATATATAATAAATACATATGGAAAATGTGCAAGTTTGATCTCAACCGTGAGCTGTACATCGAATGGATCAACCATGTGGGTGAAAAAAAGCAACTTAACAAAGTGAAATGCAAACCTGCAATAGTCCAGGAGCCATATCGGTCATCATAAAAGAGAAGAAAAAATGAAAGTGGAAGACTGCACACAACCCATCCCTAAAAGTGACCACTCTACAAAAGTAGGAAACCACATGCAACGACAAAAAACGCATCAGCTTGTGTCTTGAATACGTGTGAGTCACAAAAATTAGCCTATGTGCGTATGCTAATTAAAAGTGCCTCAAAACATGCCATGCTAGAGTGTGCCAAAGAAAATCCAAAAGATCCCGAAGCCCATGAGTAAACAGGCCAATACCTCCAAACGGTACATTCAAAAACAAATAACCGATGTTACACTCTGGATAAAGTGATCATGTCCGCCACTGGATCTAAAAAACAAATTCAACAGAAAGTACTGAAACCAAAATCCCAAGTGAAATAACCAAGAGAAATGAGAATCGGGCAAACGACTCACCGTGACGAGCAACAAGAGCTGGCTAGCACACGAAACCATCCGAGTTTAGGCGCGTTGTCAGAAAAACGCTGCGGGTACTTTTAAATGCACTGAAGTGATGTGCAACACGTAAATGAAACAGCTAAACACTTCAAACAGACTCACTGAACCCTTGGTGCGGAGAGAACAATAAAGTCCAAAGCAGGAGAGAATTATTTTTTTTTAAAGTAAATGTGAAAACCCACAAAAATAAGAAACTGTGCCAGTCCCCCAACAACATTTACTCTAAATAACACGGTGCCCGCTGTCAATCAATCAATCAGGGGTTTATACAGCGCTACTCACCCGTGAGGGTCTCAAGGCGCTGGGGGGGGGGGGCAGCTCCGGATCAGTCGAAGAGCCAGGTCTTGAGGCTCTTCCTGAAGGTGTGCAGAGTGGGGGAGCGTCTGATGTTGACTGGGAGCTCATTCCAGGTTTTTGCTGCGACGTAGGAGAAGGCTCTTCTGCCTGCTCTGGTTTTGCGGATGTCCGGGGACTCTGCCAAGGCGAGGTCGGCGGAGCGGTGGTTCCTTTTGGGTAGGTGGAAGGAGACTCTTTCATTGAGGTATTTGGGTCCGATATTGTGGAGGGATTTGTAGGCGTGGGTGAGTAGCTTGAAGGTTACTCTCTTCTCAATGGGGAGCCAGTTGAGGTCTCGTAGGTGCTGGGTCATGTGCTTGTGTCGTGGGGTTCCGAGGACGAGTCTGGCTGCGGTGTTCTGGATGGTTTGGAGCTTGTGTAGCAGGATTTTGTTGATTACGGCGTAGAGGGTGTTGCCGTAGTCCAGTCTGCTGGTTATGAGTGTGCGGGTGACGGTCTTTCTGCATTCGGGGGGGATCCACTTGAAGGTCTTGCAGAGGATGCAGAGGGAGTTGAAGCAGGTGGAGGCAATGGCGTTGATCTGGCGGGTCATGGTGTTACTCGGTGATCAACTTAATGCATGAAAAAACGGCCCAATGGTTGCAGAAATTTGCAGTGTACGAGAAAAGTGAAAACCAATGACGAATACCACTATGCGCCACAGGGTACAATGGATAGTACAATTGCATAATGTATAACTGGTTAGCAATGCAAAGGCAAAATCAACCAATCCACAGAGGTGTGCTACAAATCCATGGTTTGTAAGGCTAACTGGTATACAATGCAAGAATGTCATCTGGTAATATTCAATTAACAAAGTCTGAAATATATAGCAGATCTGCATAAATAATTCAATACATACATGCAATGAGCTTACACACACATGTAAACAATATGCATGCTGGCGATTCATAGAAGAATACATGATGACAATGCGATGCAGTAAAAAAATAGAAACGTTTGCACATGTCAAATATGAAAGAACAAGTAAAAAAATGGTAATGCGCTCCCATACCAGGAAGCTAGTATCATGACAAACATAAACTAACGTAAAGAACAGAAAAAGTAGCCAACATGATACAACTCTCAGGATGATAATCACTGTACAAGAGGAAAAGTGAATTACAAGAAACAAGAGAGTTCAAGTTTGTCATTGAGACCTTTCGGCATGAGAGCATCAAGAAAACGTATCCAATAGGTCTCACGTTGCGTCAAGAACTTAGACATATCCCTATCAGGTTGTATCTTCACCACCTCTAAAATCGTAAACCTCAGCTGGGCAATCGTGTGTTGATGCTCATTCCAATGTGTGGCCAACGGTGAACTGATGGTCTTGGTTCTGATCCGACTTTTATGTTCAATAATCCGAGTGCGTAGCGCCCTTTCGGTTTTGCCAACATAGTATAGTCCACATGGACACCTGATCACATAGATGACATTCTGACCATTACAGTCTGCTGTAAAATTCAAGTTATTCCGTTTCCCTGACCATGGGTGAAAGATACTCTGGCCAATCAGTGCGTTGTTGCAGTGTGAGCAGTTATAACATTTCATCATGCCTTTAAGCTCCACCTCAGTTGCTTCAATGGACCTAGTAAGTATCTCCTTCAAGTTCTGTGATCTTTTATATGCAAAAAGTGGAGGGTTGGCGAAAATCCCTTGAAAATCAGGTTCAGACTGCAGAAGTTTCCAATGTTTCAGAATAATCCGCTTAATCATTCATGACTGTGTTGAAAAGGTGGACACAAAAACCTCTCTAGGTGTCACTGGTTTGATTAGTTTCTTCAAGAGGTCCGCTCTTTGTACTGATAGAACCCGTTTTTCAGCCTGGTCCACCACTTCACTTGGATAACCTTGTGCCAAGAATTGCTGTTTGTACTCACAGAGAGTACTCGCAAATTGTTGAGAATCCGAGGTGATACGTTTGATCCTAGTGAATTGAGAATAAGGTAGATGTCGTTTGAGTGATGGAGAGTGAAAACTGCAGTATAATAAAGAATTATCGCGGTCAGTAGGTTTCTTGAAAACTGTGGTCATGATGTTAGTGCCCACAATCTGTATATTGACATCCAAATAGGAGATACATTGTTGGTCCATGCTAAATGTGAATTGGTTCCTCTGGTTTTTGCTGTTCAATGCCTGTAAACAGGTTTCAAGGTCACTCCGTGGACCCTGCAAAATAATCAGGATGTCATCAATATGCAGTCGGTATAGTATCAGATTTTTAGTCCATCCCTCATCAGATAGAATGTGTTCAGTTTCAAATTTCATCATAAAAATGTTGGCATAGCTGGGAGCCCCAGAAAAACCCATGGAGGTTCCGTTGGCTTGAAGATAATAGCCCTGTTTTCACTTGAAGTAGCTATGGTTTAGGCAGAAATGCAATAACTCTAGTAGAAGAATTTTCTTCGCTTGCAGCTCACCCTGCCTAAGGAGTGCCCATTCTACTGCCTCGATTCCCTCTAGGTGTGAAATAGAAGTATACAAAGCTACCACATCCACGGTACATAGCCATATTTCCACAAATTCAGGTATTTGAACAGCCTGTAACAGTTGTAAAAGGTGAGTGGTGTCCTGTAAATACGAGGGACCAGCTTGTAAGATGGGTTGCAGAAATGAATCAAGATAGTGACCCAGTGGTTCATGAATGGACCCGCACCCTGACACAATGGGTCTGAGAGGTGGATCATGTAAGTTCTTGTGAATCTTCGGGAGCATGTATAATGAAGGCCTACGCGGATACCGAGTGTAAAGATACTCTTTAGTCTTCTCTGTGATCCATTTCATATTGATCGCATGTGTGAGAATCTCCAAAAGGATCCCCTGGAAGGACACTGTTGGATCTTGAGGTAATGGTAAATAAGTGGAATCATCTTACAGGATTGCTTCAACCTTGTTCTCGTAAAAAAGACGATCAATAACTACCAGGGCTCCACCCTTGTCAGCTGGTGAGAAATGCGATGATTGGTTCATTCTCAATGATTTAAGAGCTGCTTTCTCTGTTTTAGACAGATTTTGGTGTTTGGTGGTTTGGGCCGGTAGTTTAGAAAAATCCTGCTTGACCAGTGTCTCAAAGGTGTCTATAACCTTGTGCGAGATGGGAGAGATGAATGAGCTCTTAGGTTTGAATTCACGATAACTGCATTCATCTTGATCCGTGGTTCTCATGTTGAGATTGGCAAAAAAAGTGACGAAGACGCAACTTCCTGGTAAATTTATGCAGGGCAATCACCTACTCAAGTGGCTTAGTGTGAAAGGTCGGCACGAACGAGATCCCTTTGTCCAAAACCGATATCTGTGATTTAGACAATTCAGTGGCTGATATATTGATCACTAGTGTTTCTTTTGTCTTCTGGATGTGCTGGGTTTTACAGAATCTGTGACCTCTCCGGGTTTTGCTGCGTCTACCGGTGCAACCGTGGGTGGTATTGGTGGATTGTTGGCTGCCGGGCTTGTCTCTAAAAATGACACCTTTGGAACATTGGACGTACCCGTTGCCACATTGATATCCACTGTAGTCTTGGATGTGGATTCAGGAGGACGGGACATCTGTGTCTCACTGATGGAAACAAGACTCTCCTCAGATGATGTAGTACCTGGTTTTCTGAAGTTACTTTTCTACGAGTATACTTCAGCCTAAGAGTATACCTTGTCCAATTTATAATCTATTGTGTCCCTTCTAAATTTACGGATTTTTCGTTCATGAATCTCTTTGGCATACAAGTCTAGTTTAGTATTGATCTTACTCAAAGTGGACTCCCAAGTATCAGATGCCATGCGTTACATCAGAGCATCCTATAGCTCTTTGTTTTCTTGCTCTAAGCTCACTAAAACTTGAAAAAGTTCTTCCACGATGAGTAATATCAGGTCGAGGGAACATTTATTCAATATGGCATACCATTTGTCCATAAAGTTTTTGTTCACTTTGAACATCATTGGTTTAACGGCCAAGCGAAGTCCTCTGGGTACTCTACTGGCTTTGTGGTATTGTATCAACGTAGTAGCATGTAATATTTGGTTGATCTCTCTGCGCATAAGATATTCAAGTTGCCTGATTTGTTGATTAACAGGCCCATGTGAAGTACTGAATGTCCTGACCTCACGGATGAGACCGTAGATACCATTGGCTTCTGACGTGCTGTAAACCTTAGTTTCATCCTTATGATCTGTTAAGTGCAAAATGTCATCAAAAGACATAATGTGGTGCACCAATAGCTGATTGAAGCAGAAAAAAATTAAATACCAATACAAAAACAAAAATTCAGCTGGGATGCACTCAAGTGAACAGGTTTCAAAACAAACGTTAAACAAATTACTCTAGAGTAATTTGTTTAACGTTTGTTTGAAGCCTGTTCACTTGAGTGCAACCCAGCTGAATGTTTATTTTTGTATTTGTATTTCAACTTTCTAAAAGTGGCATTTTCAAACATGTAATGATAATTTTGATTAAAGTGGCTTTGCCATTACACGCTCATAGGTACCAAACATGATATAGCTCCCTGCTCTCATTTATGAATTACAGCCTATTAAATGCAATAAGGAATTCCCAATGTTATCTTATGGGAGGGGTGGGCCTCACAGTAGTGAAAAATTATTCTGGGGCGTTTCACTACAAGGACACGTAAAGCTTAAACGTACATGTCCTACCTTTTAATTACACAGAGCCCTGCCCCATGGGCTGCCTAGGGCCTACCTTATCGGTGACTTATAAGCAATAAAAGGGGAGTTTAAGGCTTGGCAAGTGGTTTTAAATGCCAAGACGCCATAGCAGTGAGACACTGCATTCAGGCTGCATTGGCAGGCCTGGGACATGTTTTAAGGTGCTACTTTAGTGGGTGGAATAATGAATGCTGCAGGCCCACTGGTAGCATGTAATTTACAGACCTTGGGCATATGGTATCCCACTCTACATGGACTGGCAAGTAAATTAAATATGCCAAACATGTGTAAACCGATTATACCATGTGTTAGGGACAGATCACAAACATATTAGCACTGGTTAGCAGTGGTAAAGTGCACAGACTCTTAGGACCAGCAAGCAGAAATCCAGCAAAACGTAGGAGGAGGAAGGCAAAAAGTTTAGGGGTGACCCTGTAGAGAGGGCCATTTCCAACAACTGTCATAAGTGCCGGTGTTGACAATTAAGTGCTGGTGCCGAGCACCGGAAACCACAGGCTCAAATTAAGCACTGGGTTCACTCTAGGTGACGCATGGCTGCCTGTTTATTGTCTCTGTTTCTGGGGCACATTATCATCAAAGAGGCAATTAGCAAAGGATTGATACTTGTGGGTGCTTCTTGACATGATGGTTGTTCTGAATGGATGAATGATGTGGTCCTCCCTTGAGTGCAGAAGGCACTATGTTGCAATTCCCACAACTTATGGGGTTGTACTGGTAGTCTAATTCATTTTACCACTGACAGGTGACCTCAGAGTGCCTGCCAACAGTGGTTTAGGGATCATGATGGAAGACTCATTCGGAAGGAGCAGAGATTCGAAGCCTGCTGCCCCTCTGTTATCAATAGCTTTTATTGCAATGACCTGACTACCAGGCATTATCGTCTCCGGCAAGCTGTGCAACCTTCTTAGTGCTCTGTGGCTGTTTGCAGATTCGGCTGTGGGCAGGATTGGTGTTTCCTGCTGTCCACCCTCTTTTGACTGACCGAGTACTTACGCAGGCATTATTATGGCATCATATCGCAGCACATTGCCTTTGGCTCATCTAGTGACACAATTCAGGTTTGCTTGTCCTTATACCGATGGACGACTATGCTCTCAGCGCTGTGGATGGCAGGCTGCATTATTTTTTCCGTACAGCAGTCAAAATGCCACTTTCAATGTTAAGTACCTTCATCAGTCAAGATGCATTCTAGGAGCCACCCACGCAGTGCTTAATTTTAGACTGTAGTTTCTGGTGCTTGGTACCAGCATTTAATTGCCAACACTGGCACTTATGACATTCTGCCACATGGTGGTGCGGTTTGTCTTATTTGGAGATAAGCACAACTGTTGTTTATTAATTCAATATACATTAGCAATTAATCATACATGCCACTCATGCCATTGTTATAGCTTTAGGGGCCTGGAATAGTTTGAATTGTGTTATGGGTCTGGTACACAAACACAACACCTATGCGGGAACACCCCGACCCTGTAGTATGTGTGCATGCATTAGAATGAGTAGGTGAATGATGATTCACAGCCTTGAGCCTTCTGGAACTACAAATCTCAGAAAACCTCCAGGGTGTTTCCTGTTTGCAGTAAAAAAAAAGTCAGTGATTAATTTTTATAAAAGACCCTGCCCTCGTATTGTCAGGTGCTTAACAATACGAGTCGGCGTCGTCAGACTCCAACGCTTCCGTAAGGCTATCATCTGGCTAAGGTTTCCAGCGTAGCCACACCAGGATTTCACCCGTTCTGGGTGTACTCGACTCCTTGAACTCCACTGAGGAATCTTCGGCTTCTCCGGTCTGCGCTCAGGAGAGCGTGCAGACTTTCCAAAGCCCGTGGAGTCCTTCTTTGCTGTTGGCTTCTCCGGTCTGCGCTCAGGAGAGCGAGCAGACTTTCCGAAGCCCGCAAAGTCCTTCTTTGCCGTCGGCTTCTCCGGTCTGCGCCCAGGAGAGCGTGCAGACTTTCCAAAGCCAGTGGAGTCCCTCTTCATCCTCGGCTTCTCCGGTCTGCATTCAGGAGAGTGTGCAGACATGTCGTAGCATGCAATAACTCTCTTCATTCTTGGCTGTGCTAAGGAGCAAGCTGGTCTTCGGCTTCTCACTTCCACATTACACGCAGGAGCATGATATGTTTGTTTGTTTTCTTAGTTATTATTTTTCCTGTACCCTTGCTGGTTTTGTGTTCATTTACCTTTCACTGCGCAGGAACGTGGAAGCCTCCCTTTATATAGATATGTGGGCAGCATCTTCCCCACACAGGGACGTGGTGTTTGATACACGCAGGAGCGCTTACCTTTTGACTTTGGAGGATTATTCCAGGAGAGCAAGCCCCCGGCAGGCTGCCCTCTATCTACGGTGCGGCTAGGCACTTGGAACCATGCAACAGATAAGTTCTTATGATTGGTCATTTATTATCTGTGGAGACTTTGTTGTTCCTACACCCTGCTCATGTCAGCCTAAAGGCTATGTTCCATGGTTGCCTGCTGTGTGTGTGGAATGTAAGTATGTTTAAATAGGTGGTGAATTCTCACACACTAGATTACCCTGCACCTCACACTTACATGTGCTTATTATGTTTCACTACGGTGCAAAGTTACCAGGCTACCAGTCCTAGGGAGAAGAGGACCGTGTCCGCCTTACTTCACATGGACGGCGCTGTCAGCTTCTCTGCAGTGGTGTCTTTTTTGTTTTATCCCTTATTCCCTTTCCCCTATGTGGTGTCTCTTGATCGAGTTGCGTACCATTAGCTCCCAGGGGACACCAACAGGGAGAAAAAGGAATATTAGCATCGTGCATCGCCCCTGCTGGTCATCTGTTTCGTGTTAGTGGCGTCATTCTGACTTCCTGACAAATTGTCACACTTATAGGCGTATGATGTTTAATAGATATTATTAGTAGTGTCATTGGCAGCGCTAAGTGGGGCAATAAGTGGTGCAAGTTGCAGTGGCCTCATGACGAGGGCCCTGGCACTTATTTTTTTTTTTTTACAAATGAAGCACTAATGCCATGTATACGGGTTAAATATCATGATTACATGTGTGAAGCTCAATTTCACAATTTTTTATTTCTGCCTCAAACCTGTGCATCTTAGTATTTAATTGGGCTTTGTAGCCACTTAAAGGTGTAAATAGAGCAGTGTAGTTGAAGGTTAACTAACCAAACAGAGTGGACTTGCAACTGCATCATCAAAAACAGTTGTGTTGAGTTGTTACCTGATCAGTTACCAAAAGTAGTAATGGAACATCACTAATTGAAGACGCTTTATAAATCTGTCCCCCATACTCCCAAAATAGGGGTGAAGTTTCCGCAAGAGAAATGGCAGCAATAGAACTGAATAAAAAAAATAAATAAATAATATATATATTTTTTTTTTCACTGAAAAAACACAAGTTTCAGGGACGTTATAGTTAGGCTGACATTTCACTCGTATGAAACCAGAGAAATTCAACCGTTATAGGTAGCTGAGCTAACTGTAACTCGCACCCCGGCAATGCACTGCTGATCATGTCACATATTACATCACTCATTACATGGTCAGTGGCATCACTGATGACATCACTGATGTCATCATCCAGTGACTGAGTGTTTTTAAAAGTTTAAGAATGATATATATACATATATATATATATGCTAAGGTGTATTGAAGAATGATTGGGTGTATGAGTGTCTGAATGGATGATTTAGTGGATGAGTGACTGACGGTATAAGTGAGTGATTAAACATGTCTTAGTGAATGCATGGGTGATTGACTAATATGTGTGAATGTCTGTATCAGTCTGTCAGTTGGTGTGCAAGTGGCTGCATGGGTTGGTGAGTAGCTACATTGGTGTCTATATGGGTTAATGATTGGTTGTCTGAGTACCTGCTTGGTTGCCTGAGTGTCTGTGTGGGTGGGTGGGGGTGTGTGTGACTCCCTGCATGGATGTGTGAGTAGGTGATTCACTGGGTGTATGGATTCATGCGTGCATCTGCGCGGGGCTTCATGGGTGAGTGAGTGTGCGTATGGCTGTGTTGGTGAGTGAATGGATGTCTCAGTGGTATATGTGTGAGTAACTACATATGTGAAAGGCAGTATAGGTGAGTGTTGGAGTATATAAGGGACTATATGTGAGAGTGAGTGAGTGTGAGAGTGGCTGTATGGATGAGTGTGTGCTTGTGTCAGTGATTGTATAAGAGAGCAAGTATGTGTTCGTATCTGTATGTGTGAGAAGTTGGCCTGGTATATGCTGTTCACTAATTATAGTGGGCACCTTGCACCAGTCCAAATCGACTCTTATGGTAGATAGGTTTAAGACAACCTTTTAAAGAAAGCTATCCTAGTGGTAGCTGTGGAGAGCAGCCTTCAGGCTAAGTCTCGGAGGAATGTAAAGCAGCTTGTTTTACCATATAATCTCTTGAATCACCAAATGAAAAGACACCACACAGGTATATATATCAAATATATATGTATTTATTTCTAAATAACTCTCTACTAATCTCTTTATGAGATTAGAAGACAAACATATGCACAAATCAACGTTTCTCAATAAGTTAAGCACAAAATATGGCTGGGGCCCTAGGGGCGTACCAGACCATATACTAAGTAAGAGACTTAGAAACAACGACTTGCAAGGAGACAAGGCCTAGGGCCTTCAGAAGTGCTGGGGCCTCACAAAACCACCCAAGGCAGGTAAGTAAAGGACCCACGGGGAGCGCGTGCAGTGTGGATACACAGGCGCGAATCGCCGTTAACTTCAATGGGGCAAGTCGCGGTTGGAAATAAAGAGTTTTAGGATACTTCGGGAGAACCTACAAGCAAGTCACTTACAGGGTAAGTAGTTCTAGGGCCCACACCCACAGGAGCACCGTAGTGCTGGAGTTACCTCACCCAGGGAAGCCGGGTGCACAGGTGTCCTTTGGTGTCGGGTCGCGGCGTCGTTTTCAATGGCGAACAAAGAAGACTTGCTGCTTGCGGGAGCTGAAGAAGTGTCCGGTGGAATCCAAGCCTGGATTCTGAAGAAGGATGACCTGAAAGCAGAGGGGACAGTGTTCAAAGTCACTTGGCAGTGACCCGGGGCAAGGAAGATGGATGCCCACCGTCGTCGGTCGCTTCAGGTCGGTTGCAGGTGCCTTGACTCTTCAGCCACGTGGTCCAGGAGGCGTCGACGACGACCAGGAGCTGGATTCGGTGTGTCCCTCGACGTCTGCAGCTGACTGCGGTGTCGGCAACTCGATCGGAGCCAACAAGCCTTGGCAGCCGCAAGTCTCGGGGAGATGAAGAAAAGTCGATGGCGCAGACCAGCAAGGTCTGTGGAACTCACCCAGCGAGGGTAAGTCAGGGCAGGCCTGGAGCAACCAGGGGAGCCCTTTGGTTTCTTTAGGAAGTCTTCTGGGGACCCACAAGCCAGCGGGCAAGGGATCGCGAAGACACCTCGGGCGGAATCACTCAACAGGGGCCCACGGTCACTCGGGACGGTGTAGGCCTCTGATCTTCGGAGGGATTCCTGCTGGAGGTCGGGACCACACGTGGTCCAAAGCACAAGTTCGTGGAACGTTGTGAAGGGGTTGCACTCGACAATAGTGCACGGTACCCAGGGGTCGCGGTTCCTCGTTACTCGTGGGGTCCACTTGCCTCAGCTTCGCTGGGGACTCACGATGGCCTGGGAGAGGTCAGGAAATCCACTTCCTGGGCTGCAGGGACTTCGGACTCCGGCGGGAGCGGCGTAGTTTGCGACCGTCGTTGTCGTTTTTGGTGCCTGCCAAGCAGGGGAGTCACTCCTTGACTCCAAGGGAGATTCTTCTGTCTTCCAAAGGTAGTGGAACGTCGAAGGGCCAGGATTCTTCTGTAGAGCGTCGTCCAGGGGTTATCTGCTTTGCAATGGCAAGGTTCCCCCTCTTATACTAAAAGAGGGGATGGACTAGCTCTATGACCCCACCTATGGGAGGGTCAAGGGAGGGGTGGCTACACCCACTTCCCTTTGTCCAGTTTCGCGCCAGAGCAGGGGCAGGTAGCCCCTGAGCTGGTTTGAACTGGCATATGCACAGAGGAGCCTTCTGCTCCCCCAGTGCAGGACTTCAAAGCACTCTAAGAGTGCACCCACCCAGCCCCAATACACTAAACCCTGTCTGGAAGGTGGTTACACCTCCCTGTGACAGGATGCCTATTGTTGGGCTTCCTCCACTGCGAGTTTCGGTCATCAGCAGGAGGGCAGCCCAGTGTCTGTGACTGGTGGCATCCATTTTGTGATGCCAGGGCTCTTTAGGATTCTACCGCGTTTCCACAGCAGGTACATGTCTTATCCCTCTAGAAGGGTGGAATGCTACCCCCGCCGCCAAGATTGGCGGGGGGTAGTATTCCAAGATGTTTGACACCAAACACGACATGTTTTGATGCAGCCATTCCAAAGTTAGCATTTACCGCGAGGATATAATGCACTTAAATAGTATATGGTTTAACCGCATCCACAAACAGCACCAGAGAATGGACTCTGAGAACTGCAGAGGGGCCCTGCTCATGCAGAGGCACCCCCTCACATAGAAGCCAAGCACCCTGCCCTCAGGATTGATAGGGCCTGCCTTAGGGGTGACTGATAGGTTTATATGTGTGTGCAGGAGAGATATAGGAAACCTGTATCTCAGTGAGGGGTGCTAGCACCACCTCACCCAGGCTGCAGTAGCAGGCCTGTGGTGTCAGATTTAGACTGCTTCCCAGGGGTGGCATAACATATGCTGCAGCCCCTGGGAGGCCTGTGAAGTACCTATGCCCTTGGCACCTAAGGTACCATATACTAGGGACTCATAAGGCACCACAGTATCCAATCACTAGTGCACCTAGAGTGCACTCCATGTCGTTTAGAGAGAGCAGATAGACTGGGGCCCTGAATAGCAGGGTCCCAGTCCAACTAAGTCATAAACCAGCAAAACACCATAAAAAAAGTGGGGGCAACCATATAGTCAGATTCCACCTTCCTACATAACCCCCCCAAACGAAAGGAGATAAGGCTAACCTTGGCCAGTTGAGCCTTTATTGACTAAGTGGCCATATAAGGAAGCACCTGCACTAGCATGGTTGCCCCCTGTCTTATGGTCCACTAAGCAATCCCTCACCCTAAGGGTATGAGAGGGTCTCCACCATGGGGAATCACTACCTGTGGTGTGCTTTGGTAATGTACCAGGCTGGTGAGGTGTCTGAGTAGGGAAGTGTGGCCCTAGGAATGTTGGCCTCAGCTTCCTCAGCTCACTGGTCACCATGTATGCCTGTCTTTCCATGACTGAGTGGTACTCTGCTCTAAGGGTCAACCTTTGACTGCCTACAGCCGGGGGTTGGGTCCCTTTGGGTGGAACACTGGAGGGACATGGCATGTTTGGAACCTTTTGGTCCCAGGTTTGCCCTTGCCTAACAGAGTCCTTCTGGGGGAGGTCCCTACATAAAGGTATGGGGGATCCCTCAGTGGGTTGAGGAATTTCTACCTGGCTAGGGCTACTAGCCTGGGTGCCCCTAATCTGCTGATGGGGGTTCCTCTGGACAGGGGGCCCTGGGGGGTCCACTGACCTCCCTGACCTCTGCAGCCCTGGGCTGACTGAGGCAGGGTAGAGAGGGGCAGGTTACCTGCTCCAGACTGGGTACCACCTTGTAAGGGTCCTCTGCCATCAGGGGGTGGCCAGGCCAGGCCTGACTACCTCTGTGGCAGTTCCTTCACTAGGGGTAGGGTCAGTTCCCTGAGGAGGCTGACCCTTACCTACTGTCTGGAGGGAAGAAGACTTTTCTTCAACCCTTGTGCTCTCTTCTGGGGGAGAGTGGGCCATTCTTCCAGGCTCCATCTCTCCAAAATCTTGGGCTGGGGCTGTGGCCATCACAGCCCCACTAACCTTTACAGGGACACCCAACATCTTCAGATGGGTTTGGTGTTCAATTTCAGCCCAGGCTGAAATTTCCAGATCATTGCCCATCAGGCAATCTACAGGTAAGGTTGGGGACACTGCCACTCTCTTTGGGCCTGTGACCCCCTCCCAGCTGAGATTGACTATGGCCATGGGGTGATCTGTTCTGACACCATCAATGTTGGTCACCTGGTATTTAAACTCAGGTAAAAGCTGGTGAGGGGGACTAGTTTCCCTGCCACCATGGTGACACTAGCCCCTGTGTCCCTAAATGCCACAGCTTTCTGACCATTAATTATTGGCTCCAGTCTGTACCTGCCCAATGCTATGGGACCCATGGTAAAGGTGGCATATCCTACACCACCATCAGAATCTGAGGAGTCTGTTGAGGGGGTCCTGTCTAAACTAGGGCCCACCTCTGTTCCTCTTGCAAAAGCACCTAACTTTTTGGGTGCACTACTCCCAACTGGAGGATTACTACTGGTAGTACCAGGAGGGGTGGTAGTAGTTGTTGGAGGAACATTTTCTTTATTGCCATTCCTGGGACAACTGGGATCAGATTTCCAGTGCCCAGGCTTTTTACAGACATGGCAATAGGGTTTCTTTTCAGGAGAGGAAGGAGTTTGGGACCCACCCCCAGAAGAGGAATTTTGGGGCCCTGTAGTGGACTTATCCTTGGATTTATCCCCACCTTTCTCTTGGGACTTGGTAGAATCTTTCTTGTGGTCACCACCCTGATTCTTAGGCCTTACTCTGGTTCTGACCCATTTGTCTGCCTTCTTTCCCAATTCTTGGGGAGAGGTCAGATCAGAGTCCACCAGGTACTGGTGTAAAAGCTGGTTTTGACAATTATTAAGGATCTGTTCTCTCATCATTAGATTATAAAATCCTTTGAAATCAGTAACCCTACTGCCAACCAGCCAACCCTCCAGAGCCTTGGATGCACAATCTACAAAGTCTGTCCAGTCCTGAGTCTGTGCCTTCTGGGTATCTCTGAACTTCAACCTGTACTGCTCAGTGGTTAAGCCAAACCCATCTATCAGTGCACTCTTCAGGACCTCATAATCATCAGCATCCTCCTCTCTAACAGTGAGGAGCTTGTCTCTTCCTTTATCTGAAAAGGAGAGCCACAAGATTGCTGCCCACTGCTTTTGGGGGACCTGCTGTACTCTACAGGCCCTCTCCATAGCAGTTATCCACTTGTGGATATCATCCCCACTCTGGTAGGGAGGAACAACCTTGCTCAGGTTCCTATGGTCAGGAATATATTCTCTGCCTCTAGGGACACTGTTGCTGCCACCAGGGGTTCTAACCCCTCTTTTCTAGAAGCTCTCTGGATCTCCAGGGCTTCTCTATCCAGTGCCAACTGCTTGGTTCTGAGGGCCACTCTGGCTTCCTCATACTGGAGCAGTTTGCACCTTCTCTCAGAGGAGGTCTCTCTTAAGGAAAAGTATGAGCTCCTCTGCTGGACAAATTCTCTGCCAGAGTGATAAGAGTGGTCAGATTCCCTGGAAGGGGATCTGTTCCTCTCCTCCTCTCTGTCAGTTCTCTTAGGGAGAATTCCTCTGTCCTTTTCAGGCTCCTTGGAGCCTGGCCCTTCAATCACAGAGTCTCGGTCATTCTGATTTTCATCATCTGACCCAGATACTATGACTGACCCACCCACTGATTCAAACCCTTTAGCTCCTAGAGCCAATCTAAGGTCATCTGCTGTCAGCAGATCTATCAGGTGGAGTGTTGAGGGACTCTGTCCTAGTCTCAGGTGTCTGTCAACACACATGGCTCTCAAGTCAGAGAAAGCCATGTCCTTATACTGAGGCTGAGTGGATCCACTGGGTCCACCCTTTAAGGACATTCTAGTGTTGTGCAGTGTTGTACTACCTACACTAGTTTGTGGCCTACTGATCCTAGCTTGAGCTGTGGAAAGGGTGTGCTATCCCTTGGCACACAGCTCTAAGTTCAGTAGAACTTATTGATACTAAGCTTGACTTTATATGTACCTTGAGTACCTATAATGGTTTTCAGTTAGTAATCCAAATAGAGATTTTCTGGTAAAACAATGGCAAGCTGGAATCCCACACGCTGCCCACCAATGTGAGAAGTTGGCCTGGTATATGCTGTTCACTAATTATAGTGGGCACCTTGCACCAGTGCAAATCGACTCTTATGGTAGATAGGTTTAAGACAACCTTTTAAAGAAAGCTATCCTAGTGGTAGCTGTGGAGAGCAGCCTTCAGGCTAAGTCTCGGAGGAATGTAAAGCAGCTTGTTTTACCATATAATCTCTTGAATCACCAAATGAAAAGACACCACACAGGTATATATATCAAATATATATGTATTTATTTCTAAATAACTCTCTACTAATCTCTTTATGAGATTAGAAGACAAACATATGCACAAATCAACGTTTCTCAATAAGTTAAGCACAAAATATGGCTGGGGCCCTAGGGGCGTACCAGACCATATACTAAGTAAGAGACTTAGAAACAACGACTTGCAAGGAGACAAGGCCTAGGGCCTTCAGAAGTGCTGGGGCCTCACGAAACCACCCAAGGCAGGTAAGTAAAGGACCCACGGGGGACGCGTGCAGTGTGGATACACAGGCGCGAATCGCCGTTAACTTCAATGGGGCAAGTCGCGGTTGGAAATAAAGAGTTTTAGGATACTTCGGGAGAACCTACAAGCAAGTCACTTACAGGGTAAGTAGTTCTAGGGCCCACACCCACAGGAGCACCGTAGTGCTGGAGTTACCTCACCCAGGAAGCCGGGTGCACAGGTGTCCTTTGGTGTCGGGTCGCGGCGTCGTTTTCAATGGCGAACAAAGAAGACTTGCTGCTTGCGGGAGCTGAAGAAGTGTCCGGTGGAATCCAAGCCTGGATTCTGAAGAAGGATGACCTGAAAGCAGAGGGGACAGTGTTCAAAGTCACTTGGCAGTGACCCGGGGCAAGGAAGATGGATGCCCACCGTCGTCGGTCGCTTCAGGTCGGTTGCAGGTGCCTTGACTCTTCAGCCACGTGGTCCAGGAGGCGTCGACGACGACCAGGAGCTGGATTCGGTGTGTCCCTCGACGTCTGCAGCTGACTGCGGTGTCGGCAACTCGATCGGAGCCAACAAGCCTTGGCAGCCGCAAGTCTCGGGGAGATGAAGAAAAGTCGATGGCGCAGACCAGCAAGGTCTGTGGAACTCACCCAGCGAGGGTAAGTCAGGGCAGGCCTGGAGCAACCAGGGGAGCCCTTTGGTTTCTTTAAGAAGTCTTCTGGGGACCCACAAGCCAGCGGGCAAGGGATCGCGAAGACACCTCGGGCGGAATCACTCAACAGGGGCCCACGGTCACTCGGGACGGTGTAGGCCTCTGATCTTCGGAGGGATTCCTGCTGGAGGTCGGGACCACACGTGGTCCAAAGCACAAGTTCGTAGAACGTTGTGAAGGGGTTGCACTCGACAATAGTGCACGGTACCCAGGGGTCGCGGTTCCTCGTTACTCGTGGGGTCCACTTGCCTCAGCTTCGCTGGGGACTCACGATGGCCTGGGAGAGGTCAGGAAATCTACTTCCTGGGCTGCAGGGACTTCGGACTCCGGCGGGAGCGGCGTAGTTTGCGACCGTCGTTGTCGTTTTTGGTGCCTGCCAAGCAGGGGAGTCACTCCTTGACTCCAAGGGAGATTCTTCTGTCTTCCAAAGGTAGTGGAACGTCGAAGGGCCAGGATTCTTCTGTAGAGCGTCGTCCAGGGGTTATCTGCTTTGCAATGGCAAGGTTCCCCCTCTTATACTAAAAGAGGGGATGGACTAGCTCTATGACCCCACCTATGGGAGGGTCAAGGGAGGGGTGGCTACACCCACTTCCCTTTGTCCAGTTTCGCGCCAGAGCAGGGGCAGGTAGCCCCTGAGCTGGTTTGAACTGGCATATGCACAGAGGAGCCTTCTGCTCCCCCAGTGCAGGACTTCAAAGCACTCTAAGAGTGCACCCACCCAGCCCCAATACACTAAACCCTGTCTGGAAGGTGGTTACACCTCCCTGTGACAGGATGCCTATTGTTGGGCTTCCTCCACTGCGAGTTTCGGTCATCAGCAGGAGGGCAGCCCAGTGTCTGTGACTGGTGGCATCCATTTTGTGATGCCAGGGCTCTTTAGGATTCTACCGCGTTTCCACAGCAGGTACATGTCTTATCCCTCTAGAAGGGTGGAATGCTACCCCCGCCGCCAAGATTGGCGGGGGTAGTATTCCAAGATGTTTGACACCAAACACGACATGTTTTGATGCAGCCATTCCAAAGTTAGCATTTACCGCGAGGATATAATGCACTTAAATAGTATATGGTTTAACCGCATCCACAAACAGCACCAGAGAATGGACTCTGAGAACTGCAGAGGGGCCCTGCTCATGCAGAGGCACCCCCTCACATAGAAGCCAAGCACCCTGCCCTCAGGATTGATAGGGCCTGCCTTAGGGGTGACTGATAGGTTTATATGTGTGTGCAGGAGAGATATAGGAAACCTATATCTCAGTGAGGGGTGCTAGCACCACCTCACCCAGGCTGCAGTAGCAGGCCTGTGGTGTCAGATTTAGACTGCTTCCCAGGGGTGGCATAACATATGCTGCAGCCCCTGGGAGGCCTGTGAAGTACCTATGCCCTTGGCACCTAAGGTACCATATACTAGGGACTCATAAGGCACCACAGTATCCAATCACTAGTGCACCTAGAGTGCACTCCATGTCGTTTAGAGAGAGCAGATAGACTGGGGCCCTGAATAGCAGGGTCCCAGTCCAACTAAGTCATAAACCAGCAAAACACCATAAAAAAAGTGGGGGCAACCATATAGTCAGATTCCACCTTCCTACAGTATGAATAAGTGAATTGGTGTGTGTAGAACTGTATAGGTGAGTAAATGGCAGTGTGATTGATTATTTGGGTGACTGCCTAGGTGTGTGAGTAACTCTATGGGTGAGTGGCGGTGTGTGAGTATTTGTATGGGTATATGAGTGCATATATCAGTGGCTGTATTGATGAGTGACTGTGTGAATGAGTGACTGTATGGGTAAGTGAGTGGATGTGTGTGTAGATGTATGAATCAGTGAGTGGGTATGTACTAACTGGTATTGGTGTGTCTATGGTTTCGAGAATGGTAGTCTGTATTTTAGAATGGGTATATGAAAGGTTATATTAGGGGGTGAGGAGGTGCATCAGATATTACGTGGATGATGTAATCAGTGATGTCATCAGTGATATCATTTGAGATGTCATCAGTGATGTCACTGACCATGTCATGAGTGATGTAATATGTGACGTCATCAGCAGTGTATTGCCGGGGCACGAATTAAAGTTAGCTCAGCCATCTATAACGGCTGGATTTCTCTGGTTTTGTACAAGTAAAATGTCAGCCTAACTATAACGTCCCTGACACCTGTGTTTTTTTCAGTGAATATCTAAGGTTTTTAAATGCTAATTCCTAACTATAACGTCCCTGAAACCTGTGGTTTTTCAGTGAATTTTTAAGGTTTTTTAAATGCAAATTACAAACTATAACGTCTCTGAATCCTCTGGGTTTTTTCAGTGAATTTCTAAGGTTTTTTAAATTCTAATTTCTAACTATGCCTACATAGGTAGGACATGTGCAGAAAGAGGAAGAAATGCGTAGAAAGAAGCAAGAGAAGTGCAGAAAGAGGAAAGAGAGCTGCAGAAAGAGGAATAAAGGTGCAGAAAGAAGCAAGAGAAATGCAGAAAGAGGGACCAGAAGTCCAGAAAGAGGAAGAAAGGTGCAGAAAGAAGCAAGAGAAATGTAGAAAGAGGGACCAGAAGTCCAGAAAGAGGAAGAAAGCTGCAGAAAGAACCAACTGAGGTGAAGAAAGAGGCCTACTTCGACTGTACCTTTCTAAAGACTCATACAAAGTAGCCTAATCACTAATCCTTCTCCCAAGATGTCTTAAACCTCACTTTTCTCTTGAAGGTTCAATATTCATCGACTGCTCAGAATGTTAGGCCTACCAAATGTAAAACAGCAATCCTAACCATATCACTGTTGTAAGTCTCACCAAGTTTGTGCAGGTATGCATGCGTGTTTCTGTGCTCTTACCTAGTGACTTGTTATATAAAATAAACATACAAATACTTGAATGCCTGTGTTTCAAACAGCATACTCTGTACATTTGTATACACTAAGGTGTATATATTTCTTTCTGCTTATAATACAGGGCACATGGGTATTCAATAGTATATTTGAGGGGCTCTATAACACCTATATACATAAGACATGTCTGCCTGTGCAACCGAATGACAGAGCAGAACTTTAAAGATTTGACCACCTATAGGAGAAGCTACCCACTTTTTAAGCTACCATCTTCAGATGCAAAACACATGTGAGAATACATGTACAAGTAGACATATACCTCAGTCACGAGAGCACGCAGACCTTTAAACTTACAGCTTGCACTTCCCATTTGAGTACAGAAAGAGGCAAAAGAAGTATAGAAAAAGGCAAGAGAAGTGCAGAAAGAAGCAACAGAGGGGCAGAAGGAGGCAAGAGAAGTGTGGAAAGAAGCAAGAGAGGTGCATAAAGAAGCAAGAGAGATGCAGAAAGAACCAAGAGAGGTGCAGAAAGAGGCAAGAGAGGTGCATAAGGAAGCAAGAAAGGTGCAGAAAGAAGCAAGATAAATGCAGAGAGAGGTAGGAGAAGTGCAGAAAGAGGGACGAGGGGTGCAGAAAGAGGCAAGAGTGGTACAGAGAGAAGCAAGAGGGATGCAGAAAGAGGCAAGAGAAGTGCTGAAAGAAGCAACAAAGGTACAGAAAGAGGGAAGAGAAGTGCAAAAGAAGCAACAGAGGTATAGAAAGAGGCAAGAGAAGTGCTGAAAGAAGCAACAGAGGTGCAAAAGATGCAAGAGAAGTGCATAAACAGGCAAGAGAGGTATAGAAAGAGGAAAGGCAAGTGCAGAAGGAAGCAAGAAAAGTGCTGAAAGAAGCAACAGAGGTGCATAAAGAAGCAATAGAAGTGATGAAAGAGACAAGAGAGTTGCGGAAATAAACAAGAGAGGTGCAGAAAAAAGCAAGGGAAGTGCAGAAAGAGGGAACAGGGGTGCAGAAAGAGGCAAGAGATATGCAGAAAGAGGAAAGATGGGTGAAGAAAGAGGCAAGACAATTGCAGAAAGAAGCAAGAGAAGGGCTGAAAGAAGCAACAGAGGTGCAGAAAGAAGCAATAGAAGTGATGAAAGAGACAAGGGAGGTGCAGAAAGAAGCAACAGAGGTGCAGAAGGAGGCAAGAGAACTGCAGAATTAGGCAAGGGAGTTGCAGAATTAGGCAAGAGAGGTGCAGAAAGAGGGAACGGGGTGCAGAAAGGGGTAAGAGAGGTGCAGAAATAGGGAAGAGACACGCAGAAAGAGGGAAGAAGGGTGCAGAAAGAGGCAAGAGGGGTGCAGAAAGAGGCAAGAGAGGTGTAGAAAGAGGCAAGACAAGGGCAGAAAGAAGCAAGAGAAGGGCTGAAAGAAGCAACATAGGTGCAGAAAGAAGCAATAGAAGTGATGAAAGAGACAAGTGAGGTGCAGAGAGAGGCACGAGGGGTGCAGAAACAGGCTAGAGAGATGCAGAAAGAGGGAACAGGGGTGCAGAAAGAGGCAAGAGATGTGCAGAAAGAGAGAAGAGGGGTGCAGAAAGAGGCAAGAGAGGTGCAGAAACAGGCAAGAGAAGCGCAAAAAGAGGCAAGAGTAGTGCTGAAAGAAGCAACAGAGGTCCAGAAACAAGCAAGAGAAGTGATGAAAGAGACATGAGAGTTGCAGAAAGAAACAAGAGAGGTGCAGAAAAAAGCAAGAACAGTGTAGAAAGAAGCAAGTGAGGTGCAGAAAGAGACAAGAGAGGTGCAGAAAGAGGCAAGTGAGGGGCAGAAACAGACAAGAGGGGTACAGAAAGAGGCAAAAGAAGTGCAGAAAGAAGCAACAGAGGTGCAGAAGGAGGCAAGAGAACTGCAGAATGAGGCAAGGGAGTTGCAGAATCAGGCAAGAGAGGTGCAGAAAGAGGGAACGGGGGTACAGAAAGGGGCAAGAGAGGTACAGAAATAGGGAAGAGACATGCAGAAAAAGGGAAGAAGGGTGCAGAAAGAGGCAAGAGGGGTGCAGAAAGAAGCAATAGAGGTGCAGAAAGAAGCAAGAGAAGTGCAGGAAGAACCAACATAGGTGAGGTGCAGAAAGAGGCAAGAGGGGTGCAGAAAGAGGCAAGAGAATTGCCGAAAGAAGCAACAAAGGTGCAGAAAGAGGCAAGAGAAGTGCAAAAAGAGGCAAGAGGTGTAGAAAGAGGCAAGAGGAGTGCAGAAAGAGGCTAGAAAAGTACTAAAACGAAGAAACACAGATGTGAAAGAGGCAAGAGAAATGCATAAACAGGCAAGAGAGGTGTGGAAAGAGGCAAGAGAACTGCAGAAAGAAGCATGAGAACTGCTGAAAGAAGCAACAGAGGTGCATAAAGAAGCAAGAGAATTGATGAAAGAGACAAAAGAGTTGCCGATAGAAACAAGAGAGGTGCAGAAAAAAGCAAGAGAAGTGCAGAAAGGTGCAAGTGGGGTGCAGAAAGAAGCAAGAGAAGGGCTGAAAGAAGCAACAGAGGTGCAGAAAGAAGCAATAGAAGTGATGAAAGAGACAAGTGAGGTGCAGAGAGAGGCACGAGGGGTGCAGAAACAGGGAAGAGAGATGCAGAAAGAGGGAACAGGGGTGCAGAAAGAGGCAAGAGATGTGCAGAAAGAGAGAAGAGGGGTGCAGAAAGAGGCAAGAAAGGTACAGAAACAGGCAAGAGAAGCGCAAAAAGAGGCAAGAGTAGTGCTGAAAGAAGCAACAGAGGTCCAGAAACAAGCAAGAGAAGTGATGAAAGAAACCAGAGAGTTGCAGAAAGAAACAAGAGAGGTGCAGAAAAAAGCAAGAAAAGTGTAGAAAGAGGCAAGTGAGGTGCACAAAGAGACAAGAGAGGAGCAGAAAGTGGCAAGTGAGGGGCAGAAACAGACAAGAGGGGTACAGAAAGAGGCAAAAGAAGTGCAGAAAGAAGCAACAGAGGTGCAGAAGGAGGCAAGAGAACTGCAGAATGAGGCAAGGGAGTTGCAGAATCAGGCAAGAGAGGTGCAGAAAGAGGGAACGGGGTGCAGAAAGGGGCAAGTGAGGTGCAGAAATAGGGAAGAGACACGCAGAAAGAGGGAAGAAGGGTGCAGAAGGAGGCAAGAGGGGTGCAGAAAGAGGCAAGAGAGGTGTAGAAAGAGGCAAGACAAGTGCAGAAAGAAGCAAGAGAAGGGCTGAAAGAAGCAACATAGGGGCAGAAAGAAGCAATAGAAGTGATGAAAGAGACAAGTGAGGTGCAGAGAGAGACACGAGGGGTACAGAAACAGGCAAGAGATGCAGAAAGAGGGAACAGGGGTGCAGAAAGAGGCAAGAGATGTGCAGAAAGAGAGAAGAGGGGTGCAGAAAGAGGCAAGAGAGGTGCAGAAACAGGCAAGAGAGGTACAGAAACAGGCAAGAGAAGCGCAAAAAGAGGCAAGAGTAGTGCTGAAAGAAGCAACAGAAGTCCAGAAACAAGCAAGAGAAGTGATGAAAGAGACAAGAGAGTTGCAGAAAGAAACAAGAGAGGTGCAGAAAAAAGCAAGAAAAGTGCAGAAAGAAGCAAGTGAGGTGCAGAAAAAGACAAGAGAGGTGCAGAAAGAGGCAAGTGAGGGACAGAAACAGACAAGAGGGGTACAGAAAGAGGCAAAAGAAGTGCAGAAAGAAGCAACAGAGGTGCAGAAGGCGGCAAGAGAACTGCAGAATGAGGCAAGGGAGTTGCAGAATCAGGCAAGAGAGGTGCAGAAAGAGGGAACGGGGGTGCAGAAAGGGGCAAGAGAGGTACAGAAATAGGGAAGAGACACGCAGAAAAAGGGAAGAAGGGTGCAGAAAGAGGCAAGAGGGGTGCAGAAAGAAGCAATAGAGGTGCAGAAAGAAGCAAGAGAAGTGCAGGAAGAACCAACATAGGTGAGGTGCAGAAAGAGGCAAGAGGGGTGCAGAAAGAGGCAAGAGAATTGCTGAAAGAAGCAACAGAGGTGCAGAAAGAGGCAAGAGAAGTGCAAAAAGAGGCAAGAGGAGTGCAGAAAGAGGCTAGAAAAGTACTAAAACGATGAAACACAGATGTGAAAGAGGCAAGAGAAATGCATAAACAGGCAAGAGAGGTGTAGAAAGAGGCAAGAGAACTGCAGAAAGAAGCATGAGAACTGCTGAAAGAAGCAACAGAGGTGCATAAAGAAGCAAGAGAATTGATGAAAGAGACAAAAGAGTTGCCGAAAGAAACAAGAGAGGTGCAGAAAGGTGCAAGTGGGTGCAGAAAGAGGCAAGAGAGGTGCGAAAAGAGGCAAGAGAGGTGCAGAAAGATGCAAGTGAGGTGCAGAAACAGACAAGAGGGGTGCCGAAAGAGGCAAGAGGGGTGCAGAATAAGCAAGAGAGGTACAGAAAGAAGCAAGAGAAGTGCAGAAAGAAGCAACAGAGTTGCAGAAAGAGGCAAGAGAAGTGCAGAAAGAGGCAAGAGAGGTACAGAAAGAGTCAATAGAGGTGCAAAAAGAGGGAAGAGGGATGCAGAAAGAGGCAAGAGGGGTGCAGAAAGAAGCAATAGAAGTGATGAAAGAGACAAGTGAGGTGCAGAGAGAGGCACGAGGGGTGCAGAAACAGGCAAGAGATGCAGAAAGAGGGAACAGGGGTGCAGAAAGAAGCAACAGAGTTGCAGAAAGAGGCAAGAGAAGTGCAGAAAGAGGCAAGAGAGGTGCAGAAAGAGGGAAGAGGGCTGCAGAAAGAGGCAAGAGGGGTGCAGAAAGAAGCAGGAGAGGTACAAAAAGAAGCAAGAGGAGTGCAGAAAGATGCAATAGGGGTACACTAAGAGGCAAATGGGGCAGAAAGAGGCAAGAGAAATGCAGAAAGAAGCAACAGAGGTGCACAAGGAGGCAAGAGAACTGCAGAAAGAGGCAAGAGAGGTGCAGACAGAGGGAACAGAGGTGCAGACAGAGGCAAGCGAGGTGCAGAAAGAGGGAAGAGGGGTGCAGAAAGAAGCAAAATGGGCCCAGGAAGGGGACCACGCTGCCCCTTCAAAATTAAAAAAGAAAAGGCTGGGCAGGCCCCGGGGGATGGGGTCCCCAGGGTCAAAAGTGGCCCAGGGAAGGGGGGCCATGCGGCCCCCCTTCCATAATAAACGTTTTTGCTGGGCCCCAGGGGATGGGGTTCCCAGGGCTGAAATCAGCCTGGGCAGGGGGCCATGCGGCCCCCCTCCTCTTTAACAAAATAAAATAAATATAGGCTAGCCCCGGGAGATGGGGTCTCCAGGGCCGTAATCGGCCTTGGTTGGGGGACTGCGTGCCCCCCTCCCTTTTTAATATATACATATATTTTTTTTAATGGCCAGGCCCCGGGGGATTAGGTTCCTGGGGCCCAAAAGGTTCAAGGGAAGGTGGGCCACAAGCCCCCCTTCCTAAAATAAAAAAAATAAAAAGAAACCAGCAACTCGGTGGAGGCCCGCCCCCTCCCTGCCCTACTCTGCAAACACGCCTCCTGGCATGTTCTGGGTTGGGGGATGAAGTCCCCTGGGCTGGTGAGGGTCCTTAGGTGCCAACTAGCCCACCAGGTACCTCCAGTAAGCCCCTCACAGTGGGATTGCTGAGAGGTGGCAGGAGGCCACGCCCCTTTTTACACCACTCTGCAAACGCGCCTCTTGGCACACTGCTGGTGGGGTGATGAGGTCCCCTTGTGTCCTGAGGACCTCAGGACTGAAGTAGACTTCATCCAGCAAGCAGCAGTGCTCCAGGAGGTGTGTTTGCAGAGTGATGTAAAAAGGGACATGGCCTCTGACCACTCTAAGCAATCCAGCTGTATGGGGCTTACTGGAGGTAACAGGAGGGCTAGTTGGCCCCCAGGGACCCTCAGGCGGCAAGGGGACTTCATCCCCCAACCAAGAGCATGCCAGGAGGCGCGCTTGCAGAGTGGTGGAGAAAGGGGGCATGGCCTGTGTCCACCTCTCAGCAATCCCACTGTGTGGGGCTTACTGGAGGTAACAGGTAGGCTTGTTGGCCCCTAAGTACCCCATCAGCGAAGGGGACTTCTCTCCCCATCCAAGAGCGCACCAGGCAGTACGTTTGCAGAGTGGTGGGCAAAGGGGGCCTTGCCTGCTATGAGAACTTAGCAATCCTGCTGTGTGGGACTTACTGGAGGTAGTAGGAGGGGTAGATGGCCCCCAAACATGTCCTTGGGGGGCAACTACCCCTCCTGTTACCTCCAGTAAGTCCCACACAGTGGGATTGCTAAGAGGTCTTCGGAGGCCATGCCCCCTTTCTCCACCACTCTGCAAACGCGCCTCCTGGCACACTACTGGTTGGGGGATGAAGTCCACTTTACTCCTGAGGGACTTTTGGGGCCAAGAAGCCCTCCTGGTACCTCCTGCAAGTCCTACGCAGCAGAATTCCTGAGCGCTGGTCGGAGGCCCAACCCCCTTTCTCCACCAATCTGCAAATATGACTACTAGTTAAAAAAGCATTTGCAATGTCAAAGGTTTCGCATTTGCGAGAGTTAGAGCTATTGGCGTTGTAAATGTAAATGTAAAATGTAAAAGTTTTTTACTAATGTTTTTTAGAGTGGAGTGGATGTATGTTGTGTGTAGTGGTATTATGTGGTATGTTGAGCAATGAAATTATGTGGATAGAGAGTATCTGATATTTAGTGTATAGGAATTATGTATAGTGGGATTATGTGTTATGGAGAGTAATTATGTGGTATGGTAGTCTGTGTTGTGGAGTGGTAACCTCAGGTTTAGCCTTCCTTATTTCCATAAAAGATAAACTATAAACTCAATGAGACAAAAAAAAGAAGGAACCACTGAGGAGCAGTTCTGGACCTAGTCAGAGGTATGAACAGGGCCACTGGAATTATGCGACTGTTCGACTGCACCGATTTTTGCATAATTATACATTTTCTGCATTTGCCACATAATCCATCATCTGCTGCATAATCTGCAGATTTGAACAAAAAAAAGTGTTTCTAGCTCAAATGGCTAAAACGTTACCAAAAATGCAGCGACAAGTGTTACAGCGCACTGGAAGGCCCTTTGCAAAGCTGGAATGGTCACCTGTTACTTATTGCTAAATGTGGGTGTTAACTTGGTACTAATGGTGTGCAAATCACTCTTGCTTCTTTCTGCGCCTCTCTTGTTTCTTTTCTGCATCTCTCTTGCATCTTTCTGCACCCCTCTTTCTGCACATCTCTTGCCTGTTTCTGCACCTCTCTTGCTTCTTTCTGCACTTCTCTTGCCATTTTCGGCACCCCTCTTACCTCTTTCTGTACCTCTCTTGCTTCTTTCTGCACTTCCTTTGCTTCTTTCTGCACCTCTCTTGCTTTTTTCTGCACCCTTCTTTCAAATTTATATACCCCTCTTCCCTATTTCTGCACCTTGTTTGCCTGTTTGTGCAACTTTCTTGCCTCTTTCTGCAGTTCTCTTGCCTCCTTCTGAACTTCTGTTGCTTTTTTGTGCACTTCTCTTGCCTCTTTCTGCTCCCCTCCTGCCTCTTTCTGCACCCCTGTTACTTCTTTCTATACTTCTCTTGCTTCTTTCTGTACCTCTCTTGCTTCTTTCTGCACCCCTCTTGCCTCTTTCTGCACCCCTCTTCCTGCACCTCTCTTGCCTCGTTCTGCACCCACCTTCCCTCTTTCTGCACCTCTCTTGCCTCTTTCTGCACCTGTTGCTTCTTCCTGCACTTCTCTTGCTTCTTTCGGCACCTCTCTTGCTTCTTTATGCACCCCTGTTGCCTCTTTCTGCAACCCTCTTCCCTTTTTCCTGCACCTCTCTTGCCTCTTTCTGCAGTTCTGTTGCCTCTTTCTGCACCTTTGTTGCTTCTTACTGCACTTCTCTTGCTTCTTTCTGTACCTCTCTTGCTTCTTTCTGCACCCCTGTTGTCTCTTTCTGCACTCATCTTCCCGCTTTCTGCACCTCTCTTGCCTCTTTCTGCACTTCTCTTGCCTCTTTCTGCATAGGATTCAAAGAAAAACAACGGTCCAGAGATCCTGGTGCTGGATATGAATTCCTAAAACTGCTGGAGGAACGTCGTTCAATGCTTTGGACCTTTCAGCCTCGTATTGACGAGTGAGAGTAAGGGTGTGAGCATGTGTTCCTCCCTTCAAAATGATCTATTTTATTCATTGGAGAAATTCCTTTTAATGACACAACACAGTAGTACCAGTAGGATTGAGTGAAGGTAGATGTTTTATTTTCATTTGCCACTTTGTAAATCCATTTCACTCTTTTTTTGTCATATTTGATGAAAAAAGTTTTTAAGAAAAGGGGGACAGCCGACACGTGTTTCACCCTATGTGGCAAGTTGAGCCAAGGCTTTCTCAAGGCTGTAAGAAAGAAGAAGAAATAAGATAAGTGCTAAAGATAACAGAATGTGAGGACCCCAAAGGAAGACACCACCTGGGTGTGCAAATGAAGATAGTGAGAATCTAAAACTTAAAATACTTATTTATTTTATTAGTACTTTAAAAAGACTATAGAGTTGGTTATGTAAGAGTGCATGTGTGAAGAGAAAGTGAGAAGAGAGTAACCCAAGACTGTTTTTGGTTCATGCGTTGTGAAACAACGGTTAAAAAAGAAAACGGAATCAGGTGCTGGCAAGAACAGAATTCCAGAATATGGCCCTTTTTGTTAAACACTCTGTTAAACATTTGGTGATGACGCAGTATTTTATCTTTGCGCTATATTGAGCAACACATTTATTCCATCTGGCCTCTATTTCTCTGTTTCATTTTTCAATCTTCCGGTTTTTCTACATGGCACCCTTTGTTGCAATAAAGCACACAAAAAATCAATTCAGGAAAGGCCTCCTACACTTACGTGTAAGTGATGCTTTGATCTCACTTTTTTCTTTGTTACTCTTTACATACCAACTCCTTTTGTAATAAAGCAATAGATTTGCTTAATATTTCTAAGATAGACTTTCTCTACTGTTGAACAATGTTACTTTGTAATTACAGATGTATTTTTTGAATTTTATGTTTACTATATATTCATCTGGTAATTCACATATTCTGTGGTACTTTCAATTGTAGATGTTTTGTGAACTGGTCTCAAAACAGGTATGTGTTACTTTATAACTTTGAAGGTATCTACATGTGGACAATATGTTGAATGGATCACCATAGACAGACTCTGCAAGTTTTATAAATTTGTGTCATTCCACCGTTTAAGACCCTGCACTTGTCTTAAAAAATGTTTGTTTCCCCAGATTTTGGATATTTTTTAAATATTATCATGAAGCTAATTGAAATGTATTCTACCTTCATCAGATTCTATGACCTTTGAACGTAACAAATAGGTACTGTAACTGACCATCTTTTAAGTTAACTCTTCCATATGGCATGCCTTGACACTGCATGAACCCACTCAAGTCCTTGCATGAAGTTGCTCTGTATATAACATCATCTCTTGAATTGAATAGAAAGGAGCTTTTACCTCCTTATTTTAATTACCCTGCTCAGTTCTATCTCATCTCAATGGTCTATCGACATCCAGAATAATAATTCTGGAATTCTGTTCTTGCCAGCACCTGATTCCGTTTTTTTTAACCGTTGTTTCACAACGCATGAATCAAAAACAGTCTTGGGTTACTCTCTTCTCACTTTCTCTTCACACATGCACTCTTACATAACCAACTCTGTAGTCTTTTTAAAGTACTAATAAAATAAATAAGTATTTTGGGGCAGATTTACAAACCCCTTGCGCCACCAGTACGTCACTTTTTGTGACGTACTGGTGGCGCAGGGGGCTGCTCCATATTTACAAGGAGAGGAAAAGCCACCCTGCGTGACTTTTCCTCTCCTTGTAAATACGGCCCCTTCACACGCAGCACTTTGCGGTGAAGGGGCGTTCCATGGGTGTTGCTGTGGGTGTTCCCACGCAACACCCATGGAACAAAACACATCTCCAGAATTACGAGAAATTGTAACTCTGGAGATGCGTTTGAAAGCTACGCCACCCTAGAGGTGGCGTAGGGAGGCGCACCGAGGAGAAATGTTTCCATTTCTCCTCGTTTTTTCCTCTTTCAATGCGTGCTGCATTCAGCACGCATTGAAAGAGGAAAATGGTTGTAGTGATTGTTTTTGTGCAGGAAGGTTCTTCAGGCTGAGCTCAGCCTGAAGGAACTGGAGATTAGAGCCCTACAGATGGGGACTCAGAATAATGCAAATGGTGGCAGCGTACCCACTGAGGTTCCACGGGAGTCTAGGTTTTACATGCCTAAGGATGTTGTGGCCAGTTTTAATGTGGGGGACGACATTGACAAGTGGCTAGCTGCTTACGAGGTGTCCTTGAGAGCCCATGGGGTCCCCGAGAGTTACTGGGGGGGGGTAGCCTATATAGGTACATGCCTCCGGTGGGGAGGGACACACTCCTTACATTAGACAAGGCGGATCAGACCAACTATCCTGTTATGAAGGAGGTATTGGTTAAGAAGTTTGGTCTTACTCCTGAGAAGTATAGACAGAAGTTCAGAAATAGCCACAAACTCCCCACGCAGAGCTGGGTAGATTTCCTGGACTACGCTAGGAAGGCATTGGAGGGCTGGGTGCGGGGCAGTGAGGTAACTGTCTATGAAGGGCTGTATAATTTGTTCTTAAGAGAGAACCTTCTCGATAAATGTTTTCCAGAGCTGCGCCAACACCTGGTCGACCGCAAGTTGACCGACCCGAGGGAGCTTGAGGAGGAGGCGGATACCTGGGTCAGTACCAGGGTGTCCAACAAGGGATCTGGGGGGACCCCCAAAAGGGTGGAAAGGGTTTCCACCAGAAGAGAGAGGGGGGAGATAAAAAGAAGGAGTTTTCCAAAGGCCCCCAAAACAGACCGCAAGGGAGAGGGTTTGGATCCCAGCCCCAATCTGGCTATCAGAAACCTACTTATCCTGACAGAAGTCAGCAGCCCAAAACTGTCCGGTGCTATGAGTGTGGGGAGGTTGGACACTACAAGGGGGATCCCCAGTGTCGAAAAAGGTCCCCAGCCCCTACTGGAGGTAAGAACCCCGGGGTGGCGAGTGTAGCGCTGGGGGAGGAGCTGTCCCTAGATAAGGGGGGTGAGTGGGCAGGATTGACCCTAGTATCCCTGGGAGACAGTGAAATGGTCCCACAGACCCAGGTACCCTCGAATACTGCCAAGTACAGGCAGAGGGTCCTTGTCAACGGGCAGGGGGTGGAGGCCCTGAGGGACACAGGGGCCAGCATGACGATGGTAAGGAGACAGCTGGTGTCCCCGGAGCAAGTGATTCCTGATGTATTCCACCTGGTTGTGATGGCTGACAACAGTGTGGGTCACTACCCCGTGGCCCAAGTTCCCTTTGAGTGGGGAGGGGTTTCAGGCCTTCTACGAGTTGCAGTGAGCCCTGCCATGCCAATCGACTGTCTGTTAGGAAATGATCTTGAGCACACTGCCTGGAGGGAGGTAGAGCTCAAAGCCCATGCAGAGATGCTGGGATTACCAGAATGGACCTGTGCTCTTACACGATCCATGACTGCCCGGAAGGGGAGTCAACCAGGGCTGGAGCCTGAGACAATGGCCCAGCCAGCTGCTAGCAAGGAAAACGCTGTGGAGAACGCACCACGTGAGATGGATGGGGCACCGGCGGTGGTCGCACCGGAGTCCACGAAGGGTGACGTTGTTCCCGTGGGGGACTTGCCAACCCCTGCAGAGTGGCAGGTGGAAGGAGGGCCTACTCGGGAGGAGTTTTGCCGGGCACAGAAGGAGTGCCCCACCCTTGAGGGCATGCGGTGACAGGCCGAAGCCCAAGCAGCCGGAAATGCTTCAGGAAACTACCACATTTATTGGGAGGATGGCCTCCTTTACAGTGAGCCCAAGGCTCCGGTGCATGGGTCATCTAGGGCCTTAGTGGTCCCCCAGTGCTATCTGGCCTTTTTGCTGGAGTTAGCACATGAGATTCCCTTGGCGGGACACTTGGGCCAAGACAAAACCTTTGCTCATCTAGTCCCACATTTCTATTGGCCCAGGATGAGGATTGCCTCTGATACTTTTTGAAGGACTTGCGTGACCTGTCAAGCTAGCGGGAAGACCGGGACCAAACTGAAGGTCCCCCTGGAACCACTACCGGTCGTTGGTACCCCCTTTGAGCGAGTGGGCATCGACATTGTGGGGCCGATGGATCCGCCGACCTCTGCTGGTCACCGGTTCATCCTGGTTCTAGTGGACCACGCCACCCGGTACCCGGAGGCTATCCCTCTGAGGACCATCACTGCACCTGCGGTGGCGCGGGCCCTGATGGGGGTTTTTACCCGGGTGGGTTTCCCCGAGGTTGTGGTGTCGGACAGGGACACCAACTTTATGTCCGCCTATATGCAGGCCATGTGGAAGGAGTGTGGGGTGACTTACAAGTTCTCCACTCCTTACCACCCCCAGACCAATGGGCTTGTTGAGAGGTTCAACAAGACCCTGAAAGGCATGATCAGGAGTCTGCCTGAGGGCCTGAGGAAGAAGTGGGACGTCCTCTTGCCCTGCCTGTTGTTTTCTTACCGAGAGGTGCCGCAGAAGGGGGTGGGCTTCAGCCCCTTCGAGCTGCTGTACGGGCACCCTGTCACGGGACCTCTCAGCTTGGTGAAGGAGGGCTGGGAGAAGTCTCCTAGGAGGCTTCCCCAAGATGTAGTGAGCTACATGTTGGCGTTCCGCAGCCAGACGGCTGGACTGTGGAAAGAGGCATCTGAGAACTTAGAGGCCAGCCAAGCGGTCATGAAAGAATGGTATGACCCGAATGCCCATCCTGTGGAGTTGGATACTGGACAGAAGATGTGGGTCATGGAGCCCGGAGAGCTTAGTGCCCTCCAGGACCGATGGACTGGCCCGTATGAGATACTGGATAAGAAGGGCCAGGCCACTTACTTGGTGGATCTTAAGACCCCACGGCAACCCCACCGAGTGTTGCATGTCAACCGCCTCAAACCACACCAGGAGAGGTCTGAGCTTACCCTCCTGATGGTGACCGATGGGAGCGAGGAGGAGGAGAGCGAGCCTCTTCCGGACCTTCTGGCGTCCCAAGAGAAAGACGGATCGGTGGAGGGAGTGGTTCTCTCCCCGTCCTTGAGCAACAGAGAGACTGCCGCCAGGTATTGGAGCAGTACTCTTCTTTGTTCTCCCTCACTCCTGGCATTACCCACCTGTGTACCCATGATGTGGACACGGGGGACAGCCCCCTGTTAAAACCAAGTCTTACCGGCTGTCGGATAAGGTGAAGGCCAGCATCCAGAGTGAGGTCGCTAAGATGCTGGAGTTGGGGGTGATTGAGCCTTCAGGTAGCCCCTGGGCTAGTCCGGTGGTGTTGGTACCCAAAGCGGCCCCACCAGGCACCACACCTGAACTTCGGTTCTGTGTGGATTACCGAGGATTAAATTCTGTGACCAAGACGGACGCTCATCCCATCCCTAGGGCGGATGAGCTCATTGATCGGCTGGGCGCTGCCCGATATTTGAGTACCTTCGACCTCACGTCCGGGTACTGGCAGATCGCCCTGACGGAAGGAGCCAGAGAGAAGTCTGCTTTTTCCACACCGGAGGGCCACTTCCAGTTTAAAGTGATGCCCTTTGGACTGAAAAACGCTCCTGCTACATTTCAGCGGCTGGTGAACAGGGCACTGTCCGGCCTAGAGGCCTTTTCCGCTGTCTACCTGGACGACATAGCCGTCTTCAGCGGCAGCTGGGAAGAACATCTGTGCCACCTTCGGGAGGTGCTGCAGGCCCTGCAGCAGGCGGGCCTGACCATCAAGGCCTGCAAATGCCAAATTGGACATGGGTCCGTAGTATACCTCGGACACCTGGTGGGTGGGGGTAAGGTGCAACCCCTACAAGCCAAGATCGAAACCATCCTCGCCTGGGAGCCCCCCAAAACCCAGACGGAGGTCAGGGCTTTCCTAGGCCTCACTGGTTACTACCGTCGCTTTGTCAAGGGGTATGGCAGCATTGTGGCCCCCCTGACGGAGCTAACCTCCAAGAAACAACCAAAGAAAGTGATTTGGACCGAAGCTTGCCAGAAAGCTTTTGATTCCCTCAAGCAGGTTTTGTGCACTGCTCCGGTGCCCAGGGCCCCGGACTTCGCTAAAGAATTTATTGTTCAAACGGACGCCTCTGAACATGACATTGGGGCAGTACTCTCACAACTCAATGACGAGGGCCTGGATCAACCCGTGGCCTTCATATCCAGGAGGCTACTCCCCCGGGAACAACGGTGGAGTACAATCGAAAGAGAAGCTTTTGCGGTGGTCTGGGCTCTGAAGAAGTTGAGGCCATACCTCTTTGGTTCCCACTTCCTGATTGAGACCGACCACCGGTCCCTTCGTTGGCTCATGCAAATGAGGGGCGAAAACCCTAAATTGTTGAGGTGGTCCATTTCCCTCCAGGGTATGGACTTCAGGGTGGAACACCGACCCGGAGTAGACCACGCCAATGCTGATGGTCTCTCTAGGTTTTTCCGCCTTAGTGATGAGAACTCCCTAGAGGTTGGGTAGCTCCCCCCACTTTCGGCTGGGGGGGACGCGTGTTAGACCTGTCAGCCCTAGGGTGGTCTTCCCCTACCTTTTTTTCCCCTTTTTGCTTCCTATCTGCGCGCTAGTAGCTGGCATGGGCTGGGACTGGATGCTACTGTAACCCTGACAGCCCCGCCCTTGTCAACATAGACAGACAGGACAAAGTGACAGGGGACACCCCCCTGGAGCCCCTAGATCCTTCTAGAGACTTCCAACCCCCCAACTTGCAGCCTTTTTCCTGGGTCACCTGACTTAGGGGTATAAAAGAAAGGGAGGGAACCCTATATGACTGTTATATTACTGGACCTGGAGACCCTCTGCTGGAGTGAAGACTGCTGTGCTAGGAGGATTGCTACACTACTGAGGCTGACTGCTCCTAGGAACTGCTGCCCCCAAGTTAGCTGAGCTGCCCTACCTGCCTGCCGATCTTGCCCTGCCAGGGGGGAACCAGGAATAACATCTCCAGAGTGTCTCCATCCCAAACTGCTGACTGCTCCCCTACCTGGTGGGGGAATTCATAAGGATCAGCACATTTCTTTACTGCCTGGACTGCCTCTCCAGCACTGGGGGTGAGAGGCTATTTCATTCACCCGTGAAGTCACCGCCACTGCCCGGGACCTGAATGTGTTGTGTAGCGCTGTGACGGGGAGCGCTGTGGAAAAAAGCGCTGTTCATTAAAATCACCGCTAGCGGCCCGGGCACCCGACTGCACGGCGTCCCTCACGCGCGGGGTGTTGCGCAAGAGCGCTTCAGCGAGACGCGCCGTGAGTCCTTCACCGCCGCTGGCCCTGGGACCGGAGAAGTGCTTCCAGAATCCCCGCCACCACCCCCGGGAGACTCGGAAATCCCGCGCGTGGCCCCGAGGACGTCAGAGCAGGGCCGCGCTGGGATTGGTGCAGGTGCGAGGGGTGTTGCCCGGCAACCAGATCACCGCGCCTAGGCCGGACGTGTTGCCCCGCTCCTATTCGGTGCAGCTGTGGAGAGAATCCGGCGTCCTGGGAGACCCGCATAGCTGGTGGCCGCCTCAGGTAACAGACAGCGTGCAGGAAGCTGCCGTGTTGGGGGAAGTTGGCGGCAGCGGGGTGTGGGCGCTGGGGACTGCGTGTACGTACTAGCGGGCTGCCAAAGGCTGGTGGGACGATCCTCCCAGAGGTAGCGGGACCGGGGGTACCAGCAGAGTTGAATAGCGGTCCGGTAACCTCTGCCTCGTCGTCTGCCTAAAGTAATGCTCAGGCTCAAAGACACTGCCAACTCGCCATCGCTTAAGGAAAGGCTTTATCCCAAATGTGCCGAACTGTTCTGCCAAGGAGGTACAGGCTCATAAAGACTGCGGGCAGTGTCTAATCCACTGCAGGTTGGAACTGATTTGTTTGCTCCAGTACTTCCCATCTAAGAGACAGCGCCAACATTAAAAGACTCCCACTATTCTAGTCTTCAGCTCGTCTTTCAGGCCAACACAGACCTGAGACTGAACTGATAAATGCACAAATGTTGGCCTAAAGAACTGCCAGGACTTGAAGGATTATTTCCTCTCACAAGGAGCACTGTCCGCAAGTAGTACCAGTCAAGAGCTCATAATTCCTGTGGGATATGTTTATTGTTGATCTTGCCTGAACCTGAGGTAAAGATATTTTCAGTGTTATAACTAACTGGTGTAGCTTCTTTTGTGTGTGTTTTACTGCGTCAGTGTGGATGCGTGCTGCACAATCGCTTTACACAGTGCCTCGTGCGTGCCTACCTGCCTTGCGCCAAGCTACCTTGTCGGAATCGGTGATCCCTACTTGGACTAGGGTGCAGACTCTGGCCAACTGGAGACCCCGGTTCTAACAATTCCCCATCCCGGCGGGCCGGACAGCTCAGGTTTTGTGTGCCCTGCTGGACCGCAGTGTAGGCCAGAGCCAGCGGGTAGCGCGGGCCTACCGCCACATGGCGTCGCTTCCGGGATCCCAGAGTTGGTGGCACCCATTGGGCTGAGCGGGTGTGCAGCCTGCGATGGTGCTGGGTGCAATGGTATGTCCTATGCCATGGAGTAATCAAGACCCAGCACCAAACGTGAGACCTGGTGGCCTGCGGAGCGGGGCTGCATGATGTGGAGGGTGCCATGTCCGCGTGCTCTGGGCTTGTGGCTTGCAGCGGCACGTGGTGGGACCTCCTGTCTACGCGCCAGTGGCGGAAGGTGAGCATTGAGGCCTGGGTGTGCATGGGCGGGCATGCTCCGATGGGCAGCGGGAGGGGTTGGGCTGCCTCTGCCTGGGTGTGCATGGGCATGCAGGCGATGTTGTCTTGTGCAAGTGTGTGTACTGTGCCAGTCATGTATCTGGACTCTGTTTCAGCTGACGGCTCTGACTCAGATGTGTGACCTGGTGTCCTGCTAAACATACAGGCACGTGGTTGGAGACACACCGGTGGCAGCAGGTGAGCAGTGGGGCCTGGGTGCACAGGGGCAGCACTCTCTCTCTCTCTCTCTCCCTCTCTTCCTCTCTCTCTCTCCTCTTCTACCTCTCTCTCTCTCTCCCTCTCTTCTTCTCTCTCTCCTCTTCTCTCTCTCTCTTTCTCTCTCCCTCTCTCTATCTCTCCCTCTCTTCCTCTCTCTCTCCTCTTCTCTCTCTCTCCCTCTCTTCCTCTCTCTCTCCCTCGCTCTCTTCCTCTCTCCCTCCTTCGCTCTCTCTCTGTCCTCTGATGTGCATAGGACACACCTTCTCATCATGTTTTTTGTCTTACAGGCTGTGACCTACGTATTGTCCCGAGGGGAGCGGCCATGTGTCTTCATTTCATTTCGGTGTTCATTTTAATAAAGTTTCATTTGTTGCTTCGAAAGTGAATGTGTGCTGCTCATTTCTGTGACGACACATGCATGTCACCAGTTGTGATTGTGCGACATCAAGCGGAATATTTTGTACATGTTTAGGTGTGGCTGATGTGGCATGTCTTTGGTCGGGGGGGTGCCAGGGAGGGGTGGTCCTGGGGGTGGTGGCGGTGGATGTTGTGGCCCTCTTGGGTGTCTGGGCCGCATGATGGGTGGTTCCATGGCATGTGTTGCCCTTCCGATGTAGCCCTGGGCTGTGCTTCCTTTTGGTTTGCAGGCTGCCGTCCGACTTTACACCAGGTCAGAGCAGGTGTAGATTTCCTGGTGCTAACGTGCCTTATCGCCTGTTTTGTGTTTTTATCGCCGATGTGGCTGGTCGTTGAGAATGTTGAGGTGTGATGTTGTCGCGCCTTTTGGCACGGGAACGCCCACTCTACATCTCATTAGCGATAGTTGCGCGGGTCCTCTGTGGCGATGTTTTTTGCGGCTGCTATCGCGGGTAAACTGGTGCTGTGGGCTGTTTACACCAGCTTGTGAATGGGGAGGTATATTTATCACGACTTTGGCTGCGATAAAGTGCAGTTAATTCGGCGATAGCTCCTTGTGAATATGCCCCTTAGAGTTTTAGGAGGAGATTTCCTTGCACCTGAATGGGCCTGGTCTACCTTGGACAATGCTATCTCCACTTCCTGCCAGGAAGCTGGGCCAGTGAGGATGGAACTGGTTTGGGCTGGGCACAGACACTCTCTGCCCAAAAGCACAAAGAGAAACTGAGTATAAATATTGGGGCCCGGACCCCAGAACTTTAGAACTCGCTGCAATCAAGGAACCTGCCAAGAAGAGCTGAAAGAACTGCCAAGAGCAGTACTGCCCCTTTGCTGTGTTGTTGCTTTGTTGGGTTGGCCTGCAGTTGCTGCTTCTGCCTTGGGCAGTGAAAGGACTGGACTGGACTTTCTTTACCTGTTGCCGAGTATCTCCAAGGGCTTGAAGTAGAGCTTGCCTCCTGTTCTGAAGTCTCAGGGACCGCAAAGACTTCACCGACATCTGGGTACCGCCTCTGGAACCGTGGTTTCAGTTGCCACAGAGGGGGGAAAGCAACCGACTCTGTCGCTGGCTCCATGTCCTGAAGGCACTGCCACATCTCGCACCGCAACCCTGGTCTCACCAACGATGACTGTCGCCGCTGAGCCGCTGCTTGCACCGTGACCTGTGGGCACCGCACTCCGTACCGCCTTGCTTCAGTTTGCCACCCTGGTCTCACAGACGCCGTTGCTGCCCGCTGACTTCGACACCCGTGACAGCACCAGGCTTGGGGGCACCGTTCGTAAGTCTTGCGACACACCGCCCGTCCCACACCGCAGTCCGGACCGACCGACGCCAGCTCCCCGCAACCGGCACTGTCACCTGCACCGTGATCTGTCCGCACCGCAACGAGCACCCCCTTCACTCCGCACCACATCCCTGGTTTCACCGATGCCGCTGGGTGACCATCACCGAGCCACTACCTGCACCGCGACTTGAGGGTACCGCACGCCGCACCGCTCCGCTTCACACCACGACGGTGGCTGTAGGAGAGTAGGATCTGCTTCTTATAGTTACCCCCACTTTTTGCTGATGTTTCACTGTTCTCGACCTAGTCTGACTGGGATCCTGCTATTCAGGACCTCAGTCTATCTGCTTTCTCCTCTAAATTGACTGCATGTACTTTAGGTACACTCCAGATTGGATTCTGGGGTACCCTTACAAGTCCCTAGTATATGGTATACTATGTACCCAGGGCATAGGTACCCCAGAGTCCTCCCAGGGGCTGCAGCATGTATTATGCCACCCCGGAGAGGCCATTCAAAATGACACAACAGGTCTTCTACTGCAGCCTGTGTAAGGTGGTGCATGCACCCCTTCCTTAGATATAGGTTCACTATATCTATCCTAATCACTGCACATATAAACCTATCAGTCACCCCTATGGCAGGCCTTATCAATCCTGAAGGCAGGGTGCTGGGTTTTATGTGAGAGGGTGCCCATGCATGAGCAGAGCCCCTCTGCAGCCTTCGGAACCACTATTCCGGGGTTGTCTGTGATGCAGTCAACCATATACTCTTAAGTGCATTATAACCTCGCGGTTAATGCTAACTTTAAAACGACTGCAAGGAATTATGTTGTGTTTGGTGTCAAACACCTTGGAATCATACCTCCACACCAGTAACTGGTGTGGGAGGTATGATTCCTCCCTCCTAGAGGGAGAAATATGACAGCACTGGTACACCCGGTACCAGCTTCACAGAGCCCTGGCATCACAAAATGGATGCTGCCAGCCACAGACACGAGTCTGCCCTCCTGCTGCTGGACGAAACTCCGGCAGGGGAAGGCTTGACAATAGGTTTCCTGTCACAGGGAGGTGTGACCACCTCCCAGACAGGCTTTAGTGTATTGGGGCTGGGTGGGTGCACTCTCAGAGTGCTTTGATTTCTGCACTGGGGGCACATTTGGTGTCCCTGTGCATAGTCCAGCTCAAACCGGTTGCAGGGGCTCCCAGCCCCTGCTCTGGCACGAAACTGGACAAAGGACATGGGTGTAGCCACCCCTCTGTCCTGACCCTCCCATAGGTGGGTCCTCAGAGTTTGTCCCACCCCTTCCTTGGGTATAAAGTAGGAACCCTGACTACAGGACTTTAGATATTACCTGGACTAAACTCTGCTACAGAAACCAAGTAACCTTCGACGATCTACGCTTTGCTGGATGACTGAAGAATCTCCCTTGGAGTAAAGGAGTTACTCCCCTGCAAAGCAGGCACCTCAATGCATCTGACCGGTTTGCATCTATGCAGCTCCCGACGGACTCTGAAGATTTTGCAACACAGGAGGTGGGTGCCCAAGCTTCACTGAGGCCGACTAGTGCTCTCAGCAAACCTGAGACCCGCAGCCCTCGTGGGGACCGTGCAACCTGAACCCCTGGACACCATGCACATTTGCAGCAGCATATGCTTTTAGGCAATCCCTGAGGCTGTGCTTTGCGCTGCTTGTAGTCCAAGCCCCGAGCAGTGTTTCCACTGAAGATAACTGGCCTACACTCCATGAGTGTTCCGTGCACTGGTATTGTGTGATTTCTCTCGAGGTCCCTTTGTGATCCTTGGTCCGTTGGCCGGTGGGTCCCTGAGAAGACAACTTTAACTTTCAGTGGGCTTCCCTGGTTGCTCCAGACGTGCCCTGACTCTCCATTGCTTGGGGAGTCCCCAGGACCTTGCTGGTCCTCACAGAAACCTCTTTTCTCTGACCGCGTGGGTTGCAGTTGTCAAGGCTCGTTGGTCTCCAATCCGGAAACTGACCCCTCAGCACTCGACATCCTTCATGGGACAGCTTGCCTGCGGAATCTGGTCATCATCGATGTCTCCTGGTCCCCGGTGCTGCAGAGTCAAGCTTCACCTCTTCGCACCTGAAGCACCCAACATCGGTGGGCATTCGATTGCTCCGCTCCTGGTCACGTGAAGTGACCCAGACTTTGTCCCCTCTGCTTTCAGGTTCTTCTCATCTCTGATCCAGGCTTGGGTCACACCGGACACTTTTTTTCTCCACGGCAGCAGCACTTCTTCGCATCACGCCATTGAAAACGACGAGGGTTTCCGACACCACTTGACCCCTATGCACCCGGCTTCCCTGGACTAGTTAACACAGGTACCTCGGTACTCACAAGGGCCTTAGAACCTTCTAAGTTTAACTGGGTTTGCTGGAAGTCCTCTCTGAAGTGTCCTTAAACTCTAAAATTCCAACCGCGGCTTCCCCATAGAGTTGTACAGAGCGCGCGTCTGTGTTCCCACACTGCACCCGTCCTCCGTGGGTCCCCTGTGTCACTACCTTGGGTGGTTCCTTGGTGTCCCAGTGATTCTACGTGCTCTAGGCACTGTGTCTAGTCAAGTCGGGGTTGTTATCCCACTTTCTTAATATATGGTTTGGTCTCCCCTGGAGCCCACTGTGTATTGTGCTATTTACTGTCGTTCTAGTACTGTAATATTGTGTGCCTTGTTCTCTAATCTCATAAAGAGGTTAGTAGAGAGTGTTTAGTAATAAATACATATATTTTATATATACCTGGTGTGGTTCTCCTTTCATTTGGTCATTCAAGAGGTTATATACTGGTAAAACAAGCTGCTTTACATTCCTTCAAGACTTAGCCTGAAGGCTGCTCTCCACAGCTACCACTAGGATAGCTTTCTATAACCCCTTCGGTGCTCGTGACGAGACCAGCTCATCATGAGTCACGGTGGAGCTGTGCTCATGACGAGCTGGTCTCGTCATAACGGCGCCGCTCCACCCACGCGTGATTAATTCCCCGCCTGTGCGGGCGAATTAATCAGTGGGTGGGGTCGTGACGAGACCAGCTCGTCATGAGCACCGTGGGGGAATTATCCCCGCAGGGAAGCAGTTAAAGGTTGTCTTTAACCTAATCATCAATAAGGGTCGTTTGGACTGGTGCAAGGTGCCCACTTTAATTAGTGGACAGCATTTACCAGGCCAACTTCTCACAGTGGCCACGACTGGCCCGCACCAACATCATCGGCCGCAATGAAAAGGTACTGTTTATGAGTCTGCCGACACCCCGACCGACGCAGTCAAACGGAGCTGATGGATTCTGTTCTGAGCACGCTGTAGCACCGGACGAAGCTACTGACTTCAAGGAACTACATTTTTAAAGTTAATCTTGCTAAGTGCATATTTTTAAGTTCTGTATGTTGGATTTTTATCGTTTTGGTCTTGTTTTGAATATATAAAGTATTGGATATTTTTCTAAACTGGTGTGGTGTCCTTTTGTAGTGTTTTCATTGTATTACTGTTGGTTATGTGCAAATGCTTTACACACTGCCTCTGAAATAAGCCTGACTGCTCGTGCCAAGCTACCAAGGGGGTGAGCAGGGGTTATTTCAGTAATGTATCCCTCTTACCCTGACTAGAAGGAAGGATCCCTACTTGGACGAAGGTGCAAAGCATTGCCAACTAGAAACCCCCATTTCTAACTGCCCCCAATTACCACAGAAAATAATTTTTACGGTGGGGAAATGATATTAAACAGTGTTTAGAAAACCAAAGGTCAGTAAGCGTAGGGGAGTAGCCAAAGGTGCAGCTAAAAACAAAGGGCCTCATTTAGGAGGAATTGGCGTAGGGCAGCGCCGCAAGTCTTCTAGCGGCGCTGCCCTATGCCAATGTGAAAGGGCAAGAATGCACCGTATTTATGAAATACGGTGCACTCCAGTCCTTTTCCCTTACGTTGGCGCACAAATTGCTGCCTAGCACCAACATAGGCAGGATTGTTTTTCTACGGGAAGGGGCACCTTCTTTCACCAAAACAATCCTTTTCCTCTTTCTATGTGATATGCAGAATGCAGCACACATGGAAAGGGGAAAAAACGAGGAGAAATGAAAACATTTCTCCTCGTTACTCCTCCACTGGGGAGGCGTCCATTTTTGGACCTACCCCAGGTTTAAGTGATTTTGTAAATATGGGGCAGCATCAAAATCCATGGGTGTTGCACGGGAACCACACGCAAAGCCCATGGAACACTTCCTTGACACAGGTCGAAGGCAATACCTTGCGCTGCTATGTCTTACTCCATATCTATGAGGCCATGCAAATCCATGCAGGGTGACTTTGCACTGCCTCATAGGTATGGTTGAGATGCTTGCGCCACCAGGGCATAAAAAAAATGATGCTCTGGCGATGCAAGCCTCTCATAAATAAGCCCAAAATATTCTGTATGTTTTTTAGGTCTTTCCCCATCAGGTATCTACATATAAAATAATGGGCAGCATACATGAAAAATAAATTTAAAAAAGTTATTGCTCAGAGGGAAATGCACTGTAGTACATTATGAAACCTCTAGTAGTTAATGCACTGCAGAGGTCTGTGTGTAACCAGAGAACCACAGAATTAAATCTTGATTGGTGCAGTGGAGAATAGTAATGTGTATTTTTTGTGCTACGTAGTCACAGCCTGTGACAGAAAGCACTCTAAATATGTAAGTCAATTGTTTATACTTGCATTACACACAGATAGAATGCTGCAAAACATGCAAATAGTTTTACGATAAAATGGTGCTTTCAAAATGTAGATTTTAATATCAGAGCGTATGTAATGCAATTTCTTTTTACATAACTGGCCCTTCAACACCTCTTTAGGCCACTAAGGGCCTCTTTCTGCACCTCTGTTGCTTTTTTCTGCACTTCTCATGCTTCTTTCTATACCTCTCTTGCTTCTTTCTGCACCTCTCTTACCTCTTTTGCTTCTTTCGGCACTTCTCTTGCCTCTCTCTGCACCCCTTTTGAGTCTTTCTGCACCACTCTTGCCTCTTTCTGCACCTCTGTTGCTTCTTTCTGCACTTCTGTTGCTTCTTTCTGCATCTCTCTTGCCTCTTTCAGCACCTCTCTTGCACATTTCTGCACCTCTCTTGCCTCTTTGTGCACCTCTCTTGCCTCTTTCTGCACTTCTCTTGCTTCTTTCTGCACCCCTCTTGCCTCTTTCTGCACCTCTCTTCCTTCTTTCTGTACCTCTCTTGCCTCTTTCTGCACCTCTCTTGCCTCTTTCTGCACTTCTCTTGCTTCTTTCTGCACCCCTCTTGCCTCTGTCTGCACCCCTCTTCCTTCTTTCTGTACCTCTCTTGCCTCTTTCTGCACCTTTCTTGCCTCTTTCTGCAAGTCTCTTGCCTCGTTCTGCACCTCTCTTGCCTGTTTCTGCACCTCTCTTGCCTCTTTCTGCACCCCTGTTCCCTCTTTCTGCACCTCTCTTGCCTGTTTCTTCACCTCTCTTGCCTCTTTCTGCACCCCTGTTCCCTCTTTCTGCACCTCTCTTGCCTGCTTCTGCAACTCTCTTGCCTCTTTCTGCAATTCTCTTGCCTCCTTCTGCACCTCTGGTGCTTCTTTCTGCACTTCTCTTGCCTCTTTCTGTACCCCTCTTGCGTGTGTTTGCACCTGACTTGCCTCTTTCTGCACTTCTCTTGCCTTTTTCTGCACCTCTCTTGCCTCGTTCTGCAACCCTCTTCTCTCTTTCTGCACCTCTTTTGCATATTTCTGCACCTGTTGCTTCTTCCTAGTAAGTAAAGTAAGTAAGTCCGTTTTTATATAGCGCAGCTATTCACCCTTACGGGTCTCAAGGCGCTGGGGGCCGGAGTGGAAATTAAGTGAGCTATTGCCCAGAGTCACATGGTGCTGAGCTGAGCTGCCGCCGGAGCCGGGGATTGAACCGTGAACCCTGTGCTCCAAGGTCAGCTGCTCTGGCCGCTGCACCACACCTCTCCACAATTCTCTTGCTTCTTTTGGCACCTCTGATGCTTCTTTCTACACCCCTCTTTCATCTTTCTGACCCCTCATGCCTCTTTCTGCACCCCTCTTCCCTCTTTCTGCGCCTCTCTTGCCTCTTTCTGCACCTCTGTTCCTTCATTCTACACTTCTCTTGCTTCTTTCTGCACCTTTCTTGCTTCTTTCTGCACCCCTCTTCCCTCTTTCTGCAGCCCTCTTCCCCCTTTTTCTACCTCTTTCGCCTCTTTCTGCACCCCACTTCCCTCTTTCTGCACTGATCCATTCCTTCAGGCACTATCCATGAACTCATCCAAGGACCCAGGCATTAGCCTTGCGCTCATACTTTCACTCAGGTACTTCCCATGCAATCACCCAGGCATTACTCATGTACTGATGCAATCATTCAGGCACTACTCTTGCACTCAACCATTCTCTCAGGCACTACCCATGCACTCATCCAATGACCAAGGCATTTCTCTTGCAGTCATTCTTTTACTCAGGCACTACCCATGAACTGATCTTAGCACCCAGACATTACCATTGCACCACAGTTCCCTCTTTCTGCACCTCTTTTGCCTGTTTCAGCAACTCTCTTGTCTCTTTCTGCACTTCTCTTGCCTCTTTCTGCATCTCTGTAGCTTCTTTCTGCACTTCTCTTGCATCTTTCTGCATCTCTGTTGCTTCTTTCTGCTCTTCTCCTGCCTCTTTCTGCACTCCTCTTGCCTCTTTCAGCACCTATGTTGCTTTTTTCTGAACTTCTCTTGCCTCTCTCTGCACCTCTCGTGCCTCTTTCTGCACCTCTGTTGCTTCTTTCTGCACTTCTCTTGCTTCTTTCTGCACACATCTTGCATTTTTCTGCACCTCTCTTACTTCTTTCTGCACCACTGTTGCTTTTTTCTGCACTTCTCCAGCCTCTCTCGGCACCACTTGTGTCTCTTTCTGCACCTCTATTGCTTCTTTCTGCACTTCTCTTGCTTCTTTCTGCACCTCTCTTGCTTCTTTCTGCACCTCTCTTACCTCTTTCTGTACCGCTGCTGCTTTTTTCTGCACTTCTCTTGCCTCTCTCTGTACCCCTTGTGCCTCTTTCTGTACCTCTGCTGCTTCTTTCTGCACTTCTCTTGCATCTTTCTGCACCTCTCTTGCAAAGTTCAGCACCACACCTCTCTTGCCTCTTTCTGCACCTCTCTTACAAAGTTCTGCACTTCTCTTGCCTCTTTATGTACCCCCTTCCCTCTTTCTGCACCCCTCTTCCCTCTTTCTGCACCTCTCTTCCCTCTTTTGGCACCTTTCTTGCCGCTTTCTGCACCTCTCTTGCCTCTTTCTGCACTTCTCTTGCCTCTTTCTGCACCTTTGTTGCTTCTTTCTGCACTTCTCTTGCTTCTTTTTGCACCTCTCTTGCTTCTTTCTGCATCCCTGTTGTCTCTTTCTGCACTTATCTTCCTGCATCTGCACCTCTCTTGCCTCTTTCTGCACCTCTCTTGCCTCTTTCTGCACCTTTGTTGCTTCTTTCTGCACTTCTATTGCTTCTTTCTGTACCTCTCTTGCTTTTTCTGCACCCCTGTTGACTCTTTCTGCACTGATTTACCCTCTTTCTGCACCTCTCTTGTCTCTTTGCGCACCTATTTTGGGTTTTTTTGCACCTCTCTTGCCTCTTTCTGCATTTCTATTGCCTCTTTCTGCATTTCTTTTGCTTCTTTCTGCACTTCTTGTTCCTCTTTCTGTACCTCTCTTGCCTCTTTCTGCACCTCTGTTGCTTCTTTCTGCACCCTTCTTGCCTCTTTCTGCACCCCTCTTGCCTCTTTCTGCACCCCTGTTCCCTCTTTCTGCACCCCTCTTCCCTCTTTCTGCGCCTCTCTTGCCTCTTTCTGCACCTCTGTTCCTTCATTCTACACTTCTCTTGCTTCTTTCTGCACCTTTCTTGCTTCTTTCTGCACCCCTCTTCCCTCTTTCTGCAGCCCTCTTCCCCCTTTTTCTACCTCTTTCGCCTCTTTCTGCACCCCACTTCCCTCTTTCTGCACTGATCCATTCCTTCAGGCACTATCCATGAACTCATCCAAGGACCCAGGCATTAGCCTTGCGCTCATACTTTCACTCAGGTACTTCCCATGCAATCACCCAGGCATTACCCATGTACTGATGCAATCATTCAGGCACTACTCTTGCACTCAACCATTCTCTCAGGCACTACCCATGCACTCATCCAATGACCAAGGCATTTCTCTTGCAGTCATTCTTTTACTCAGGCACTACCCATGAACTGATCTTAGCACCCAGACATTACCATTGCACCACAGTTCCCTCTTTCTGCACCTCTTTTGCCTGTTTCAGCAACTCTCTTGTCTCTTTCTGCACTTCTCTTGCCTCTTTCTGCATCTCTGTAGCTTCTTTCTGCACTTCTCTTGCATCTTTCTGCATCTCTGTTGCTTCTTTCTGCTCTTCTCCTGCCTCTTTCTGCACTCCTCTTGCCTCTTTCAGCACCTATGTTGCTTTTTTCTGAACTTCTCTTGCCTCTCTCTGCACCTCTCGTGCCTCTTTCTGCACCTCTGTTGCTTCTTTCTGCTCTTCTCTTGCTTCTTTCTGCACACATCTTGCATTTTTCTGCACCTCTCTTACTTCTTTCTGCACCTCTGTTGCTTTTTTCTGCACTTCTCCAGCCTCTCTCGGCACCACTTGTGTCTCTTTCTGTACCTCTATTGCTTCTTTCTGCACTTCTCTTGCTTCTTTCTGCACCTCTCTTGCTTCTTTCTGCACCTCTCTTACCTCTTTCTGTACCGCTGCTGCTTTTTTCTGCACTTCTCTTGCCTCTCTCTGTACCCCTCGTGCCTCTTTCTGTACCTCTGCTGCTTCTTTCTGCACTTCTCTTGCATCTTTCTGCACCTCTCTTGCAAAGTTCTGCACCACACCTCTCTTGCCTCTTTCTGCACCTCTCTTACAAAGTTCTGCACTTCTCTTGGCTCTTTATGTACCCCTTCCCTCTTTCTGCACCCCTCTTCCCTCTTTCTGCACCTCTCTTCCCTCTTTTGGCACCTTTCTTGCCGCTTTCTGCACCTCTCTTGCCTCTTTCTGCACTTCTCTTGCCTCTTTCTGCACCTTTGTTGCTTCTTTCTGCACTTCTCTTGCTTCTTTTTGCACCTCTCTTGCTTCTTTCTGCATCCCTGTTGTCTCTTTCTGCACTTATCTTCCTGCTTTCTGCACCTCTCTTGCCTCTTTCTGCACCTCTCTTGCCTCTTTCTGCACCTTTGTTGCTTCTTTCTGCACTTCTATTGCTTCTTTCTGTACCTCTCTTGCTTTTTCTGCACCCCTGTTGACTCTTTCTGCACTGATTTACCCTCTTTCTGCACCTCTCTTGTCTCTTTGCGCACCTATTTTGGGTTTTTTTGCACCTCTCTTGCCTCTTTCTGCATTTCTATTGCCTCTTTCTGCATTTCTTTTGCTTCTTTCTGCACTTCTTGTTCCTCTTTCTGCACTCCTCTTGCCTCTTTCTGTACCTCTCTTGCCTCTTTCTGCACCTCTGTTGCTTCTTTCTGCACCCTTCTTGCCTCTTTCTGCACCCCTCTTGCCTCTTTCTGCACCCCTGTTCCCTCTTTCTGCACCTCTCTTGCCTGTTTATGCAACTCTCTTGCCTCTTTCTGCAGTTCTCTTGCCTCCTTCTGCACCTCTCTTGCTTCTTTCTGCACCCCTCTTGTGTGTGTTTACACCTGTCTTGCCTCTTTCTGCACTTCTCTTGCCTGTTTCTGCACCTCTCTTGCCTCGTTCTGCACCCCTCTTCCCTCTTTCTGCACCTCTCTTGCCCCTTTCTGCACCTGTTGCTTCTTCTTGCACTTCTCTTGCTTCTTTCAGCACCTCTGTTGCTTCTTTGTGCACGCCTCTTGCATCTTTCTATATCCCTCTTGCCTCTTTCTGTACCCCTCTTCCCTCTTTCTGCACCTCCTTACCTCTTTCTGCACCTCTGTTCCTTCATTCTACATTTCTCTTGCTTCTTTCTGCATTCTTGCTTCTTTCTGCACTCCTCTTCCCTCTTTCTGCACCTCTCTTGCCTGTTTCTGCACCTCTCTTGCCTCTTTCTGCACCCCTGTTCCCTCTTTATGCACCTCTCTTGCCTGTTTCTGCACCTCTCTTGCCTCTTTCTGCAGTGCAGAAGCCTTCTTTGACACCTCTGATGCTTCTTTCTGCACTTCTCTTGCCTCTTTCTGCACCCCTCTTGCGTGTGTTTGCACCTGACTTGTCTCTTTCTGTACTTCTCTTGTCTGTTTCTGCACCTCTCTTGCCTCGTTCTGCACCCCTCTTCCCTCTTTCTGCACCTCTCTTGCCTCTTTCTGCACCTGTTGCTTCTTCCTGCACTTCTCTTGCTTCTTTCGGCACCTCTGTTGCTTCTTTCTGCACCCCTCTTGCATCTTTCTGTACCCCTCTTGCCTCTTTCTGCACCCCTCTTCCCTCTTTCTGCACCTCTCTTGCCTCTTTCTGTACCTCTGTTCCTTCATTCTACACTTCTCTTGCTTCTTTCTGCACCTTTCTTGCTTCTTTCTGCACCCCTCTTCCCTCTTTCTGCAGCCCTCTTCCCTCTTTATGCACCTCTTTTGCCTCTTTATGCACCCCTCTTCCCTCTTTCTGCACTCATCCATTCCTTCAGGCACTATCCATGAACTCATCCAAGGACCCAGGCATTAGTCTTGCGCTCATACTTTCACTCAGGTACTTCCCATGCAATCACCCAGGCATTACCCATGTACTGATGCAATCAATCAGGCACTACTCTTGCACTCAACCATTCACTCAGGCACTACCCACGCACTCATCCAATGACCCAGGCATTACTCTTGCAGTCATCCTTTTATTCAGGCACTAGCCATGCACTGATCTAAGCACCCAGCCATTACCCTTGCACTAATGAAGTCACTCCCGCACTACACATGCACTCCTCCATTCACTCAGGCACTACCCTTGCACTTAAGCAATCCACCAGGCACTACCCATGCACTCATGCAATCACTCAGATACTACTCTTTCACTCAACCATTCATTCAGGCACTACCCATGCACTCATCCATTCCCTCAGGCACTACCCATGCACTCATGCAATGACCCAGGCATTACTCTTGCAGTCATCCTTTTACTCAGGCACTACCCATGCACTGATCTAAGCACCCAGACATTACTCTTCAACTCATGAAGTCACTCAGGCACTACCCATGCACTCCTCCATTCACTCAGGCACTACCCTTGCACTTAAGCAATCCGCCAGGCACTACCCATGCACTCATGCAATCAATCAGATAATACTCTTGCACTCAACCATTCACTCAGGCACTACCAGTGCACTCATCCATTCTCTCAGGCACTACCCATGCACTCATCTAATTACCCAGACATTACTCTTGCAATCATCCTTTTACTCAGGCACTACCCATGCACTGATCTATGCACCCAGACATTACCCCTGTTCCCTCTTGCTGCACCTCTTTTGCCTGTTTCAGCAAATCTCTTGTCTCTTTCTGCACTTCTCTTACCTCTTTCTGCACCTCTTTTGCTTCTTTCTGAACTTCTCTTGCTTCTTTCTACACCTCTCTTGCTTCTTTCTGCACCTCTCTTACCTCTTTTGCTTCTTTCTGCACTTCTCTTGCCTCTCTCTGCACCCTTCTTGCCTCTTTCTGCACCTCTGTTGCTTCTTTCTGCACTTCTCATGCTTCTTTCTACACCTCTCTTGCTTCTTTCTGCACCTCTCTTACCTCTTTTTCTTCTTTCAGCACTTCTCTTGACTTTCTCTGCACCCCTTTTGCGTCTTTCTGCACCACTCTTGCCTCTTTCTGCACCTCTGTTGCTTCTTTCTGCACCTCTCTTGCACATTTCTGCACCTCTCTTGCCTCTTTGTGCACCTCTCTTGCCTCTTTATGCACTTCTCTTGCTTCTTTCTGCACCCCTCTTGCCTCTTTCTGCACCTCTCTTGCCTCTGTCTGCACCCCTCTTCCTTCTTTCTGTACCTCTCTTACCGCTTTCTGCACCTCTCTTGCCTCTTTCTGCACTTCTCTTGCCTCTTTCTGCACCTCTCTTGCCTGTTTCTGCACCTCTCTTGCCTCTTTCTGCACCCCTGTTCCCTCTTTCTGCACCTCTCTTGCCTGTTTCTTCACTTCTCTTGCCTCTTTCTGCACCCCTGTTCCTTCTTTCTGCACCTCTCTTGCCTGTTTCTACAACTCTCTTGCCTCTTTCTGCAATTCTCTTGCCTCCTTCTGCACCTCTGGTGCTTCTTTCTGCACTTCTCTTGCCTCTTTCTGTACCCCTCTTGCGTGTGTTTGCACCTGACTTTTGTCTTTCTGCACTTCTCTTGCCTTTTTCTGCACCTCTCTTGCCTTGTTCTGCAACCCTCTTCCATCTTTCTGCACCTCTCTTGCCTCTTTCTGTACCTGTTGCTTCTTCCTACACTTCTCTTGCTTCTTTTGGCACCTCTGATGCTTCTTTCTACACCCCTCTTGCGTCTTTCTGACCCCTCTTGCCTCTTTCTGCACCCCTCTTCCCTCTTTCTGTGCCTCTCTTGCCTCTTTCTGCACCTCTGTTCCTTCATCCTACACTTCTCTTGCTTCTTTCTGCACCTTTCTTGCTTCTTTATGCACCCCTCTTCCCTCTTTCTGCAGCCCTCTTCCCTCTTTATGCACCTCTTTTGCATCTTTCTGCACCCCTCTTCCCCCTTTCTGCACTGATCCATTCCTTCAGGCACTATCCATGAACTCATCCAAGGACCCAGGCATTAGCCTTGCGCTCATACTTTCACTCAGGTACTTCCCATGCAATCACCCAGGCATTACCCATGTACTGATGCAATCACTCAGCCACTACTCTTGTATTGTATTGGCATTTGTATAGCGCATGGCTACCTGGAGGCATCCCAGCGCTGTGAACGTCTGGGGCTAGGGGCGCTGATCTTTTATTGTATTGTATTGGCATTTGTATAGTGCATGGCTACCCGGAGCATGGCTACCTCTTGCACTCAACCATTCACTCAGGCACTACCCACGCACTCATCAAATGACCCAGGCATTACTCTTGCACTCATGCAATGACCCAGGCTTTACTCTTGCAGTCGTCCTTTTACTCATGCACTACCCATGCACTGATCTAAGCACCCAGACATTACTCTTCAACTCATGATGTTACTCAGGCACTACCCTTGCATTCATCCAATCACCTAGACAGTACCCTTTGCACTTATGTAATCACCCAGGCACTACCTATGCACTCATGCAATCACTCTCGTACTAATTTTGCACTCAACCATTCACTCAGGCATTACCCATGTGCTCATCCATTCTCTCAGGCACTACACATTCACTCATCCAGTGACCCAGGCATTACTCTTGCAGTCATCCTTTTACTCAGGCAATACGCATGCACTGATCTAAGCACCCAGACATTATTCTTGCACTCATGAAGCCACTCAGGCACTACCCATGCACTAATCCAATCACCCAGGTAGTACCCCTGCACTCATTCAATCACTCAGTCACTACTCTTGCACTCAACCATTCACTCAGGCACTACCCATGCACTCATCCATTGTCTCAGGCACTACCCATGCACTCATCCAATGACCCAGGCATTACTCTTGCAATCATCCTTTTACTCAGGCACTACCCATTAACTGATCTAAGCACCCAGGCCCTACCTATGCACTCATGCAATCACTCGCGTACTAATTTTGCACTCAACCATTAACTCAGGCACTACCCATGCACTGATCCAATGACCCAGGCATTACTCTTGCAGTCATCCTTTTACTCAGGCACTACCCATGCACTGATATAAGCACCCAGACATTACTCTTGCACTCATGAAGTCACTCAGGCTCTACCCATGCACTCATCCAATCACCCAGGCAGTACCCCTGTACTCACTCAGACACTACTCTTGCACTCAACCATTCTCTCAGGCACTACCCATGTACTCATCCAATGACCCAGGCATTACTCTTGCAATCATCCTTTTACTCAGGCACTACTCATGCACTGATCTAAGCACCCAGACATTACCCTTGCACCCCTTTTCCCTCTTTCTGCACCTCTTTTGCCTGTTTCAGCAAATCACTTGTCTCTTTCTGCACTTCTCTAGCCTCTTTCTGCATCTCTGTTGCTTCTTTCTGCACTTCTCTTGCTTCTTTCTACACCTCTCTTGCTTCTTTCTGCACCTCTCTTATCTCTATCTGCACCTCTGTTGCTTCTTTCTGTACTTCTCTTGCCTCCCTCTGCACCCCTTTTGCATCTTTCTGCACCCCTCTTGCCTTTTTCTGCACTTCTGTTGCTTATTTCTGCACCTCTTTTGCCTCTTTCTGTACTTCTCTGCAAATTTCTGCACCTCTATTGCCACTTTGTGCACCTCTCTTGCCTCTTTGTGCACTTTTCTTGCTTCTTTCTGCACCCCTCTTGCCTCTTTCTGCACCTCTCTTGCCTCTGTCTGTACCCCTCTTCCCTCTTTCTGTACCTCTCTTGCCTCTTTCTGTACCTCTCTTGCCTCTTTCTGAATCTCTCTTGCCTCTTTCTGCTTCTCTCTTGCCTCTTTCTGCACTTCTCTTGCCTCTTTCTGCACATTTCTTACGCTTTCTGCACCTCTCTTGTTTTTGTCTGCAATTCTCTTGCTTCTTTCTGTAGCTCTCTTGCCTGTTTCTATATTCAAATGGGAAGTGCAAGCTGTCCAGTTTAAAGGTCTGCGTGCTCTCATGACTGAGGTATATCTCTACTTGTACATGTATTCTCACATGTGTTATGAATATGAAGATGGTAGCTTAAAAAGCGGGTAGCTTCTCTTATAGGTGGTCAAATCTTCTTAGTTCTGCTCTGTCATTCGGTTGTGCAGGCAGACATGTCTTATGTATATAGGTGTTATAGAGCCCTCAAATATACTATTGAATACCCATGTGCCCTGTATTATAAGCAGAAAGAAATACATACACCTTTTTGTACACAAATTTACAGAGTATGCTCTTTGAAACGCAGGTATTTGTATGTTTATTTTTATGTAACATGTTACTGGGTAAAAGCACAGACACTCGCATGTATACCTTCACAAACTTGGTCAGACTTACAACAGTGATATGGTTAGGATTGCTGTTTTACATTTTGTAGGCCTAACATTCTGAGCAGTCGATGAATAGTGAACCTTCAAGAGAAAAGTGAGGTTTGAGACATCTTGGGAGAAGGATTAGTGATTAGGTTACTTTGTATGAGTCTGTGGAAAGGTACAGTCAATGTAGGCCTCTTTCTGCACCTCTGTTACCTCTTTCTGTACTTCTCTTGCTTTTTTTTCCAGCTTTCTTCCTCTTTCAGGACTTCTGTTGCCTCTTTCTGCATTTTTCTTGCTGCTTTCTGCACCTTTCTTCCTCTTTCTGCACCTCTCTTCCCTCTTTCTGTACTTCTCTTGCTTCTCTCTGCGCCTTTCTCCCTCTTTCTGTACATGTTCTACCTATGTAAGCATAGTTAGAAATTAGCATTTAAAAAACCTTAGAAATTCACTAAAAAAACACAGGTTTCAGGGACGTTACAGTTAGGAATTAGCATTTAAAAAACCTTAGATATTCACAGGAAAAAACACAGGTTTCAGGGACGTTATAGTTAGGCTGCCATTTCACTTGTACAAAACCAGAGAAATTCAGCAATTATAGTTAGCTGAGCTAACTATAACTTGCGCCCCCGCAATGCACTGCTGATGATGTCACATATTACATCACTCATGACATGGTCAGTGACATCACTGATGACATCACTGATGACATCTCAAATGGCATCACTGATGACATCACTGATGACATCATCCACTTAATATCTGATGCACCTCCCCACACCCTAATATAACCTTTCATACACCCACTCTTAAATACAGACTATCATTTTTGAAACCATAGACACACCAATACCAGTTAGTACATACCCACTCACCGATTCATAAGTCTACACATACATCCACTCACTCACCCTTACAGTTACTCATACACGCAGTCACTCATCAATACAGCCACTGATATATGCACTCATACACCCATACAGACACTCACACACTGCCACTCACTAGAGTTACTTACACACCTAGTGACTCACCCAAAGAATCAATCACACTGCAATTTACTCCCTATAAAGTTATACACACACCACCTCACTTATTCATACTGATAGTAACACATGCTTACTCTCTTCTACAATCACTGACACAAGCACACACTCACTCATATAGCCACTCTCACACTCACTCACTCATATATACAATCACTTATATACTCCAACACTCACATATACTGACTTTCACATATGCAGTTACTCACCCATATAACACTGAGACATGCATACACTGACTGACACAGCCATATGCACACTCACTCAACCATACTGTCCCTCACAGACACACTCACAAACCCATACACCCAGGGATTCACCCACTCATACATCCATGCAGGGAGCCACACAGCCCCTCACCCACCCACACAGACACTCAGGCACCCATACAGGTACTCAGACAACTAATTTATAACCCATACAGACACTCATGTACCTACTCACCAACCAATGCAGCCACTTACACACCAACTGACAGACTGAAACACACATTTACACAGATTAGTCTCTCACCCATAAAATCACTAAGACATGTTTAATCACTCACTCATACAGTCAGTCACGCACCCAACAAATCATCCATACAGACAGTCATACACCCACTCATTCTTCGAATACACCTTGGCGTATATATATAACATTCTTAAACTTTTTAGAAACACTCACACTCACAGGACGATGTCATCAGTGATGTCATTGAGATGTCATCAGTGATGTCACTGACCATGTCATCAGTGATGTAATATGTGACGTCATTATTAGTGCATTGCGGGGGCACGAGTTATAGTTAGCTCAGCTAACTATAACGGCTGAATTTCTCTGGTTTTGTACGAGTGAAATGTCAGCCTAACTATAGCGACCCTGAAACCTGTGGGTTTTTCAGTGAATATCTAAGGTTTTTTAAATGCTAATTCCTAACTATAACGTCCCTGAAACCTGTGTTTTTTTCAGTGAATATATATATAACCTAAGATTATGGAGATAACCTGCGCATATTTGTAAGTCTATTTTTATTGGTACCAGCTCATGGTCCTTAAGAAATTGCAAACACGTTAGAATAACCACATGGATTATGGCAATAACCCAGCATCACAATTGCATAGGGCAAAGGTGGGTACAGGTTGCAGTCATCTTGTGGAATCAGGTACATTTCCATTTCACAGGAGTACTTGTAAGAGTGAATACACCCTGCAGAGCAATTAGACTGGCAGTTCCGATTCTCAGAAGTAAAGGATGCTCAAAGGATCACAACTGTCTGATATTTTCTGTTACTGCCCACGGCACAGCTCTGGACTGGCATTACAAACAACAATGCTAAAGACATATATTTATTCCACAGTGCATAATCAGCCTGCCGCATCACATTTGTAAGCTGCTTGGCTCACTGCATAGATTTGAACACATCTGATTGCTCACTGTTAATGTGTGCAAAGGTGATTACGTGACTGAGAACTCTACAATGATAGTATTGGTATACATAGGCTCCACTCATTGTGGAGTTGGGGAACACTCCTCCTTCTACGGGGCAAACCTAGTGACCTTCTGGATATGGGCTGACTTCAATGGAGGCCGAATTAAGTTCAAGTCACAACCAGTAGCTGACCTTATACCTGCCTCTAAGGACAGTTGAGGAATAATAAAAGAAAAAGCCAAGCATGGTTGGGCAAATATCACAAGCTGTCGCATGAGATGGACTCTAAATACCCCTATCATCAGAGGGTGTAATAAATGCTGTAAGCAGGACAGTAATCCCACCCTCCCAACTGTCTCCCTATTGTTTTATGATGTTACAATTAGGCTGGGTAACAAAGTGCTTAGTTAGGGCATCCAGAAGCTTGCATATGAATTTTGTGAACTGTTCTATTAGCCTTCATTCTAATCCCTAAACAGTTCTAGATGGCCTGTTCGTCGGTCCTTACATTCAGGTCCCTTAACCTGAAACCTAATCCCACGTGACATACGTTATCTTTCACACATAGTAAGGTCAGGGCTAACGCGGAGCCCAAACTAATCCAAAGGGCCCTTAGTTCCTTATCGCCTCCAGGTTATCCCCCACCCCCAACCCCACCACCCATCTGGCAAATCAAGGGGGGTATTGTTGATTGTAAGTGCCAGGAAGCATTAATTAAGTTATGATTAGGGCTCCTGGTTTTATGGTATTTCTTTTTTACATTTCTGTCTGTAAATAACTATACTGTTTTTTTTGCTAATGTTATCTGCATGTATCCATATTTGTTTGGGGTTTTGTGAAAAAATAAAGTTGCAACTAGTATATTTCTATATTTATGTAACCGATAATTGTGCATTCATGCTTGAACGCCTGATAGGTTTCAATGGTGTGAAAACCTACAGATGATAAATCATGCATGAATATGAAAACATGAACATTTTAGTATATTTGATGCTGTTTAAGCCTCTTTACTAAAAAATAATTTCTTTTTCCACTCCCTTACCTTTCAATCTGCACAGCTATTGGCCTGGTGGTCATGACTGACAGCATTTAGAATAATGAAAAAAATCAAATTTTTGTTTTTATTCATAATTAAAAATAAATGCAGACAAGAGAATAAATGGTTTAAAGTCTGCATCCCCTGTAAAAATCTGTAAAAACGCAAAACAAGGAGCCTTATTTATGATGCCCTCTCCTCCCTCAATAATGGAAATAAATAGCATAATATACTCTGAGCATCTGCAGATATGGTTTATGCAAAGACCTTTTTTCATGTGTATTTCCTTTAACAAATGTGTTTATCGAAAACCACTATGCAAGGGGTTAAACTTGTGCAGCAAAGTAAAATCACACTCAAGATATATCATGACTATTAGGAGAGTTGTTTGAGTGTGTAAAGTGATTGCTGTGTGCAGTCTGTGAAGCAGAAAAAATGTGTTCTTCATGTTACTTTTGACCTACTGGGAAATAAATTCAAATTTGAAATTTGCCAATGCCCTTAGTAACACACGTATGAATTAATATTAATTAGTAAACATGCTCTAAATAGCATGCATTATTGGTACAAATATAGAAAAAATAAAATAAAAAAATATTAACCATCACCTACATGTCACTACCACCTCAACTCCTAGCAGGTCCTGCTCCCAGTCAAGGATATCAGCCCAGCAGTACACAATGCTGCTGCTATCACACGATGCTGGCACAGCAGCACATGCTGTGCCACACTTGCCCCCAGCAGAGTTGACACTGCACAAGACCACACAGTGGCGGCTGCTACTATAAAGTACGGGTGAAGCGAGGGGTATAAAAAAAAATCTCATGTACCTGCCTGCCGTCACCTCTCCTGCGTCCTTCTTCTGTCCACGATGCACAGAAGCAGAAAGTACACATGCTCCCAGACTCTCCTAGCCAATCATGATGCTGCTGTCCCCAGCATGACAGTAGCATTGTCATTGGTCTGAGCAGCCTGGTTCACAGCTCAGACAGGGACTGGTAGCCTGCGTCAGTTCTCCACTCGGCTGTACAACACAGCCGGGTGGAGAAATGGTAAAGTTGCATAACGGTTTGGCTGGCCCAAGATGGCCAGCCAAAAAGTCATGAGCACTTATGCTGCATCAACCACTCCTCCCCGTTACACAGCCCAGGCCTGTCCCGCCAAGTACTAAAAACCAAACTGGTACAGTATGGAAAAATAAAATGATAATAACATTGCGTTATTATAATTTTATTTTTTGCAAGTGGGACGACTCTCCTCCTTCTTAACGGAGGAGCTGCCTCTGAGACCATACATAGCCTTCCGAGGCTTGCCATCTGTTGTAAACATGAAAGGAGTGCGAATTGCATTTAGAAATGAAGGGGCATATTATCAAGAACGGCGTTAAATTATCGCCGCTTTAGCGGCAGGAAACTGCCGCTAAAGCGGCGATAATGGGCTTGATAATATGCCCTTGAGAATTCCAATAGAAGTCCATGTTCTGGTGTGAACCTGGGCTTCTATTGAATTCTCAAGGGCATATTATCAAGCCCATTATCGCCGCTTTAGCGGCAGTTTCCTGCCGCTAAAGCGGCGATAATTTTAACGCCGTTCTTGATAATATGCCCCGAAGTTCCTCCTCCTCTGTTAAATTGTTAAAGGGTTTCACACCCGAATAGAGCCATCAGTAGTGTTCTTTGAGCCAGCTTAATTATTCATGGCATAGAGTGTGACAAAAAGACAGACAGTAAATAATATGAATTGTGAAAGCACAGGATCAGGTAAACAAGAAAGTAAAAGTAAAGTTAAAAAAATGGGACAGGTGGGGAGCAATAGGATCAAACTGTAGATGGGAGAATTTGGAAAAAGGCAGGCAGGAGATGACTGCACTGAGGAGTGTCACACCATAATCAAAATGGCCACTAATGCATCACATCATGAAACAGTTAGAGCTTTTTTTTTTAGCCAAAATGCATCCTTGTGTCCATTTGAATGCTAGGTGGGAAAATGCGTTTCACCTGTAAATCCATGTAATTTCACATAATTTTTCAGTAAGTTCATGTAATTTACAAACAGAATTACGCCCACTCCTACATTTTCCATAGTTACTGAATTTTGACTGCCTTTCAGATTCTTTAATGTCTCATTAATGTTCCCCACACAGAGCTTCCATGAGCCCTACAATTCTGGCATCTTAAAACTGCTCTTATGAATTCTCATGGGAACAGATGGAACTGAGGTTGATTTGGTTAGGAATATCACTTTAACCAAAATGAGTCATGTTTCCAGGAAGCTATGTCACTGCTTCCGTCAAAACATTGTGAATTAAACGGTATAAATGCTACACTCAAATGTACAAAACTGTGGGGCATATGTACAAAGAAGTGGCGGGGTGAGGCATTAGCCGTCATGGCTTAACGCGTCACTCCGCCACTTCAGAAACGCAAGGCTGCACCATATTTACAAGAATATGGTGCAGCCCTGCGTTTCCCCCTGCGATAAAGCTACACTTAGCAGCCTAGTACCAATGCAGGCACCCTTGCACCATAGTGCAAGTGTGCCTGCGTGCTGGGGAAGATTGTTTATGTGCAGGAAGGTGTGCCTTCCTGCACATAAACAATCTTTAAATGCCGTTTTGTCACTTCTATGTGTGCTGCTTAATGCAGCAAACATGGAAGTTACAAATTGTCATTTTTAAAAAAAAGATTGTTTATGTGCAGGAAGGGACACCTTCCTACACAAAAACAATCCAAGGTGTTTTGCTTTTGCATGTGTGCTGCACAAGGCAGCACACATGGAATAAGCAAAAACGAGGAGAAATAAAACATTTCTCCTTGTTTCGCCAAGTTAACACCAGGTTTTCCCTGGTCTTAATTTTGGCGCTGCCTCCTATTTACGCCACCCTTGTAAATAGGAGGCAGCGTAAAAATCAATGGGTGTTGCAGTGGCCATATTTTGTGACTTAAAACTTGATTAGCAAATCTGTGCCTAAATCAGTTCCAACAACTCCAAGTAGGAGGTGTTAGGATGAACCTGCAAGTTCAAACGTTCACAAATCTACATGTCATGTGCTCAACATATGCGTACTTAAATCAGCAGCACACATATTAGCATGATTTTACATGTGCTAGACTTTTTCTGCAGGAAGGTTTACCTTCCTGCACATTACATTTTATCACTACATGATGAATAGCAAAATCTATGTGTGTGACCTGTAGCAGCACACATATGAGTTACAATGCAACGTTACATTTTGTTTATGTGCAGGAAGAGACACCTACCTGCTCATTAACAATCTTTCCCTACAACACAGCCACCATTGCACAATGGTCCAAGAGTGCCTGAGTTGATGCTAGGCAGGGAAAATGTGCGGAAACGCTATGTGAACATCCTGTTTCTTATATTACATTTTGACATAGAATACAGTTGTTTCCATGGAACACACAGTGTGAAAGCAGATGGTAGTTGTAATTTACTACCACCTTGCCTGCCGACGATGATCCCCAGGTTGTCTAATAGGTCGCCCTCACGGCCAACGCAATCCTGCCTTCTATGTTTGAGCTGGTGGACACTCTTGTCCACTCCAAAGATCCTCTGCATGTGGTGGCAGATGTGGTCCCACCTCAATTTTCTGACCTTAACGTCGTACTCCTGTTGTATCCGTCCCCCACTCCAACCATTCTAGGGAGGTAAAATTTGAACAGCCAGAGGAAAGCCCCAAATGCTTCCTCCAACATCCTCCCAATCCTACCTTCACCCATCATCTTCCCCAACACTACTAAGCCCACTAGAAAAAGAAACAACCCAATTAAATTAACAGGAACTTTAAATAACCAAACAGTATACCCTGTAGACAAACACCAGACGAAACAAGATCCAAAACGCAAACAACACGTAATAATAGTGACAAAGGACTTCACTTGGACAGTAGGGACAGCAGACTAGACACCAAAAATACTCTTTCACAACACAGAATCACCACACTCCTCAAAACCCAACCAAACAGTTCAGAAGACACCAATAGTGTGATTAAAAGTGAAAGTGTACAGCACTGATCCCATAAACAGGATGCATGCTGACATCAGTTCCTGTGAGTTTGCAGCCCGTTTTGTGAGTTTGCAAGAATTTTTTCCAGCTAAAGGTTAAGTGGGAATTTTCCATTGTCGATGCAGGTACTTTGCAAGTGTATTGTGTGCCGGGAAAGGAAACATTAACGCTTACGCGAAATGCAGGTAAAAAATTGCATCTAAGTGGTAGATGATCTGCCACTGTACCATTATTTCATGCTATTGCATGCCTAGTAACACTCTATGGCTATGGCATGTCACCTGTGTTGTGTATGTGACTTTAATTTATCAGATGTGTTTCGGTGAAAGAAAATATAGGCTGTCAACATGCACACCTTCACACATTAATGCAGCACAATGACTAACAGTGTTGGATTGGCAATGCATGCATTAGTCGGAGTCATACTGGTTTCCATGGGTTGTATGTGTGTCTATTTATCAGGAAGTTACATATCTCATTGCAGTAAGGTGGGTACCACTGTCATGGGGTTGAGACACATAATAATTCGTACAACAAGCCTTTACTACTTGTGATGAAGATTTTTATGAATGCATAAGATTCTAATTTTGTCAATTTCATTATAGAATTTGTTTTTGAAACACCTATTATGTGTTCCTCGTGGAACCTCCAGTTTAGCGGTCCACGAGGAATTGGGTGTTCCCTATATAAGTGACACCCTCGCATTACGCCCACTGATCTTCTGGTTAAAGTGCTGGTTGAATAAAGATTTATCTCTTAACCACTCAATTTTGAGAGAGTGTATGGCTCTAGATAATGCTTCCAGAATCCCCTGGCTCAAATATGTTAAAAATAGTTTTGTTGGGGTAGGGCGTGGTGATTTATTTTACAAACCTGAATCTATAGTTAAGAAGGATGTAGATTTATTCAGGATAGCCTTCTTGACGGCAAGGAAAATGGACAGGGAGGTGCAGGAGCTGTCGAAACCTAGTGTCCGCATGTATTTATCCTTAAAAACAACCCTGTTAGCAGAACCGTATCTTATGGGGCTCTTTTCATCACATGAGAAGTTTTTATTAACTAGGTTTCGGATGAACCTGTTCCATTTCCTGCTAGCTAGGCCTAAAGGATACACGAGAGGTCAAGTGCTAACACCCTGCGGCTGCGACGGCCAGTCTCCGCAGGACTTGTTGCATTTTATGTTTTTATGTAAGCTATATGAATTTCCTCGAAGGCACTTCCTGATTCCAATTTTAAAAAGGATGAATTTTAAACAGGCCCGCCTCTGCCCTTATGTATCTACAACTGTTGACAGAGGATTGCATCCTTTTATAGTAGGGTTCCTAAAAGCTTGTGTGAAATCACGTACCTGTATGGATATCTAATCATTTATTAACTAAGTTGTATCTCCAGGACTGAGTGTTTAGGCCTTTTGGAACAAAAAGAAGGGTCATCATGAATCTACTTATTCGTGCACAAAGCACTTTATGATTTATATAATCGTGATTGGGGTGAATGTTTGATCGTTTGATCTGATTTTTAAATGATTTATCTGATGTCTTGTTTAGGTCTTTGGAATAAAAAGAAGGGTCATCATGAATCTATGTATTCGCGCACAATGCACTTTTTGATTCATATAATCGTGATTGGGGTGAATGTGGTTTATTTATACATTTTATTACTAGGAGGCCTTGACTGTTTAACTGTTTGATCTGGTTTTAAATGATCTATTTGATGTCATGTTTTGTATCTGTGTAACTTTTATGGTTTCTTTGTAAAACCGAATAAAGTTTATTGATTGATTGATTGGTTTAGGTGGAGTAAATTACATGACTATATACACAGGTTGTGTGCAAAGGCACTTAACGTGGCTTTGAGCCACCTTGTCCATTTTTTCCTTGCCACATCACTGTGCAGCATTATGCAGCACACATGGATGAGACAATTTTACTTTCATTAGACATTCCTGTGCTGGATGGTGTCCCATCATGCAAAAAGACATACAATCATGCAGCCCATTTACCCTTTATAGATGGCACACATGAGCCTGCACAGGGATTGCCCTGATGGTTAGACACCACCACAAGGACATGCACATGGATGCCCCATATATCTTTTGTACATATGCTCATCCCTATGTGATAAGACAAGACAAAGCATTATGTGCTAAAATCTTGCACGACACCTGCCTCAGACCTTTACTCATAGATTGCCCCTTACAAATGGGAATCTGAAATTGATGTGTTAATGTGTGCTGCAACATGCATTCACCATTTTCTTAGCATACTGAAAGGTGAATGCTATGTTTTTTGTTGTTGTGTAACCCTTATTAAGCCTCCTTTTTAAAGCAATTACATATTTGGGCAGAGTCTCAGATGACTACATCTGCTTCCGCATCATGAGGCAAAGTATGTTGCAGTGGAGTAACCACTGCTACACCCTTTTCATTCCCCTTTCATGCTGAGTGGAGCATGTGCATGAGCCTAACATTGAATGCAACAGTCAGTCAAGTTATGCTGCTTAACACCACTTTGAAAATCAGGAGAGGGTGAGTTTGGCATCAATACATTACTAAAAGTGACGTTCTGTTGACGGGATCCACTGGTAAATGTAGCCCTGAGGGGTTTCAACACACGTTATACATGTCCATTAACATGTGATAGGATATAGATTTGTGTCCTGCATGCTGTGGCAATTTGTGCTTATGTCCCACTATGTGTCAGAGGCCATATGTGCATTAATGTGTCAGTAGATGATGTGACACACATATTACATTTGGGTGTGTGTTCAAGAGTGTTGGGTACATTCCTGGAGACATACAACAGCATGTGACATGACCATTTCCTAGAAGATGGAGGCTCTTATTTGTGTTTAACTATACTTGCAAATAGAATAATATGTTGACATGTGTAGTGGTAACAAATACCTAGATTACATGCAGTAACATTTCAAACGTTTGTGTATCATTACATAGCTAGGTGATGCTTCTTCATTGTGGTACATATTTTTTGTGGTAACTCTGGAGCAAATTGTATTTGCCTTTGAGGCTGTGATTAGTTGTAGGTTACTTGCATGTATGGGACATACTTGTTGCTATCCCTGACGCACTTTACTCATGAGTCTAGCATCATTTGTTTGGTGGTTGTAGACACACATTGAGGGTGATGTGATGAGTATAGCACCAGTTGTCAAAATTACTTGCCATGCCACACTCATGGTGGTGGGCATAGGACATCCACACATTGTTTTAATTGCATTGCCATCCTATTTGGCCTACGTACACAAGAGTGAAAGCTGATGCTTTCTCAGTTGTCCCTTGGCTAGCCTATGTGTCAGTGTTTGTGCTGTGAGTTTTGTGGCAATTTAAGGTCAATACAGTGTTGAAAGATGAGTCATACACAGTGATTGTAATGCAAGACCTTTATACATTTTTCATTACAGTGACACGTGTGAGGTATAGTCGTAGTATCACCTGCAAGGCTGGACATTATGTGTATGATTGGTGTAATATTTAGTCCCTACACTGTATTGATTCATCAGTTAGTCTGGCTCACATATCCTTTAAATCTTCAGCCTCCCCATATTCAAGTTGATCCTGCTTCACCATTGTCATGTATGTGTGTGACTTTTGTCAGCAAACATATTTCCAGTGTGACACAGTACACAAAGATTGTTTAACAAAACTTTGCAATTGATTTGAGCAGTCTGGCCCCAGCTACATCTATGCACCATACGCAGATTGTCTTGACTCCTAAACTTTCATAAGAAGATGGACATGATGGTGCCTAGGGCACAACACATCACGCACATTGTATTTCACAATGATGGTTTATCTGCATTCTGTAGTTCAGATGCACAAACCATTTTATTATTCCAGGTTATGGTTTAGTTAGTGTCATGTACTCTGCTAGGTGATCGCTCTGTGTGACACTATTAGCTGGACTACTTTAGTGTTCCAGATTGTAAACCTTCTAATTACAAAAACCAAGCATACAAGATATTGGTCAAGTGATTGTTTATTTTAATACATCATAATGTGAATTTATTGATGAAGAGTTATACGTGAAAACAAAGTTTGAGGTGCCATTATGAGAAAAAATTATTGCTTCCCTCCTCAAACTTGCTGCTGCAGAAGTAGAACGTTGACTCTGATCCTCTTCTTCATCCACCCCATCGTCATGATTTTGCATTACTTCTATGTCATCAGGCAGAGGTATATCAGTTCTGACACAAATGTGTGTAGTATGCAACATACAAGTGTTATTTTGAATACCAAGAGTGGGGTATACAGGAGCCTCCCACCTGAAATGTCCAGGCACCTAAACCTGGATTTTAGCACTCCAACAGTCCTTTCTACTATGGCCGTGGTGTGGCCAGTGCCACATTGTAGTCCTTCTTTGCATGTGTGTGTGTAATTTTGATTGGTGTCATCACCCATGGCATGTGTGCATGGCCTTGGTCAGCTGAATCAGAAAATGGAGAAAAGGTACGTTAGTCTCTTAGCATGATGTGGTTGAGAATTACATCATTTGACTTTGTGTCCAGCATTCTATATTCACCTTGCACGCAGTGTGGTACATGCAAATAAACTTCATCTATGCCATACATTTGTCGATTGTTAACAGCATACACAATATTACATTGCCATTGTCATGGTCCTCTGTGATACCTCCATAGCGTTATATTCATCAAAGTGCAAATGCCTTTTAAGATGTGACTATTCAACAATATCAATGTGTACCAAATGATTTCTGAGACATCTGTCTCACATGAGTCACTTTTTTGGCTGTATGGGTACCATTAAAAAAATTAATCTCATAATCTTTACGATCACGAGGCATGGCTGTAGCCGTAGGAGTTACTTCCATTTCGGACATATTTAATTACACTTTAATTCTCTATGTACAAGTTTCAATGTGTCAAGCATGGACATGAAAGTGGATGTATGTGGCCCTGTGAGATTTTATCTACACATGTTGGTGCACACTGTCCCCTCTGGGGACAGCATACATTAGTTACTATATGTGTATGGAGGTTACACATAGACATTGGACAAGTAGACTGCATACACTGCAAGACAAGACACCTTGGTGCCAGTGTATGCCATATTTTTGACACTATTTGATATTCATTTATTGTGTGTCTGCGCTGGCAGCAGCATTGTTGATTACCACTGTGACACACACAATATGCCCTTGGAGACATTGTTGTTAGCTGTATTAGGAGAAGTGCTGTGTGCATGATGGAGCACCTTGCTGCACAGTCTGGTCCTTTGGAGGAGAGCTAGAGTGATTCAGTTACTACAATTATTTGCCTGTTGTGGAAATTGAATGGGATATGTTTCTTTAATTTGTAATGTAATGCAGCATTGTTGAGCGTAACTAATGCAGTACTGTTGTCTGTGATTCCTTTGCTAACTATGGAAGTGTGTAATGTCACCTCTCCTCTTGCCCATGGGAAAGACTTCTGGGACACAGAGTTCACAACGGGGTTGCTTTGCTTTCTCAATGTCTAGTCTGTAGCTGATCATATGAAGTGTGGTTACATGAATTTCCTTGACAATATCTGGATGTGCACATCGTTCCTCATGTTCTTTGGTCTGCTACTGTACATTGTAGATTGTGTAGAACGATGTGCTAACCTGAATGCAGAGCAAATGGTGTGTATGTGCTTTACTTTGCCATACACAACATCTATGTTGTTCTCTGTCCAATTATTGACTAAATGATGTTTTTCCCTGACTGAACAGTCACCATTGCTGCATTGTGGACATGTAATCTTGTTGTCTGGAGCTGAATTTAGGTTATGTAGTACATATGTCACAAACCTTGCAATGGAACCTGAGTAACTCCCTCTTACAATATGTGATACAGCTTACAGGTACTAATCATAGTGTAGATGACTATGAGCCCTAGGTTTCTGTATCCTCAGTTGAGATTCTGTAGGGTGGCACACCACTTGCACACTGTCACATGGATACACTACATGGGATGAGTATGGTGAGGTTGTGGTCTCAATTTATCTTGAGTGTGGAGGAGTTGCAAATTGTCCATGATAGACAATGTTGCCATTTGCAAAGTGTGTGATGTCCTTTGTAGTGGGCTGCCTTACTGCTTACCTATTTGCATTTGCAATTTTCTACATAAATTCTTGACATAACCAGGTAGTGTGAAAATGGCCATGTCCTCCACCGTAGCATCATGATAGAAAACAGTCCCTCATCCCATGTGACTGGTTTATTTGGCCAACAATGTCTTATTGAATGTCAACATGTCCAATGACAGGGCACAGTGTTGCAAGCGCTATACCGGATTGAGCATGTGAGCTTGGGACAGATGTGTTTTACTTCCCTTCTTAAGTGTGATCTGTGGCAGAACTGTCATTGTAAGGCCAAGGAGAAACTTAACAACAATAGAGGCATTTAATATTAGGCTAAGATTGTGCATCAAAGGGTTTAGGAACTGTGACCAAAATAACAGGCTTTATGAAAACTTGATGGGTAAACTTGTGTTAGTTGCCATAGCAACAGCAGGATAGAATGATAGCAGACTGAAAATGAATGAAGAAGGAAAGGTAATTGAAGCAGAATAGAACTTAAGTACACATGCAACATAGGTCGTGGTTTACTTATGGGAGTGTGAGGGATGGAAAGACTCAAGCTTTAAAAACGGTTTAGGTAATACAGATCTTAGTACAAATCTACGTTTATGTGATTACAAACGGAATTAGACTAAGTAAGTTTTAAAGCAGGCAATTAAGATTTAACGTAGAACTGAGTGATGGATGGAAGGGCAAGGGAATGAAAGAAGGCAAGGTAAGATTTTTAATGAATGGAAGGTAAACAAAAGGTAATGAAAGATGATAAGAAGGGGTGATGGAAGGGCTGGAGGGAGATTATCCAACAGGACAAGACAAAGTAGAGAAGATTGATAAATTGGGAAGCAACTAAAGAAAATAGGGACATGAACAGTGAGAAGGGCAGAAAGCTTGAAGGTGAACGAAATGTTGAGGAAATGGACAAAAGTGAGGTATAAATTAAAAAAGTTGATGATGTACATGGAAATGGAGGACAGAAATCAAATATTGGAAAGACATCCAGAGTTAAATTAGTTAAAGTATGACATAAGAATATATCACTGGTAAATGTGCAGGTTTGGAATCACTGACAAAATATCGACCTCAAAAATATCGAGGTACACAAATATTGTGACAAAAATATCGAAGTCAAGAATATCGACACCCTATCTACATCATGGTAAGTACAAAAATATCGAAAAAAAAATATCGATGTCAAAAATATCGTTGCAAAAAATATAGTTTTTTTTAAATGTTAAAAAAATAATGTAAAATAAAGTAAATAATACATATAATTAAAAGAAACATAGTTAAAATGATTTAAAAATGTTTAAAAATAAGAATTGATACATATAATGTTAAAATAAATTAAACATATACATATAAAATATAATATTTATACTTACTTAATAATATTAATAAATAATTATTTTAATAACTTATAAATTGTTGAAAATATTTTATAAATTATAAATGCAAACATACACATACAAAAATAATATTATTAGAAATTAAAAATATATATTTAACAAATTTAAAAATTACAATATTTTTTATTTTTGTAAAATAAATTATATACAACATTAAGTAAAACAATACAGAAAATATTGGATAGCGGATGGAAAGAAATTACTATTCCCACTCCAAAAAGTGCCACAGTAGGGTAAGTATTGGATAGCGTAGGGGTAAAAATTACTATTCCAACTCCAGAGAGTGCAGTGCAACAGTAGGGAAAGTGTTGGATAGTGTAGGGGGAAAAATTACTATTCCCACTCCTGAGAGTGCAACAGTAGAGAAAGTGTTGGATAGCGTAAGGGTAAAAATTACTATTCCCACTCCAGTGAGTGCAACAGTAGGGAAAGTGTTGGATAGCGTAGGGGTAAAAATTACTATTCCCACTCCAGAGAGTGCAACAGTAGGGAAAGTGTTGGATAGCGAAAGGGTTAAAATTACTATTCACACTCCAGTAAGTGCAACAGTAGGGAAAGTGTTGGATAGCGTAGGGGTAAACATTACTATTCCCACTCCAGTGAGTGCAACAGTAGGGAAAGTGTTGGATAGCATAGAGGTAAAAATTACTATTCCCACTCCAAAGAGTGCAACAGTAGGGAAAGTGTTGGATAGCGTAGGGGTAAAAATTACTATTCCCTCTCCAGAGAGTGCAACAGTAGGGAAAGTGTTGGATAGCGTAGGGGTAAAAATTACTATTCCCACTCCAGACAGTGCAACAGTAGGGAAATTGTTGGATAGAGAAGGGGTAAAATTACTATTCCCACTCCAGAGAGTGCAACAGTAGGGAAAGTGTTGTATAGCGTAGGGGTTAAAAATAACATACTTATCAATTAAATAATTGTTTTGATAAAATAATGATTTATTAATGAATTAACAATAAATTAATTATAAATACCAATAAATGAAAAATAATAATTACTTTAATAACATTAAATTACTTCCCACCCTATTCCCCAATAAACACAAAACCCACTCCACATAAAATTTAACACAATTAATATAATTATCAATTAAGCAATTAATAAAATTAATTAGCAATTAATAATTAATTAACAATTAAATAATTATCAATACCAATAAATAATAATTAATAAAAATTAATTACCAATTAAAAATCAATTAACAATAAATTAATTATTAATACCAATAAATATTAATAAATAATTACTTAATTATAATACATTATTTCCCACCCTATTCCCCTATAAACACACACAACCCGCTCCTAAACTAAATTAACACAATTAATATATTTATCAATTATTTAATGAAAAAAAAATTACCAATTAATAATTAATAAACAATAAATTAATTATCAATGCCAAAAAATAAAAATATTAAATACTTTATTATAATTAATTTACTTCCCACCCTATTCCCCTATAAACCCGCTACAATAAAAAATGTATATAATGAATAGAATTATCAATTAATCAATTAATAAAAATTAATTACCAATTAATAATTAATTAACAATAAATTAAATATCAATAACAATAAATAAAATTATTAATTTCTTAATTACAATTAAATTACTTCCCACTCTATTCCCCTATAAACCCACAACCGCTAAAGAACTAAAATGCAAAAATTAATTTCAAATAATTATTAACTTCTAAAAATTATGAATTAAATTACCATAATTAAATTACTTCCCACCCTATTCCCCTACAAACCCACAACCCGCTACGGTGCTAAAACGCAAAATTTACTTTAAAAAAAATTACTAACTTCTAAACAATTAATACATATATTAAAAAAAAAAAATACAAAACATAACAAAACATGTGGAACACATACATATAAAATACATACTAAAATACATAACACTAACATAAACATCGATATTATTAACATCGATATTTTTACTATAAATATTAATAACTTCGATATTAACAAAAACGATATTTCTTACCTTCAGGTCGATATTCTGGTCACCGATATTCTTGACATGGATATTGTGTCCCTACGATATTTAAAACTCAATATTAATGCTGGTCGATATTTAAAAATCGAGATTTTGACTGTGCACCCAGTTTTGCACATTACTTAAAATGTACAGAAGCAATAATCATTATTGTCAAGCATTGTACTAAGGGAGCCAAGACCACAGGCACTTGAATGGTAAGTGCTGTGATCAATGCCTTTTGGAGGATATTTATTCCTTGGGTGACAAAGTGGGTGGTAATTCAATTTCCTGGCTACTCTCTTGGTAGGACTTGTTAAGTGTAGGTTGTACTTTTGCATTATATGTTTGTGGATAAAAGTTGGCACATAAAAAATATATACACAATGCTATTTACTACATGAGCAATTTGACATTGTTCATTTCCATAGGTACTATTCTGGAACCACTGGTTGAGGACACATTGGCGGAAGATGAAAGGAATCATGGACACTGCCAGGGTACTTTGCCATGACATTAAGTAAGACACCTAGATGGCCAACTATTGCCTGCACATTCATTGAGTAGGTGGGCTTCCTGTTTCAGTGAATGTGCACAGTTTCCACTGGAGGCACAAGTTCCCAATGGGTGCAGTCCATTGCCCCCAACACATTCGGAAAACCAGCAATGGCATAAAAGCATTGCTTGTTGGGGAGTTGTTCTTGTGCATTGTTGGGGAATTGGAGGTACTGCGGCGTCAGGCTGATTATGACATCCAGGACAGTGGGTAGGAACCTGGCGAAGGATGCCTGGGAGACTCCAGACACTCTGGCGGTGGTCAGTTGAAAAGTCCCTGAAACCAGCATGTGTAGTACAGCAAGTAGCTTTGTCTGCAGAGGGATGTTGGTGCAGCACTGGGATGTGGGCTGCAGCTTAGGTGCAATCTGGTTGAGGAGGCAGACAATGGACCCCCTTTTAGTCTCTAATGGGCTATGACGTCCTCTGGCCAGAGGTGTATGAGGGTGATCCTCTGTAGGTAGATCTGCTCCCTTCTCCGGCGCAACCTCTGTGGTGGTGGTGGTCTTCTTGGTGCTCCTAGTTGTTGTAGCAGAAGCTCCATGGCGTAGTTGAGGTTGCCAAAGATGAATTGGGATTGTCTTCCTTCTATGCAAGTGTGTTAGCCTCATTTTTAACACCTGATATTTGCTGACATTAAAAAACTGGCACTAATGGGACTTAGCAGCAGTTTTTCTTTTTTGGGGGTGTGCAAGAATTTCCTTGCGTTATCGGAATAGCAGGAGTTTTTATGCAGAAATGCCTACCTTGCATCTCATATTTAGTAAGTCACACTAACAGAAATAGTGCTGTGAAAAATTCATGTTAACGCTGAAAAAATGGTGCTAACTGGAGTTTGTGGCAACTTGCAAATTTGGTGACAATAAAAAAGCTGCTGTAACGTAAAAAAATTGACGCTACAGCGGTAATAAATCCTTGTAAATATGCCCCATTGTTTTTTGCTAAATCCAGTCGATTATGATCTGCAGTTTACTGTGGCAGTGTTCCGCTCCTGCAACGTCTCACTGTCTGCATGCCCAGCTCCCCACCTCCTCAATAGCCTTCATTGGCAAAGTAACATTTCACTACACTCTCTTTCGGCAGCATAGCAAAATGTATTTTTGCACATTTCTTAAAGTAGCAATCCATCAACTTTTTCACACATTTGTTTATCAGCAAAACTATTTACACAGAACCTTGTTTAGAGGAAAATGTTTGACCTTGCAATAATTTTCATATTTCAAATTGTTCAGGAACAAAGTCCAAGTAGCTACACTGTGGCATAAAATGTATGTGGTATCTTAAGTGTCTGATATTTCTAACCATGCCAAGCATTTTGCCTCTTCCCACTTAACTTCAGACATGGAACAGCCCGGAACAACCCATGGAATGATGCATATGGTACAAGGTAAAGATTTGGTGGCACATATTTTCAGACAGATCTGGATGAGAAATTATTACACATGATGATTGTGTTTGTGAGTACTGATGATATGAGTAAGTATTAAAGGATGCCATTTGGCTTAGATATTTCAGCATCAGTATTTCAGAGAATTAAGAAAGAGACCTTTGATAGAATTACTAGTGCTGTAGCCATCTAGAGTGACATTCTAGGTTTTGATGGGAGTTAATAAGATCTCGATATAAATCTAGAGAAGGTCACCCTTGCTGTGGAAAAGAATAGTTTAATATTGAAGTTCAAAAAGTGCAAATTCTTCTGTTCCGATGTTGAGGACCTCACACCCTCCATTTCCAATTTAGACAGGAAACCAAAACAAAGTGCTGACAAGCTTTTCCTGTATGCTATGAAAAACAAGGGAGCCCAATTACAGTTGACCTTGGGTAATTAACTATTTCTAAAGACAGTGGTCCCTAGACAGTAAATGAAAACAATCAGTAAATATAGACCCAATCAGTGCTATATTTTAACGCTGTTCATCCGGACAGGTATTTAATATTCCATAAGGTAAGTATACAAAAAATAAGAAAGGAACAATTTAAGTGGGACACAAGCCTGCATCCAACTTAGCAAAGAAGAGGTACAACATAAAGCAGAAGGCTCAGGCAAAACAAATTGTTTGTTAGGAACACATTTTTTGATATAACAAACAGATTATGCAAGAGACACCATTACAGAAAAATAGCAAATTGGGAAAATGTATATGGTGTACAAGTAGTTGACGGCGTTTCGATCCTTAAAGAACATACTAGGATCATCTTCAGGACATTTGAATTAACATGCCTGTATATGTATGCCTGTAATAACTATGCAGTGGTCGCATGGACAATTAAGCATAAGTCCTGGGCGGAGTACGTGGCAGGACAGGTAGAGCTGCGTGTACAGACTCTACGGTGCTCGATGGCACTCTGAAGGTTTGTCCTAGAGACAACTACGGTGAGGAAAGGTCATTAAGAAGAGCTGCGCTGCTGTGCACGATGGCGGACCCGGATACGAGGTGAGGAGCTATGACAGTGGATGGGCAACTACCTGCTGCGGTGGAAGGGAAAAGTCAATAGGAGCCGCGTTGGGGGTCCCAATATATTGCGTCAGGTACTCGAAGTGGACCTAGTGGTCAGTTATTCTGTATGCCTGCAATCCAGGGCATGCAGTATGAACGAGCCGCATGTGCAGTCTCAGTATTAAGGGTGAGGTCTTGTAGTGAACCTATTAGTAGTCAGTAAACCCGTATGACTGCAATCCACGGCATGCAGTTTAACCGAGCCGCGTCTGTGGTCTCAGTAGTCGGGGTCAATTTCCGGGGCCAACCTGGTATTGGTCTAGGGTTTGTCACAGCGGGGGAGCTTCCTGACGGTCACAGAAGTGTGCGAACCGCAGGAAGCGCTAATGAAGGCATGATGCTAATTGGGAAAGCGGGTTAGGTGACCTAGTGAATGAAGATAAATGAAGGTCACGCAAGGCGAAGGCCATCTTGGAATGGTGCAGTAGTGAAGTGGGACTATGTACAAGTGTAGATAAATAAGGTGTAGAAGTATTGCTAGCACCTAAGGTACTTGCACTTTTTCAAGTTGGAGCATAAAGAAGACAGATAAGAAAGAATCGGAAAATAATATATCCGGTGGCGCTAATTGAGGCATAGCGCTAATAGGGAAAATGGATCAAGTGACCCAGTGAAAGATAAAAAGAAGAAGGTCTCCCAAAGTGAGAGATCTGGCCATCTTGAAGTGGTGCAAAATTATGGTGGTGCTATATACAAGTGTCGATAAAATAAGTGTAAAAGCAACAGTTACGCCTAAGATACTTGCGAAAATTCAAGTTAAGGCATAGAGAGGAAAATAGAAAAGTAGTTAAAACATCATAGTACGGGCTTACAAAGCAATTCTGAGGGTTTGGACCAAAAAGACACAAAAGGACTCATAACGTTCATAGTTAAATTAATGAGGTCCAGTCCTCCAAACGATTGAGGCCTGTGTGAATACTGCCAGTCCGTAAAATCCATTTAAGTTCCTCCTTGTTGAGGAGCTGCGAGATGTCCGCGCTCCTTGGGGGTGGCTTGATCACGCTGATGATTGTCCAACGTATGTCGTCCTCAGTATGGCCTGCTGCCAGAAAACGTTCAACAAGAGGGGCGTTCGGTGTACTGCAACGTAGTCTGCTGCGATGTTGGCATATTAGTATCCGTGCATTTTGTGTTGTTTGCCCGATGTAAATTTTATTGCAGAGACATAAAATTGCATAAATCACATTGCAAGTGTTGCAGTTCGAAAATATTTTCAATTCAATTTTTATTTTATCAAAGACAAATTCCTTACATTCAATGGTGAATTTGCATACAATACAGTCCCCACATTTTGTATGTCCTGTCAAGGGGGGCAGACCCCAGAGTTCATTAAGTGTTCCTGCAGGTTTGGTGGTAGGCAGGGCAGCACGTACTAGATGATCCTTTATGTTTTTTGCTTTACGGAACGCAAATAAAGGGCGGTTTAAATTAAGTACACCTGCATTCAGGACCTCCCAGTGCTTGATAATACTTTTGCGTATGGTATGTGACACAGGTGAAAAGGTGGTGACACATACCAAACGGTTCTGTGGGTGTTTTTCTTTGGGTTCCAAAAGTACATCCCTGGGGCAATACCAGGCTCTTTTAAGAGAGTTGCGAACTAGCCTGCGAGGGTATCCCCTAGTTGTCAGTTTGTTGCTAAGGACTTTGGCCTCGTGAAAGTAATCCTCTTTCAATGAACAATTCCTCCTAATGCGGAGGAACTGTGAGTAAGGGAGTGAATCCCTAAGGGCACGCGGATGGTTGCTGTCATATCTAAGAAGCGTGTTACGCTCTGTGGGTTTCCTAAAGAGGCTTGTAATGAGTACCCCATCTTTGTGTTGGATGTTGAGGTCAAGGAATGGAATGTTGGTCTTACTGTGTGTCATAGTGAAGTTAAGTCCCTCACAGTTGTTATTTAACCAGTGGAGGAACTGTCTCATGGTAGTGTCGGAGTCCTGCCAGATCATGAAGATGTCGTCTATGTATCTTTTCCACACTGCGATCCCAGTGCGGAAAGGGTTCAGTGGTGACAAGATGCGGTTGGTCTCGAGGTTGTCCATATTAAGTATGGCTAGGTTTGGGGCAAAAACGGCCCCCATAGATGTTCCCTTGACCTGCTGATAATACTCGTCATCAAAGAGGAAAAAGTTTCTTGTAAGACAAATCTCCAGTAGCTGAAGTATAAAAATTGTAGGTACAGCATGGGGGCGTGGACGTTTATTAAGGACTTGTTCGATGACAAGGAGGGAGTCAGTTTGAGGGATGTTTGTATAGAGTGACTCCACGTCCAGCGTGCACAGGATGTCAGATGTGGAGTCGAAAGGGTGATGTTCAACTAAGTTGATCATTGCCATGCTGTCACGAATGTAGCACTCAGTTTCAGGGACGAAATCCCTAATAAAAAAATCTACGTACTGGCCAAGTGGTTCCAAAATGGATCCACACCCCGATACTATGGGGCGGCTAGGTGGTTTTTCTTGTTTTTTGTGGCTTTTGGGCAAAGTATAGATTACAGGTGTATGGGGTGACTAACACTGAAGAACTCAAAAAATTAACTGACGAAATTAACGACTTAGGGAAAAAGATCAAAGACAGTAACCCTGCAAAAGATTGTAAAAAACTATTAGAGCAGGTAAAAAAAACTGTAGACGAGTTCCACGGTTGGAACAAAATAAAAAATCTACAAAAGTGAAGAAAGACATTAAATCTTTCACACAAGAAAAGGCATACCCATATCTGAATAAGGATTTCTACACCAATAGATCCTACAACAATCCTCAAAACGCCTACTTTTCTATTTTCCTCTCTATGCCTTAACTTGAATTTTCGCGAGTATCTTAGGCGTAACTGTCGCTTTTACACTTATTTTATCGACACTTGTATATAGCACCACCATAATTTTGCACCACTTCAAGATGGCCAGATCTCTCACTTTGGGAGACCTTTTTCTTTTTATCTTTCACTGGGTCACTTGATCCATTTTCCCTATTAGCGCTATGCCTCAATTAGCACCACCGGATATATTATTTTCCGATTCTTTCTTATCTGTCTTCTTTATGCTCCAACTTGAAAAAGTGCAAGTACCTTAGGTGCTAGCAATACTTCTACACCTTATTTATCTACACTTGTACATAGTCCCACTTCACTACTGCACCATTCCAAGATGGCCTTCGCCTTGCGTGATCTTCGACTATCTTCATTCACTAGGTCACCTGACCCGCTTTCCCAATTAGCATCATGCCTTCATTAGCGCTTCCCGTGGTTTGCACACTTCTGTGACCGTCAGGAAGCTCCCCCGCTGTGACAAACCCTAGACGAACACCAGGTTGGCCCCGGAAATTGATCCCGACTACTGAGACCGCACACGCGGCTTGGTTAAACTGCATGCCGTGGATTGCAGTCATACGGGTTTACTGACTACTAATAGGTTCACTACGAGACCTCACCCTTAATACTGAGACCGCACATGCGGCTCGTTCATACTGCATGCCCTGGATTGCAGGCATACAGACTAACTGACCACTAGGCTCCGATTGACTTTTCCCTTCCATCGCAGCAGGTAGTTGCCCATCCACTGTCACAGCTCCTCACCTCGTATCCGGGTCCGCCATCGTGCACCGCAGCGCAACTCTTCTTAATGACCTTTCCTCACCGTAGTTGTCTCTAGGACAAACCTTCAGAGTGCCATCAAGCACCATAGAGTCTGTACACGCAGCTCTACCTGTCCTGCCACGTACTCCGCCCAGGACGTACGCTTAATTGTCCATGCGACCACTGAATAGTTATTACAGGCATACATATACAGGCATGTTAATTCAAATGTCCTGAAGATGATCCTAGTATGTTCTTTAAGGATCGAAACGCCGTCGACTACTTGTACACCATATACATTTTCCCAATTTGCTATTTTTCTGTAATGGTGTCTCTTGCATAATCTGTTTGTTATATCAAAAAATGTGTTCCTAACAAACAATTTGTTTTGCCTGAGCCTTCTTTTTTATGTTGTACGTCTTCTTTGCTAAGTTGGATGCAGGCTTGTGTCCCACTTAAATATTTCCTTTCTTATTTTTTGTATACTTACCTTATGGAATATTAAATACCTGTCCGGCTGGACAGCGTTAAAATATAGCACTGATTGGGTCTATATTTACTGATGTTTTCATTTACTGTCTAGGGACCACTGTCTTTAGAAATAGTTAATTACCCAAGGTCCCTGACCAACTGTAATAGGGCTCCTTGTTTTTCATAGCATACAGAAAAAGCTTGTCAGCAATTTGTTTTGGTTTTCCTGTCTAAATTGTAAATGGAGGGAGTGAGGTCCTCAACTTTTTGAACCTCAATATTAAACTATTCTTTTCCACAGCAAGGGTGACCTTCTCTAGATTTATATTGAGATCTTATTAACTCCCATCAAAACCTAGAATGTCACTCTAGATGGCTACAGCACTAGTAATTCCATCAAAGGTCTCTTTCTTAATTCTCTGAAATACTGATGCTGAAATATCTAAGCCAAATGGCATCCTTTAATACTTACTCATATCATCAGTAGTCACATATATATATATATATATTATCTACTGGCGGTCGCCAGTAGATAGTTATAGTTAGGACCTATTTTCCATAGGAAATCCGCAACATTCTATTTGAAATAACGTTGGCGCCGGTTGACGAATCTTCGCGAAAGCTTCCAACTTGTTGGGGCGCTCCGGTCCGCTCCTATCCTGAAAGTCTCGGGGTGATTCGTCAAGCGGGGGCCGAGAAAAAAGGGGGGTCCCAAAATGCATTTTCCCCATTCATTTTTCCATAGGAACCTTTAGTCGCAGCTACAGCCCGAACTGCTGAACGGAATTACACCAAATTTGGCAAAGAGGTAGCCCTTGGTTCAGTGTCGTGCCTTTTGCTTAAATGGTGTAAATCCGTTCAGTAGTTCCTGAGAAAATCAAAAGTAAAGTCACATATATATCTATGGCCGAGTAGGGTCCGCGTACCCTCCCGATCACGAGCTGCATGCTAATTGGCTGTCAAGTGGCTGTCAACACTCCAAATCAGGAAGTGTTGGCAGCCATTTTGTCCCTCGGTAGAACCGAGGGACAGAAACAAGTGCGCAAAGCGCAAAAAGGGGGCAGGGTAGAAACACCCTGACCCCCTAGGTCTGCTCAGGGGGTCCCACAAGGACCCCCTGGGCAGAAAAAAGCATTTTTTTTTTTAAACGGCGGGATGCGCTTAGGGTGCGCGGATCCCGCCGATTAAAAAAAAAAAGCACAAGAAACAAGTGCGCAAAATGCACAAAGGGGGCAGTGTAGAAACACCCTGACCCCTAGGTCTGCTCAGGGGTCCCACAAGGACCCCTGGGCAGAAAAAGCAACAACAAAAAAAGACAGCATAGTGCTGGAGGCCCCGCCCCTCCCTGCAGCACTCTGCAAACGCGCCCCCTGGCGCGTTTTAGAAAGGAAGTAATTCCCCTTGAATACTGGGGTCCTTGAGGGCCAACTAGCCCACCAGGAACCTCCGGTATGCGCCAGGGGGCTGTGTTGCAGAGAGGTGTACAGAGGCCACGCCCCTCTTTACACCTCTCTGCAACGCAGCTCTGTGGCGCTTTTTGGAGGTACATGGTGGGCTAGTTGGACTCCAGGGACCCTCAGTATTCAAGGGGACTTAATCCCCCAACTTAAAACGTGCCACGGGCGCGTTTGCACAGTGGTGAGGGAGGGCGTGGCTTCAGGTGACATGTGTGCAAACAGGCCCCGTGGCGCGTTTTAAGATGGGGAATTAAATCCTCTTCAATCCTGAGGGTCCCTGGGGGCCAACAAGCCCACCAGGTACCTCCAGTAAGTGCCACGGAGCTGCGTTGCACAGTGTTGTAAAAAGGGGCGTGGCCTCTGAACACCTCTCTGCAACGCAGCTCTCTGGCGCATACTGGAGGTATCTGGTTGGCCCCTAGGGACCCTCGGGATTGAGGAGGAATTAATTCTCCAACTTAAAACGCGCCACAGGGCGTGTTTGCAGACATGTCACTTCAGGCCCCACCCCATTCCTTCACCATTGTGCAAATATTCCTTTAAAATCAGCCGAACTACGAATTCCGATTTACTCACCTGTTATCAGGAGAGACCTCAGTGCTGCATCTTTGAGCCCAGTACTGATCCTGAAAAGTAATTTTATCCGTACTTACCAGTAACTTGAATTTCCTTCCATAGGCTAAGATTGACTGGTTTCACTTGGAAATTCTTCTAAGTGTGGAGTTTTGGAACTTTATAATATTCCTCTAAAATCAGCTGAACTACGAATTCCAATTTACTCACCTGTTATCAGGAGAGACCTCAGTGCTGCATCTTTGAGCCCAGTACAGATCCTGAAAAGTAATTCTAACCGTACTTACCAGTAACTTGTATTTCCTTCCATAGGAATCCATTGTCTGGTTTTCAGCAGAAAAGTTTCAGTGTCGATTTTCACAAACTACAAATATTCCTTAAAAATCGCCTGTATGACTTAAACGCATTCTTTCAACTGTTTACAGGAGATGCACCAGTGCTGGATCCAGGATCCACCACTGAGTAAGAAAAAGTAACGATAACACTACTTACCTGCTAAGTGAATTTCCTCCCATAGGATAACATTGGTGATTCTATGTGAAAAAGTTTCTAAGTGTCAACTTTTAAAATACAATAATATTCCTTAAAAATCACAACTGTAACCAAAACGCTTTTACTCAACTGTTTACAGGAGATGTCCCAGGACTGAATCTAGGATCCAGTCCTGTGGTTAGAAAAGTAATCCATAAAGTAACTAATTGCATTTAACTTGAAATTCACATTGAGCTCAATGTTGCATTGTGTTTGAAATTGTGTTGCCCATTGCAACAACTGTAACTACTGTACTTAAAAGTTTTTTGCCTATTTGCAAAGTATTTAAACTAAAGTAATTCATTCTGAGAAAGTATATTTTGTAATGTAATGTATAATGTAATTACAATGTATTTAAAAAATAAAATATCTAAAAATAAATAGTTTAAAAAAATGTAGTAAATCAGTATCAAAAAAATAAATATAACAATTAATACATTTAAAAATTGTCATTTACAAAACCTTTGAAATTCACTGAAAAAAAGCATAGGTTTCAGACATGTTACATTTAGGAATTAGCATTTAAAAAACCTTTGAAATTCACTGAAAAAACCATAGGTTTCAGGCACGTTATAGTTAGAAATTAGCATTTCAAAAACCTTACAAATTCACTGAAAAAACCATAGGTTTTAGGGACAGTTATAGTTAGTTGGATATTGCACTCGTACAAAACCTGTGAAATTCCCCCGTTATAGTTAGTTCAGGTAACTATAACTCGCGCCCCCGCAATGCACTGCTGATGACGTCACATATTACATCACTGATGACATCTCAAATGACATCACTGATGACATCACTGATGACATCTCAAATGACATCACTGATGACATCACTGATGACATCATCCATGTGATAATTTGATGCATCTTCTCACACCCTAATATAACTTTTGATACACCCACTGTAAATTACAGACTGCCATTGTCAAAACCATAGACACTCCAACACCAATTACTATATACACACTCACTGATTCTTAGGTCTACACACACACACATCTACTCACTCACCCGTACAGTCACTCATACTTATAGTCACTCAGTACAGGACTATTATAAGCACTCATACACCTATATAAACACTCACACACCGCCACTCATCCATAGAGGTACTCACACACCTAGTCAGTCATGCAAAAAATTAAGCACACACCCATTTACTCACCTATACAGTTATACACACACCAGCACACTTACTCATACAAATACTAGCACATTCTTACACTCTTATACAATCTCTGATACAAGCACACACTCATCCATACAGTCACTCTCACAATCACACACTCTCGCTTATAGCTATTTATATACTCCAACACACATATATACTGCCTTTCACATATGTAGTTACTCACACATGTACCACTGGGACATGCATTCACTCACTAACACACTCTTACACACACTTACCCACCCATACAGTCTATCACAGATGCACTCTTGAAACCATCCACCCAGTGAATCACCCACTCACATCTATGCACAGAGTCTCACACACCCCACTCACACAAACACTCAGGCACCCATACAGATACTCAGACAACCAATCAATAACTCATATAGACACTCATGTAGCTATTCACAAACCCATGCAGCCACTTACACAGCAACAGCCAGACGGATACAGACATTCACCCAGTTTAGTCACTAACCCATGCATTCAGTAAGATACGTTTAATCACTCACTTATAGAGTTAGTCATGCACCTACTAAATCATCCATTCAGACACTTATACACCCACTCATTCTTCAATATGCCTTTCCCTATATATATTAAACATATTTAAACTTTACAGAAACACACAGTCACTGGATGATGTCATCAGTGATGTCATTTGAGATGTCATCAGTGATGTCATCAGTGATGTCACTGACCATGTCATGAGTGATGTAATATGTGACGTCATCAGCAGTGCATTGCGGGGCGCGAGTTATAGTTACCTGAACTAACTATAACGGGGAATTTCACGGGTTTTGTACGAGTGCAATGTCCAACTAACTATAACTGTCCCTAAAACCTATGGTTTTTTCAGTGAATTTGTAAGGTTTTTAAATGCTAATTTCTAACTATAACGTGCCTGAAACCTATGGTTTTTTCAGTGAATATATATATATTCATATTATATACATATAGAAAACCCCTATACTCTTACCCACATACACCCTAAAAGAAAATTTTTCCCTAATATATATATATATATATTATCTACTGGCGGTCGCCAGTAGATAGTTATAGTTAGGACCTATTATCCATAGGAAATCCGTGACATTCTATTTGAAATAACGTTGGCGCCGGTTGACGAACCTTCGTGAAAGTTTCCAACTTGTTGGGGCGCTCCGGTCCGCTCCTACCCTGAAAGTCTCGGGGTAATTCGTCAAGCGGTGGCCGAGAAAAAAGGGGGTCCCAAAACGTGTTTTCCCCATTCATTTTCCCATAGGAAACTTTAGACACGGCTACAGCCCGAACTGCTGAACGGAATTACACCAAATTTGGCAAAGAGGTAGTTCTTGGTTCAGAAAGAACCCTTTTGTTAAATGGTGTAAATCCGTTCAGTAGTTGCGGAGAAATTAAAAAATAAGAGTCAAAAAATCAATTTCCCATAGGAAACTTTATGCAAGGCTACAGCCCGAACTGCTGAACGGAATTACACCAAATTTGGCAAAGAGGTAGTTCTTGGTTCAGAAAGAACCCTTTTGTTAAATGGTGTAAATCAGTTCAGTAGTTGCTGAGAAAATCAAAAGTAAAAACACATATATATCTGGGCGGAGCCTAACCACACATGTCATCATGAGATCTGATTGGCTGTCAGCACTTCATCCTGGAATTGCTGGCAGCCATCTTGGGACCAATATAAATGATAGTACCCTATTGAAATGCATTGTAGTGAATCGAAGATTTTGAGGGTTACCAAAAGGAGAACTATAAAGGGTGATAACAAACTTTAGTTACATTAGAATTCATTTGTTGATGGTACCATACTAATTTCAGGAATTGTGGTGTGTTCTAAGGTGATTTTACCCTGTGAAAAACATTCTGCTGGGATATCATGAATCATGTTTGAGAGAAAACTATTTTCACATGCTTGTCCCATACAGTTTTGGAAGGTGCTCCAGAAGCTAAAATGAGAGCATATTTTCTGTAAATTCACATTATCTTTCTCAGTCATGTGAGAATGAAGTCTGACATTCTCAGTAAAACATGTACATCCAACAAGGGCAGAGACTGTCAGTTGATTCCTTTGTGTTCTACTGCAGCTTCCCAGAGTGTTCTAAAGAATAACTAGAGTGCTAACAGCCTTACTTATGACAAAAGTATGGCACACCTGGAGCCATCTTGATCGGAATAAACTGGTAACACTTAAAACATTTAATTTAAAATGGAACAAAATGATGGGGTTCATTTTGTCATAGAAATTATGGTTAGTGCTGCAGAAAGAAAAATTAGGACATGTTTCAAGTGTGATCTCAAATATCTTCCTGTTATATTTCAACAGGAGCAGCCTGCCAGTTGATGCCTTTGTGTTCTACTGCAGCCTTCCAGAGTGTTCTAAAGAACAACTAGAGCGCTAACAGCCTTACTTATGACAAAAGTATGGCACACCTGAAGCCATCTTGATTGGAATAAACTGGTAACACTTAAAACATTTAATTTAAAAAGGAACAAAATGAGGTGGTTCATTTTGTCATAGAAATTATGGTTAGTGCTGTAGAAAGAAAAATTTGGACATGTTTCAAGTGTGATCTCAAATATCTTCCTGTTATATTTCAACAGGAGCAGCCTGCCAGTTGATGCCTTTGTGTTCTACTGCAGCTTCCCAGAGTGTTCTAAAGAACAACTAGAGCGCTAACAGCCTTACTTATGACAAAAGTATGGCACACCTGAAGCCATCTTGATTGGAATAAACCAGTAACACTTAAAACATTTAATTTAAAAAGGAACAAAATGAGGGGTTCTTTTTTAAATAGAAATTATGGTTAGTGCTGCAGAAAGAAAAATTAGGGCATGTTTAAAGTGAGATCTCAAATCCTCTTCTATTTCATTAGAAAATTCTGACATGCAGACTGAAACAATCACTTTCAATACCAGCAGCAGACTTCCAGTTAACTCCTTAGTGAGCAGTAGCTTTACTGCAGTGATCTAATGAGCAACTAGAGTGCTAACATTCTGAATTTATGGCAAATGTGAGACACATCTGAATGCCTTCTTGATGGAATCAAAGAAAAAACTGAAAGCATTTCCTACTGAGGAGACTGCAGTAAATGAGGAAATTAGGAAACTTCATAACAAAGAAGTCTTCCAAGATGGCCACCAGTGAAAAAAGAGCCCAAATGTAGCACAAATATTACCCAGATGTAGCCCACATATAGCCCAATGACAAAAGTGTGCAAAACACTTTTAATTTTTAGTTTTTTTGCAGTTTTATGTAGTGCAGACTGGTCAGGTATTGGAGCGTTGCATCTTAAAACATGACCCCCCTACACTACAAAAACACCACTGCACTACCCTAAACCCTAAAACACTACCCCCAGCACGACCCCCTACACTACACAAGCACCACTGCACTATCCTAAACCCTAAAACACTACCCCCAGCACGACCCCCTACACTACACAAACACCACTGCACTACCCTAAACCCTAAAACACTACCCCCAGCACGACCCCCTACACTACCCAAACACCACTGCACTAACCTAAATCCTAAAACAATACCCCCAGCACGACCCCCTACACTACCCAAACACCACTGCACTACCCTAAAACATGACCCCCTACAGTACACAAACACCACTGCACTACCCTAAACCCTAAAACACTACTCCCAGCATGACCCCCTACACTACACAAGCACCACTGCACTACCCTAAACCCTAAAACACTACCCCCAGCACTACCCCCTACACTACACAAACACCACTGCACTACCCTAAAACACTACCCCCAGCACGACCCCCTACACTACCCAAACACAACTGCACTAACCTAAATCCTAAAACACTACCCCCAGCACGACCCCCTATACTACCCAAACACCACTGCATTACCCTAAAACATGACCCCCTACACTACACAAACACCACTGCACTACCCTAAACCCTAAAACACTACCCCGAGCACGACCCCCTACACAAGCACCACTGCACTACCCTAAACCCTAAAACACTACCCCCAGCACGACCCCCTACACTGCCTGAACACCACTGCACTAAACCCTGAAACACCAGCCCCTGCACGACCCCCTGCACTGCCCGAACACCACTGCACTGCCCTAAACCCTGAAACACCAACCCTAGCACGACCCCCTACACTGCCCGAACACCACTGCACTGCCCTAAACCCTGAAACACCACCCCTTCACGACCCCTACACTGCCCGAACACCACTGCACTGCCCTAAACCCTGAAACACCACCCCCAGCATGAACCCCTACACTGCCCGAACACCCCTGCACTGCCCTAAACCCTGAAACACTACCCCCAGCAAGACCCCCTACACTGCCCGAACACCACTGCACTGCCCTAAACCCTGAAACATCACCCCCAGCAAGACCCCCTACACTGCCCAAACACCACTGCCCTAAACCCTGAAACACCACCCTCAGCATGACCCCCTACACTGCCCGAACACCACTGCACTGCCCTAAACCCTGAAACACCACCCCCAGCAGGACCCCCTACACTGCCCGAACACCACTGCTCTGTCCAAAACCCTGAAACACCAGCCCCAGCACGACCCCCTACACTGCCCGAACACCACTGCACTGCCCTAAACCCTGAAACACCAGCCCCAGCACGACCCCTTACACTGCCCGAACACCACTGCACTACCCTAAACCCTGAAACACCACCCCCAGCACGACCCCCTACACTGCCCGAGCACCACTGCACTGCCCTAAACCCTGAAACACCAGCCCCAGCACGACCCCCTACACTGCCCGAACACCACTGCACTGCCCTAAACCCTGAAACACCAGCCCCAGCACGACCGCCTACACTGCCCGAACACCACTGCACTGCCCTAAACCCTGAAACACCAGCCCCAGCACAACCGCCTACACTGCCCGAACACCACTGCACTGCCCTAAACCGTGAAACACCAGCCTCAGCATGACCCCCTACACTGCCCGAACACCACTGCACTGCCCTAAACCCTGAAACACCACCCCCAGCACGACCCCCTACACTGCCTGAACACCACTGCACTGCCCTAAACCCTGAAACACCACCCCCAGCACGACCCCCTACACTGCCCGAACACCACTGCACTGCCCTAAACCCTGAAACACCACCCCCTGCACGACCCCCTACACTGCCCGAACACTTCTGCACTGCCCTAAACCCTGAAACACCATCCCCAGCATGACCCCCTACACTGCACAAACACCACTGCACTACCCTAAACCCTGAAACACTACCCCCAGCAAGACCCCCACACTGCCCGAACACCACTGCCCTAAACCCTGAAACACCACTCCCAGCAAGACCCCTACACTGCCCGAACACCACTGCACTGCCCTAAACCCTGAAACACCAGCCCCAGCATGACCCCCTACACTGCCCGAACACCACTGCACTGCCCTAAACCCTGAAACACCACCCCCTGCACGACGCCCTACACTGCCCGAACACCACTGCACTGCACTAAACCCTGAAACACCACCCCCAACACCACCCCCTACACTGCCCGAACACCACTGCATTGCCCTAAACCCTGAAACACCACCCCCTGCACGACCCCCTACACTGCCCGAACACTACTGCACTGCCCTAAACCCTGAAACACTACCCCCAGCAAGACCCCCTACACTGCCCGAACACCACTGCCCTAAACCCTGAAACACCACCCCCAGCAAGACCACCTACACTGCCCGAACACCACTGCACTGCCCTAAACCCTGAAACACTACCCCCAGCATGACCCCCTACACTGCACGAACACCACTGCTCTGCCTAAAACCCTGAAACACCAGCCCCAGCATGACCCCCTACACTGCCCGAACACCACTGCACTGCCCTAAACCCTGAAACACCATCCCCAGCATGACCCCCTACACTGCCCAAACACCACTGCACTGCCCTAAACCCTGAAACACCAGCCCCAGCAAGACCCCCTACACTGCCCAAACACCACTGCACTGCCCTAAACCCTGAAACACCACCCCCAGCAAGACCCCCTACACTGCCCGAACACAACTGCACTAAACCTTTTAACACCACCCCCAGCAAGACCCCCTACACTGGCCGAACACCACTGCACTGCCCTAAACCCTGAAACACCACCCCCTGCACGACCCCCTACACTGCCCAAACACCACTGCACTGCCCTAAACCCTGAAACACCACCCCCTGCATGACCCCCTACACTGCCCGAACACCACTGCACTGCCCTAAACCCTGAAACACCACCCCCAGCACGACCCCCTACACTGCCCGAACACCACTGCAGTGCCCTAAACCCTCAAACACCAGCCCCAGCACGACCCCCTACACTGCCAGCAACATGCAACTGAACGGAAGTAC